>JACCIB010000013.1:4200000-4777922 GCA_018906965.1 Philotrypesis tridentata | reverse complement strand
CATTATCCAAATGGAATTGCCGCCCCTGATGTGAGTCCTGTTTTATTCCAGAAACTGGTGAACAATTCTTTGTCAGAGATGCTTTGATAGATTCCCATACAATTTCCAGAAACTTGTTGTTGCAATATCGAGCTCGAGAGTCAACCAATTACACGTATGATTTCTCCCAGAGGGTTTTGCTTCTGAAGTATCCATTTGAAATACGTAACATACCGACCTATTTGCTGTTGTACTTTCAAGAGGCTTATCTTGTTTTCATAGCCTGCATGTACTGGGTCATGAGCGACACGCTATTCGCCCAATTGACTACCCATATTGGTCTTCAACTGAAGGTAGGATTTTTCAAAAGCAATGTGGAAGAAGACATTATTACAAAGAATTATCTTCAGATTCTAAAATCAGATTTTGAAGCTGCGATCAATCACGAATTCGTTGAAAGACATTTACAGAGGAGTCTGGTGAGTCTAATCAAGAGACATCGAGAATTACTGAGGTATGACAATTGGAATTATTCAATTCAAATGTTGCTCTCTGGTAATAATAAATTTTATTACAAGAATTTGCATGCTGACTGAAGACATATTTAGTCCAATTATTTTTTTCACTATGTTGCTGTCCAGCTTGAATCTTTGCCTGAACATTTTGAAATCAGAGAGGTACGTCGAATAAAACGAATTTACTGCTCAGTACGTACTAGATGAGCCAATTAGATATATTTAAAATTTTTTTATTTTTAGTCGATTGAAAACGGAAACTACGCCGATTCTTTAATTTGCCTTTCAATCTTTATGAACGTATTTCTACAAATGTTTTTCTACTGCTTATTCGCGGAAAGTCTGACGGAAGAGGTACAAATTATAAACAGTATATCGTTAATATTAGAGATCCTTTTTCGAAAGTAATTTAAAAAGAAAAAAAATCTTAGGCAAGCTCTATTGCCGATTCAATTTACAACTGTAAATGGACGATGCAGCACTATAAAATTCGAGTTTATCTTCAACTCATCATAATGCGTTCTCAGCGGCCATTTCACTTCACGGCATATGGATTTTTTCCAATTGGTCACAAGCAACTTGCATCGGTATATCTTTATACTTATTCGCTGACTAAATATTATGCTTGCAAATGTATCAATCAATTTTTGTTAAATTTTCCAGACCATGAACGCATCATTTTCGTACTACATGATGCTGCAGACTACGCATTGATAAAAAAAATTTTGTGACAAATGCAAAGTTCATAAACTAATTTTGTACTTATGTATCGAATTTAAACATATTGCCTCGTGTTTCGAAGTATATTTACATGATTTGTACGAAATTAAACGAAAAAGAGAGATTTAAATCTTGCGGTTTTGAATAAATATACAACTTAGATATTGAAATACAGCCATAGGCTCATCCAGAAAAGACACGTATACTTCAGTGTATTAATACACTGCTTATTGAATTTCTGCAGAAACATTATATAGTTTCGCAATACACCGAGGTACACGTGTCTCTTGTACAATGTATACGAAGCTTACAGCGAAGTTTCTCGAGCATCGTAGCAATTATCTCTTGTTTCTTTATGCATCATCTATTTCCGTATATTGCGAATGTTCGTTACGATCGCTTATTTCCCTTACTTCTTCTTCCCGGCCTATCGAGCGAGCTTAGGAAAAAAAAGTTTTCCGCTGCACATCGTCGGACAATGCACTCGCATCGCTGAATAAGTGATGGACCTATACAGAGAAATAAGCTGTAACAATGTCTCTAACGAAGTGCACACCGTATACGGGGATCATATTAGATGAAGCAAAAAATAGCAACAGCAGGGAGAGACAGAGAAAAGAAACTAGAGAAGAGAGGAAGAAACTACGAACTATAACTGATAATAAGCAGTTGCACACATGATGATGCTTATGTGGCTCTATCTACGCTACGGAAATACATACGCTGGATGGTAGGGACGATTTCAAGTGTACATCCCATTGCATTGAATATACGATGAATGTTTTGTTTTTTATCATTTTCAAATAATCTTCAACTTCAAGAATCTCGAAAATTTTCGCAAAAAATGCATGCATCCCAACGAATTTTCTTTTTCGCACACATTTTTCATACAGGCAATAAATGGAAAGAATTGAAACATCTTGCACAACTTATATACTCTTGTTTTACTCAGACGTATAATTTCGCGGACTGTAGTATCAATACGAAAAGAAGCTCTCAGTGTTCCTAGTTCTCGCGTATGTATCGTTCGCTGCGTCTGTTTAATGATTTATTCTCGAAGGGCGACAAGGGACAAGCGTACTTCGATGCACATCAATAAAATATGGACGAGACAAAGCGCACAGACGAGGGGGGGGGGGGAAGATATGCACGAAAAGAGTGCGTTCTAGGATAATGAAATATGTACGAGATCTGTGGCGAGGCTTCCATCTAAGTTCCCAGGCCAGTTCTGGCCTGGGCATCAGAGCATGAAGATCGTGGGTGAGCATACTGCCTGCGAATGACGTAGTTAGAGCATTGTAGATTGTGTTTATTTACAAACTTGGATGATATGTAGCTGTTGGTATCTAATTGATTTACTTTTCCGAGCAGAAGACAAATCTTCGTTTAATGAAGACATCAGCAAGTATCTGGGATTGCATTTGAAGATGTTATCCTGCGTAGGCTTGGAAGTAAGACTGGATGATGATGGTGCCGTCGAAAAGAGAAGACTCCTGGACAAATTGCCAATTTTCATGACCAATGGATTGGGATTACTTTCCGCAGTACTACAAATAAATCTCATAATTGACTCAATGATTCACAAGAGGTTGTTTCTGGCAACGCAAGTCAGCAGTCATATGTTCTCTAATATACTTTGTATAAGTAAGGTAATCTTTTTCAATTTACTTCTTGATATACCTTAACAAATTTAGATCCAGGTGGACCAGGCCTTTCGTCGGAGACGTTATTTTTATGTAAAATAACGATTTGTGAGCACAGGGCTATCAACTGGCAACGATGATCACGAAATTAGAGAAAATATTTCAAGAGATAAATATCAATTGGAAGAGAAATCCACCGCAAGGCAATTTCCGCTACAAAATTTTGAGCGGCGCTGCGAAAACTCTTATGTTCTGTAAGGTCTTTATCGTCGTCACGTTGAGTGCTGTACTTAGTTTTGGTCTGCCACCAATCCAGTGAGTACGTGATGATGCAATCATTGAAATTTTGAAAATTGGAATGTTTCTTCAAATATTTTTCCGTTAACTTTATTTATTTCATGAGATTTAAAATGTAGAACTTGCTATAAACTTCTATATGAAGATTTTTGTAATCTGACTGATATTTTCTAAGCTTACTTAATCAACTCGATGATGAAAATAGTTTGAAATTCATTCTGTAATCAGATGAGCACTTCTGTCTTTTAATTTAATCATTCTTTAAATACAACAATGTTTTAGGAATTTCTTATTCCAATATCTTAATCGTGATTCAACAAATCATACCTATGATTATTCGCAGAGAGTTTTTATATTAGAATACCCTTTTGCAATCAAAGACACGCCAACATACGTTTCTCTTCTGCTGGAAGAAGAGTATTTGCTTCTAATGTCAGCGCTGTTGTGGGTTTGTTGTGATACCTTATTTGCGCAGCTAACTACGCACATATCACTGCAGTTCGAGGTATAATGACAAATGGCAAACGTGATGAGCTTACTTGATCATTAGATAATACGATTGATCTATTGTATCTGAATTTTTAGGTACTACAGAATGATATAGAAACATTGATAAACCGTGAAAGTGTAGAAGCTCGTTTGAAAGAAAATTTTATTACTTTTCTTAAAAGGCATCTTAAGCTGCTGAGGTACATTTGCAACTATACACTAAAATAGAATTTACTTCCCAATAAAAATGCGAAGCTGGATTTAAGTATATTTTACGACGCAATTCTAATTTTGATGAGGGATGTTATGGCATGCGATTTTTTTTGGTTTCCTTAAGATTGAAAGTATGTAGAAACTATGTGGAAATCACTACAGATATCTTTTGCACTTGTATAAATCTTTTTTTTTACATAATTATATTGCGTATTCTAAATAGCCTATGCTTTTCTTTATAAGTATTTTTCCAATGCTACGAAATTTATACATCGTTCAGCTATTATAACAATTGCTTCGATAACATTAAAAATTCTCCACATACTAATCCAGCTAGGTATTTTCAATCGATTGTTTCAATTAAAACTTTCTAAGATTTTGCAAAATTTTTGTTAGCATTTGCGAGCTGATTGAGAATGTGTTCAGTCCAGTCATACTGACAACAGTTGTATTCTCAGGAATGAATATTTGCATGAATATTTTTCAATTGAGCAAGGTATCCAGAAAGCTTTCTACCATGAAATCGATGTAATGTAAACTAAATTAAATTCAACGATTAATTTTCGAAAATGCTCTCAGGCGATATCTGAAGGAAACTATATAGAAGCATCAATTCATGCTTTTCTGTTCATGAATACGTTCCTGGAGATAGTATTCTATTGTACGTTTGCTGAGAAGTTAACAGAACAGGTATCGAGCTATAAAACTCTCGTAAAATGAAAAAATGATATTAGATTTTAAATTAAATAACAATCGTTTTGACAACAGACCAGTTCTGTAGCGGATTCAATTTACAACTGTAAATGGACAGAGAAAGACTACAAATTTAGAATATATCTTCAAATGCTTATTTTGAGATCACAAAATCCATTTTATTTTACGGCTTACGGATTTTTTCCAATTGGCCACAAACGGTTAACAACGGTAATTAATGAATAATTCGCTATGAATAAATAAAAATGAATAAAAACACTTGCATTCATACGTTTTCAGGTTATTAATACAGCTTTTTCTTATTACATGATGCTTCAAACGACACGTTAAAAACTTTGAAGACTTCTATTTTATGTTGGCTGTTATCACCAAAGTTGTTATAGCTCATGATATAATATATTTTTATTGTTAAAATAAAATTTAAATTTTAACAAACAATTGACTCTATACTGATTGCTTTGTGGACGTAAGGAGGCATGGCGTATCAAATTGTTATTCAAAATCTTCTCTTAATATTTCATTGCTTTGCACCAAATGTTTTACTGTTCTTCATAAAGCTAAACTTGATTTTAATTAGTCACTTTTCTGAAACTAATTTGCGCATTCTTTGATAAAAGATATACCAACCAAATAGTTTACAGCCTTTTTACTACTTAAAACATAAAATTTTTACAAACAAGCACATAGAAAGTATATTTTGCACAATTTTTGAAGGACATTTAAGTATTCAAACGAAAGATCATTTCATCAAAAATACAATGAGTAGTTTTCTAAATCAGGGCCACAACCCTGTCAGACATTATACTCATATCAATCAATAGCTGAAACGCATTTCACCCCCTACAGTTATTTCATTTTTTGACCAATTTTGCACAATTCTTTTTTTAAAAAAGTTATGCCATTCGAGAATTCCGTATATAGAAACTGTGTGAAACTTTTTACGTAGATTTCGCTCGTTTCATAGAATATCGTGGATCAACTATCAGTTACTGGTAATATTCTCCTTCATTTTTATTAAAAAAACAAGGGCTCGGAAGAGAAGATCCTGTAGAGATCTAGGATCTGCAATCTTCTTTCCATCGTTCGGTTATATAAATTTCAATCCTATTTTTGCATTCACTTTGTGGTATCTTGCAGGCATGTACTGCAGTTGTTCTACAAATCTAGTGCATTGAAATCAGCAACAAAGGTACAGAATTATTAGATATGTTTTTTTTATAAAAAAGTAACATGACAAAAAATATGAAAAGATAATTCATACCAAAAAGCTTGTACTATTCTTAATTGTGATCCCTTTCAGTTCGCCTGAGACAAGTATATCGACGCTGGTAGTTCTTGGATGATTTAATGCAGTGATGCCAAGTTAGATGGATGATTTAGGTATTGAACCAACAAAGGTGGCATATTGATCCTCTCCAGAAGACCATAGAATCAATCACAACGCGAAGGTATAACTGCAGCTCTGTAATAAATATAGTAATCTTAATTACTTTATTTGGACAAATAATCGATACAATAGATGTTATAATTAATGTTTAAATGCTTTTTATAATTGGGATTTGAATAGTACCGCGTAATAAGTAATGCATCTCAGTCTAAACAATCACTACTCACTTCTTACTCTAATATGGCAAGATCTTGCTTTACAACTGTAATGAACAGCATTGTGCAACATGTTTTTCGTATTCATTTATTTGGAAAGAATTAATTAAGCGTGGATTAATATACTTCACGTACGTAAAGGATTTTTAAGAATTATTAGTAATCTAATACATTTTCAGGTCGGTAATTGTTACAAAATCAAATACGGCAAGGATCCACACATCAGAGCAGTTGATATCTTGGTTGAGGATATCGTAGACACCATAGCACAAGGTTTCCTTGGATTAAAGTCAACGATGTATCATCGAGAGATTACTGTTTTATAACAGTCAGATTTTAGAATCAAAGTATAGACTTCTGTGTGCGCAGACAATGCAGTTACTGATGATTCTTTTCGTATTCTAAAATGATTTATGCGAATTTGAATGCGTATCTAATGTTAATGAATGTTAATTTTATTATTTTATGTTTATTTAAGCGTCCAGCAAGAAAATCTAAATCAAAATACTTTCCAATTGTCAATATGTGTTTTTATCGAAAATGCTACTAAACTAAATGGTTTAAAAAAAATAATAAGATTAATAATTATTGACTAGAATGAGTTTATAGCAAAGAATTGATCCATCACATTGATTAAGACATAACTTTTTTGCATAAAGATACATTAGCACTGAATACAACGTAGAGTACGTAATATATCACATCATCAAAATCTTTTTATAAAAAGATTAATGTTAATTAAGTTGATTAATATTGTTAAGAGGCACAGAGAACTTTTAGGGTAGGAATTTTTTTTATGAAAAGCAGGATTTTGAGTGCCATTATTAATCTCAGTTTATTATTGTAAATTTTAACATTTGCATGTTGATTGAAGATATTTTCAATCCAATTATTTTTTCAACGATGCTACTGTCGTACATCAATAAATGAATGGTTTATTGTGAATTTTGTTTATACTGTAAATTTTACACGTATTTGGCGAAAATTAATTTTAATAGTTTTGTTCCGAAAACAAACTTTAAATATTTTTAGAGAGTATAGTCACAAAATACCTTTACTGATTGATGATTTTTTGGATCTGATGTTTATTTCTCATAAGATTTCTATTTCAAATGGCCAGTCTCAAAGTACTCCTTGGTTATTTTTTCTAGTGATTTATTTTACAAACTGAGCCTTCAAAATTCTTATTTTACGGACATACAGCACCATAAAATTTCCTTCTGCACTTGTACTGAAAATTCAAACAGATATAACTTTAATTTTATCACTTCTATATACGAATATTTTTATATGCTTCGTTGTCTTCACACTCAATATTCGTTTTACAATTATCACGTGACATATTTTGTTTACAAACATCTCCATAAAATCATAAGGATACAAGTAAAAACTTTCAAAGCTTTGTTGGAATACTACTATCCTATATATATATCAGAACTAACGTGTCCGAAAGAGCACCGATCGTCACGATCGCCAACACACTACTGTCTGGCGGAAGCTATGCTTCTCGAAAAGCAGCTGTGCCACGGCGCAACATTGCCGCAGAAGTGACGAAAGTGGTATTAATGATTGAAACGAAAGCAGGCGAGTTAGCGAGAAAAAAGTATGCGAAAAAGCGCAGCGTTTGAGCCGCTCGCACATAGCTGATCGGTAACAAGCAGGTGCCACAGTGTCATACGTAAAATATGCAGAGTTAACGTATCAGGGTAGAGGGTCGGACGAGGTTCGCGGATCAGTATCAACGTGTAGAGCTTAGCGTTAGTGTATATACAACGTTTCTGCTGCTATGCACTAAAGATTGATCGGTCAGTTCTCGAAAAACCTCGACAATGAGTACGGATAGCATTGAATACTTTTTCGAGCTGAACTTAAGATTCTTGTCGTACGTGGGATTAAAATGTAGCTTTGACGAGAACATTAAGAAATTTTGCTTCGTCCACAAAATTCCGACTTTCACATTAAATGCGATGTGTGGAACCGTGGCAATGCTGGAATTTATTCTATACAATTGGTATGGCGCACGAATATTCTGTTGACTATACAAATCTGTACTCAACTGATGACTAATCTTCAGGCTATAAGCAAGGTACTTTAAATTGTTATTGTAAGAAACACACAAAAAAATGTGTATGGTGATCGCAATATCCATGTAGGGTTTCTTAATAGCTCACAGTATAGACAAGATCCAAAAGACATTCGGAATCCTAAAATGGATGTGGAAGAAGTACTGTCCAAAAGATGACAAAAGCGGAATTCTCTATACTGCACAGAAAACTTATTTATTCTGCAAAGTTTACATTAGCATTGCTTTTCTTCTCGTCTTATCGTACGACGTACCGCCAGTGATGTAAGTATGAAATGTAAAAACTAAATTACTGCGATATTTCTTGAAAGTATAAAAATCTTTGTGCAGAAATATACTGAGGCAATATCTGAATCGAGAAGAGAGAAACCACACTTACGATTATTCTCAAAGAATCGCACTCATCAAATATCCATTCGAGGTTACTAAAGCATCAACGTTTGCCTTTATTATGTTCCAAGAAGAATACATACTTATTGCATGCTGTTGTTTCTGGGTGAGCAGTGACACTTTGTATGCTCAGTTAACAACGCATATACGCTTGCAATTTCAGGTCAGTGATAATAATTAAAATTAATTTCATTTTTTCGAAAAGATGAGTTGTAACATTGAAAAATACAACTATGATTTATATGTTTAGATTCTAAAGTGCGATATCGAGGAAGCCTTCAACGGAAGATGTTTAAATGAAAAGTTATGCTTGAACATTTTTGTTAAAAGACATCTTGAGCTTTTAAGGTACTATTCGACTACATTGAATTGCAGTACGGTTTGGTTCCATTGTGGAATTAATATTATTATATAAATCGTAGGATTTGTAATCTGATTGAAGAAATTTTTAATCCTTTTATGTGCTGTACTGTGGTTTTATCGTCTCTCAATATGTGTATAAGTATCGTTGGCATTAGAGAGGTATTTCGAGGTTTTTCTTCGCGTATTGAAATGAATTTAATATGTAGTTTTCAATTAGCATAATATTTTTCAAGACCATTTCTAAAGGATATTATGGAGAGACAGGAGTTTCCTTGTTCATCACAGTGGGAATTATTTTTCAGCTATTATATTTCTGTGTATTCGCTGAAACGCTAACAGAAGAAGTACAGTAAAAAAAGCTTAAAGCTGCACTGATCTTTACTTTACGAAAATTTAATTTTTTAAGAATTTTATTGTTTCTGCTTAAAGCGAGACGTAGTTAGTTTTCTAAAGCGACACCAAATTTTGTATTATATGTAAATAATATAAATCTTGATTCAATTCGTAAAGACATAGAACAGGTTACTCAAAAAATTTTTATGAAATTCGCTTGTTTGTATCCGTTGTAGACAATGTCTGTGGCTGATACGGTGTACAATTTTCATTGGACTACAAGAGATTATAGTATTCGATTTTACATTTATTTTATCATTACGAGAGCTCAAAAACCTTTTTATTGTACAGCTTTTGGATTTTTCCCAATAGGTCATAAGGCACTAGCATCGGTAAATCAATTTATGAAAACATTAAGGAAGTGTATGAAAATTAAAAATTCAAATTTCGCTTTACCATATAGTAGTCAAGAAAATAACTGATTAACTTATAACAAATAATATTTAAAGAATTATGAACACAAAAATTTGTTGTATGGTTGAGAGATATGATTCAAACGTTATTCATCAATATATAAACATAAGCTTAAAGCTTTTTAAAGTAATAAATAATTCTATAACAAAGTACAACTTGTATTTTCGAAATTTTCTTATCATTTTATGGTATAAAAGCAAATTCGTTTCTTATTCGTCTGATATATTACAAAGCAAAATTTTAATTTTGATTTGATTTTCAGATTTCCTGAAGATCTAATCACTTTAAAATTTTTGTATACTTACTGACTCAATGCTTTTTTTGATTTGTGTAAAAAAAGTCAGTTGGTATACAAAAATTTTCAAGAGCTTAGGTTCCCTTAAGTTTAATATTAAATAATAAGAGCTGCTTTATTTTCAGATTCTACATACATCTTTTTCGTATTATATGATGTTGAACACAATGAGTTGAAAAGCGTACTTCGATGCACATCAATAAAATATGGACGAGACAAAGCGCACAGACGAGGGGGGGGGGGGGAGATATGCACGAAAAGAGTGCGTTCTAGGATAATGAAATATGTACGAGATCTGTGGCGAGGCTTCCATCTAAGTTCCCAGGCCAGTTCTGGCCTGGGCATCAGAGCATGAAGATCGTGGGTGAGCATACTGCCTGCGAATGACGTAGTTAGAGCATTGTAGATTGTGTTTATTTACAAACTTGGATGATATGTAGCTGTTGGTATCTAATTGATTTACTTTTCCGAGCAGAAGACAAATCTTCGTTTAATGAAGACATCAGCAAGTATCTGGGATTGCATTTGAAGATGTTATCCTGCGTAGGCTTGGAAGTAAGACTGGATGATGATGGTGCCGTCGAAAAGAGAAGACTCCTGGACAAATTGCCAATTTTCATGACCAATGGATTGGGATTACTTTCCGCAGTACTACAAATAAATCTCATAATTGACTCAATGATTCACAAGAGGTTGTTTCTGGCAACGCAAGTCAGCAGTCATCTGTTCTCTAATATACTTTGTATAAGTAAGGTAATCTTTTTCAATTTACTTCTTGATATACCTTAACAAATTTAGATCCAGGTGGACGAGGCCTTTCGTCGGAGACGTTATTTTTATGTAAAATAACGATTTGTGAGCACAGGGCTATCAACTGGCAACGATGATCACGAAATTAGAGAAAATATTTCAAGAGATAAATATCATTTGGAAGAGAAATCCACCGCAAGGCAATTTCCGCTACAAAATTTTGAGCGGCGCTGCGAAAACTCTTATGTTCTGTAAGGTCTTTATCGTCGTCACGTTGAGTGCTGTACTTAGTTTTGGTCTGCCACCAATCCAGTGAGTACGTGATGATGCAATCATTGAAATTTTGAAAATTGGAATGTTTCTTCAAATATTTTTCAGTTAACTTTATTTATTTCATGAGATTTAAAATGTAGAACTTGCTATAAACTTCTATATGAAGATTTTTGTAATCTGACTGATATTTTCTAAGCTTACTTAATCAACTCGATGATGAAAATAGTTTGAAATTCATTCTGAATCAGATGAGCACTTCTGTCTTTTAATTTAATCATTCTTTAAATACAACAATGTTTTAGGAATTTCTTATTCCAATATCTTAATCGTGATTCAACAATTCATACCTATGATTATTCGCAGAGAGTTTTTATATTAGAATACCCTTTTGCAATCAAAGACATGCCAACATACTTTTCTCTTCTGCTGGAAGAAGAGTATTTGCTTCTAATGTCAGCGCTGTTGTGGGTTTGTTGTGATACCTTATTTGCGCAGCTAACTACGCACATATCACTGCAGTTCGAGGTATAATGACAAATGGCAAACGTGATGAGCTTACTTGATCATTAGATAATACGATTGATCTATTGTATCTGAATTTTTAGGTACTACAGAATGATATAGAAACATTGATAAACCGTGAAAGTGTAGAAGCTCGTTTGAAAGAAAATTTTATTACTTTTCTTAAAAGGCATCTTAAGCTGCTGAGGTACATTTGCAACTATACACTAAAATAGAATTTACTTCCCAATAAAAATGCGAAGCCGGATTTAAGTATATTTTACGACGCAATTCTAATTTTGATGAGGGATGTTATAGCATGCGATTTTTCTTGGTTTCCTTAAGATTGAAAGTATGTAGAAACTATGTGGAAATCACTACAGATATCTTTTGCACTTGCATAAATCTTTTTTTTTACATAATTATATTGCGTATTCTAAATAGCCTATGCTTTTCTTTATAAGTATTTTTCCAATGCTACGAAATTTATACATCGTACAGCTATTATAACAATTGCTTCGATAACATTAAAAATTCTCCACATACTAATCCAGCTAGGTATTTTCAATCGATTGTTTCAATTAAAACTTTCTAAGATTTTGCAAAATTTTTGTTAGCATTTGCGAGCTGATTGAGAATGTGTTCAGTCCAGTCATACTGACAACAGTTGTATTCTCAGGAATGAATATTTGCATGAATATTTTTCAATTGAGCAATGTATCCAGAAAGCTTTCTACCATGAAATCGATGTAATGTAAACTAAATTAAATTCAACGATTAATTTTCGAAAATGCTCTCAGGCGATATCTGAAGGAAACTATATAGAAGCATCAATTCATGCTTTTCTGTTCATGAATACGTTCCTGGAGATAGTATTCTATTGCACGTTTGCTGAGAAGTTAACAGAACAGGTATCGAGCTATAAAACTCTCGTAAAATGAAAAAATGATATTAGATTTTAAATTAAATAACAATCGTTTTGACAACAGACCAGTTCTGTAGCGGATTCAATTTAGAACTGTAAATGGACAGAGAAAGACTACAAATTTAGAATATATCTTCAAATGCTTATTTTGAGATCACAAAATCCATTTTATTTTATGGCTTACGGATTTTTTCCAATTGGCCACAAACGGTTAACAACGGTAATTAATGAATAATTCGCTATGAATAAATAAAAATGAATAAAAACACTTGCATTCATACGTTTTCAGGTTATTAATACAGCTTTTTCTTATTACATGATGCTTCAAACGACACGTTAAAAACTTTGAAGACTTCTATTTTATGTTGGCTGTTATCACCAAAGTTGTTATAGCTCATGATATAATATATTTTTATTGTTAAAATAAAATTTAAATTTTAACAAACAATTGACTCTATACTGATTGCTTTGTGGACGTAAGGAGGCATGGCGTATCAAATTGTTATTCAAAATCTTCTCTTAATATTTCATTGCTTTGCACCAAATGTTTTACTGTTCTTCATAAAGCTAAACTTGATTTTAATTAGTCACTTTTCTGAAACTAATTTGCGCATTCTTTGATAAAAGATATACCAACCAAATAGTTTACAGCCTTTTTACTACTTAAAACATAAAATTTTTACAAACAAGCACATAGAAAGTATATTTTGCACAATTTTTGAAGGACATTTAAGTATTCAAACGAAAGATCATTTCATCAAAAATACAATGAGTAGTTTTCTAAATCAGGGCCACAACCCTGTCAGACATTATACTCATATCAATCAATAGCTCAAACGCATTTCACCCCCTACAGTTATTTCATTTTGAGACCAATTTTGCACAATTCTTTTTTTAAAAAAGTTATGCCATTCGAGAATTCCGTATATAGAAACTGTGTGAAACTTTTTACGTAGATTTCGCTCGTTTCATAGAATATCGTGGATCAACTATCAGTTACTGGTAATATTCTCCTTCATTTTTATTAAAAAAACAAGGGCTCGGAAGAGAAGATCCTGTAGAGATCTAGGATCTGCAATCTTCTTTCCATCGTTCTGTTATATAAATTTCAATCCTATTTTTGCATTCACTTTGTGGTATCTTGCAGGCATGTACTGCAGTTGTTCTACAAATCTAGTGCATTGAAATCAGCAACAAAAGTACAGAATTATTAGATATGTTTTTTTTATAAAAAAGTAACATGACAAAAAATATGAAAAGATAATTCATACCAAAAAGCTTGTACTATTCTTAATTATGATCCCTTTCAGTTCGCCTGAGACAAGTATATCGACGCTGGTAGTTCTTGGATGACTTAATGCAGTGATGCCAAGTTAGATGGATGATTTAGGTATTGAACCAACAAAGGTGGCATATTGATCCTCTCCAGAAGACCATAGAATCAATCACAACGCGAAGGTATAACTGCAGCTCTGTAATAAATATAGTAATCTTAATTACTTTATTTGGACAAATAATCGATACAATAGATGTTATAATTAATGTTTAACTGCTTTTTATAATTGGGATTTGAATAGTACCGCGTAATAAGTAATGCATCTCAGTCTAAACAATCACTACTCACTTCTTACTCTAATATGGCAAGATCTTGCTTTACAACTGTAATGAACAGCATTGTGCAACATGTTTTTCGTATTCATTTATTTGGAAAGAATTAATTAAGCGTGGATTAATATACTTCACGTACGTAAAGGATTTTTAAGAATTATTAGTAATCTAATACATTTTCAGGTCGGTAATTGTTACAAAATCAAATACGGCAAGGATCCACACATCAGAGCAGTTGATATCTTGGTTGAGGATATCGTAGACACCATAGCACAAGGTTTCCTTGGATTAAAGTCAACGATGTATCATCGAGAGATTACTGTTTTATAACAGTCAGATTTTAGAATCAAAGTATAGACTTCTGTGTGCGCAGACAATGCAGTTACTGATGATTCTTTTCGTATTCTAAAATGATTTATGCGAATTTGAATGCGTATCTAATGTTAATGAATGTTAATTTTATTATTTTATGTTTATTTATGCGTCCAGCAAGAAAATCTAAATCAAAATACTTTCCAATTGTCAATATGTGTTTTTATCGAAAATGCTACTAAACTAAATGGTTTAAAAAAAATAATAAGATTAATAATTATTGACTAGAATGAGTTTATAGCAAAGAATTGATCCATCACATTGATTAAGACATAACTTTTTTGCATAAAGATACATTAGCACTGAATACAACGTAGAGTACGTAATATATCACATCATCAAAATCTTTTTATAAAAAGATTAATGTTAATTAAGTTGATTAATATTGTTAAGAGGCACAGAGAACTTTTAGGGTAGGAATTTTTTTTATGAAAAGCAGGATTTTGAGTGCCATTATTAATCTCAGTTTATTATTGTAAATTTTAACATTTGCATGTTGATTGAAGATATTTTCAATCCAATTATTTTTTCAACGATGCTACTGTCGTACATCAATAAATGAATGGTTTATTGTGAATTTTGTTTATACTGTAAATTTTACACGTATTTGGCGAAAATTAATTTTAATAGTTTTATTCCAAAAACAAACTTTAAATATTTTTAGAGAGTATAATCACAAAATACCTTTACTGATTGATGATTTTTTGGATCTGATGTTTATTTCTCATAAGATTTCTATTTCAAATGGTCAGTCTCAAAGTACTCCTTGGTTATTTTTTCTAGTGATTTATTTTACAAACTGAGCCTTCAAAATTCTTATTTTACGGACATACAGCACCATGAAATTTCCTTCTGCACTTGTACTGAAAATTCAAACAGATATAACTTTAATTTTATCACTTCTATATACGAATATTTTTATATGCTTCGTTGTCTTCACACTCAATATTCGTTTTACAATTATCACGTGACATATTTTGTTTACAAACATCTCCATAAAATCATAAGGATACAAGTAAAAACTTTCAAAGCTTTGTTGGAATACTACTATCCTATATATATATATATATATATATCAGAACTAACGTGTCCGAAAGAGCACCGATCGTCACGATCGCCAACACACTACTGTCTGGCGGAAGCTATGCTTCTCGAAAAGCAGCTGTGCGACGGCGCAACATTGCCGCAGAAGCGACGAAAGTGGTATTAATGATTGAAACGAAAGCAGGCGAGTTAGCGAGAAAAAAGTATGCGAAAAAGCGCAGCGTTTGAGCCGCTCGCACATAGCTGATCGGTAACAAGCAGTTGCCACAGTGTCATACGTAAAATATGCAGAGTTAACGTATCAGGGTAGAGGGTCGGACGAGGTTCGCGGATCAGTATCAACGTGTAGAGCTTAGCGTTAGTGTATATACGACGTTTCTGCTGCTATGCACTAAAGATTGATCGGTCAGTTCTCGAAAAACCTCGACAATGAGTACGGATAGCATTGAATACTTTTTCGAGCTGAACTTAAGATTCTTGTCGTACGTGGGATTAAAATGTAGCTTTGACGAGAACATTAAGAAATTTCGCTTCGTCCACAAAATTCCGACTTTCACATTAAACGCGATGTGTGGAACCGTGGCAATGCTGGAAATTTATTCTATACAATTGGTATGGAGCACGAATACTCTGTTGACTATACAAATCTGTACTCAACTGATGACTAATCTTCAGGCTATAAGCAAGGTACTTTAAATTGTTATTGTAAGAAACACACAAAAAAATGTGTATGGTGATCGCAATATCCATGTAGGGTTTCTTAATAGCTCACAGTATAGACAAGATCCAAAAGACATTCGGAATCCTAAAATGGATGTGGAAGAAGTACTGTCCAAAAGATGACAAAAGCGGAATTCTCTATACTGCACAGAAAACTTATTTATTCTGCAAAGTTTACATTAGCATTGCTTTTCTTCTCGTCTTATCGTACGACGTACCGCCAGTGATGTAAGTATGAAATGTAACTAGCGCGCCACAGTCGGTTTTCGGCCCCGCGGGCCGAAAGACCTCCGTGGCTTGCCCCGCCTTGCATCGCTCCGCGATGCAAGGCATGCAAAACGCGAAACGAAACGCGCTTCGCGCGTTTCGCTTCGCGTCTTGCATTTAAGGCACGACCGACGCTCGCGCTTCGCGCTCACCTGATCCCTCTACGTTCGCGCTCACCTGTTTTTTTTGTATAAATGGGATTGAGCCCAAATTTATTCTGTCGTGATATCAATGTAGAAAGAGTTTATAAAAAAAAATTTGGATTGATTGTAATTAATTTCGCAGAGATAATCGTGGCCAACTGAAATTTTTCTTTAAATATTCAGTTTTTTTAGTTTTATAATGTGTTAAATCATTCTAAGCGTATAATTATTCCGGTAAAAAATTGTATTTTCGAAATATCTATAAGTTTTATGTTGAGTATTTTTATGTAAAACACATACCTGAAAAGTTTTATTTTGAAAAACGAATTATTTTAGTATTAAAATTCGATTTTGGCTTGTTAACTTGAATTCTAAGCATTTTCGATTATTTATGTAAATAGGAAAAAGTTGTATTTTTTAAAGATTTACAACATTTACATTTAACTTTTTTGTGTAAAATGCTTAGAATTTGAGTTATGACCAAAAAACCGTTTTTCGAAATTCTAAAACATGTTCGCATATTTTTTGTATGAATGGGATTAAGTCCAATTTCCTTCTGTCACGATATTAGCATAGGTCGAGTTTGTAAAAAAAAATTTAGCTCGATTGGAGTTAATTTCGCAGAGATAATCGAGATAAACTAAAATTTTTATAAAATATTGAATGATTCTAAGCGTATAATTATTCCGGTAAAAAATTGTATTTTTAAAATATCTATAACTTATATGTTGAACGTTTTTCTGTAAAACATATGCGTAAAAAGTTTTATTATGAAAAACGAACTATTTTAATGTAAAAAATTCGATTTTAGCTTCTTAATTTGAACTCTAAGCATTTTCGAGTGTTCATGTTAATAGGAAAAAGTTGTGTTTTTTTGAGATGTACAACATTTCCGTTTAACTTTTTTGTGTAAAATGCTTAGAATTTGAGTTATGATAAAAAAACCGTTTGTAGAATTAAGCATAAAGAGCTACCATTTCAACAATATATCGGTAATCGAGAAAAGAAAAAAAACGTTTTTTTGTACATATAAGAGTTGTATTCTCCTAAATTTTCAGCCCGATTGGTCGACAATTGGCTGAGATATCGCTGATTACAATTTTTACGATGGTGAAACTATAAGGCATTCCCGCCTTGCGGTCGTGCCTAAAAACTAAATTACTGCGATATTTCTTGAAAGTATAAAAATCTTTGTGCAGAAATATACTGAGGCAATATCTGAATCGAGAAGAGAGAAACCACACTTACGATTATTCTCAAAGAATCGCACTCATCAAATATCCATTCGAGGTTACTAAAGCATCAACGTTTGCCTTTATTATGTTCCAAGAAGAATACATACTTATTGCATGCTGTTGTTTCTGGGTGAGCAGTGACACTTTGTATGCTCAGTTAACAACGCATATACGCTTGCAATTTCAGGTCAGTGATAATAATTAAAATTAATTTCATTTTTTCGAAAAGATGAGTTGTAACATTGAAAAATACAACTATGATTTATATGTTTAGATTCTAAAGTGCGATATCGAGGAAGCCTTCAACGGAAGATGTTTAAATGAAAAGTTATGCTTGAACATTTTTGTTAAAAGACATCTTGAGCTTTTAAGGTACTATTCGACTACATTGAATTACAGTACGGTTTGGTTCCATTGTGGAATTAATATTATTATATAAATCGTAGGATTTGTAATCTGATTGAAGAAATTTTTAATCCTTTTATGTGCTGTACTGTGGTTTTATCGTCTCTCAATATGTGTATAAGTATCGTTGGCATTAGAGAGGTATTTCGAGGTTTTTCTTCGCGTATTGAAATGAATTTAATATGTAGTTTTCAATTAGCATAATATTTTTCAAGACCATTTCTAAAGGATATTATGGAGAGACAGGAGTTTCCTTGTTCATCACAGTGGGAATTATTTTTCAGCTATTATTTTTCTGTGTATTCGCTGAAACGCTAACAGAAGAAGTACAGTAAAAAAAGCTTAAAGCTGCACTGATCTTTACTTTACGAAAATTTAATTTTTTATGAATTTTATTGTTTCTGCTTAAAGCGAGACGTAGTTTGTTTTCTAAAGCGACACCAAATTTTGTATTATATGTAGATAATATAAATCTTGATTCAATTCGTAAAGACATAGATCAGGTTACTCAAAAAATTTTTATGAAATTCGCTTGTTTGTATCCGTTGTAGACAATGTCTGTGGCTGATACGGTGTACAATTTTCATTGGACTACAAGAGATTATAGTATTCGATTTTACATTTATTTTATCATTACGAGAGCTCAAAAACCTTTTTATTGTACAGCTTTTGGATTTTTCCCAATAGGTCATAAGGCACTAGCATCGGTAAATCAATTTATGAAAACATTAAGGAAGTGTATGAAAATTAAAAATTCAAATTTCGCTTTACCATATAGTAGTCAAGAAAATAACTGATTAACTTATAACAAATAATATTTAAAGAATTATGAACACAAAAATTTGTTGTATGGTTGAGAGATATGATTCAAACATTATTCATCAATATATAAACATAAGCTTAAAGCTTTTTAAAGTAATAAATAATTCTATAACAAAGTACAACTTGTATTTTCGAAATTTTCTTATCATTTTATGGTATAAAAGCAAATTCGTTTCTTATTCGTCTGATATATTACAAAGCAAAATTTTAATTTTGATTTGATTTTCAGATTTCCTGAAGATCTAATCACTTTAAAATTTTTGTATACTTACTGACTCAATGCTTTTTTTGATTTGTGTAAAAAAAGTCAGTTGGTATACAAAAATTTTCAAGAGCTTAGGTTCCCTTAAGTTTAATATTAAATAATAAGAGCTGCTTTATTTTCAGATTCTACATACATCTTTTTCGTATTATATGATGTTGAACACAATGAGTTGAAAAAGATATAGAAAGTAAGAGATAATGCGTATATTTATTTTAAGAACAATTAAATACCAAGAAAAAAGATGGAAGTATTTTCAATGTTATATTTTTGCTAGATACTAAAATATAGTTTTCATGTTTTGTAAATATTACGTTGCGGCGAATTTCAGTTGCGTCTTGGCTTATGCTGTGCCGTTGGGAATGTGAGTAAAATTATTTAATTATTATAATCGAGGATTTGTTTCTTTTAAACTACAAATTGATTTTTCAGAGATCTTGGCATGAAGTATCAAGCTCATGAAGTAAATAATAATATTTTCGATTTGACGCGAATAATATTGTTAGTCAAGTATCCATTTGTCATAACAGAAGTATCAACATTTTTGTTAATGTTTTTTCTCGAAGAGATTTTGCTAATTCTGAGTATAATTTTTTGGGTTAATACTGATACATTATTTGCTCAAATGATTACCCACGTGTGCCTGCAATTTAAGGTGATAAAATAAATTTTAAATTAATTATCAAGAATATTAGAAAATTTAGATTGTTAATTATTTAACAAAAATCGTATGGTGTTTTTTCTCATTACTTTTAATTTTGTTTTTGAAGTTTATTTCTTATTTATACCTTAATTTTTTTACTTTTCATTCGATTAAACTTTACATTTTGAAAAAATTGTTTGATCTGCATTCTTAGGTACTTCAGCGTGACATTACGGAAATGTTCAATTGTGAAGCTCGAAATGATAAAGAAATTTTAATCACTCTAGTTCAAAGACATCGTGAACTATTAAGGTAAAAGTGAATTGCATATATATGTATTAAGTATAGTCATTAGTGAATATTAACAAATGTTTCATGTCTCAGTATTTGCATAATGATAGAAGAGATTTTTAGTCCAATAATTTTTTTCACTGTGTTTTTATCGTCTGTAAATATATGTGTTGACGTCATTGGTACCAGAGAGGTGTTATTCTTTGAAAATAATTTTTGTTCACCGTTGACACCTTATAAGAATGTTCGAGTCTATTCAAAATTTAAATTTCGTAACATGTTACTGTTTTCTGCTATAAAATTATTATTATTATTTTTTAATGTTTTCTTTTTGAATTCTTCAATAACATGATTTTCATTACATTTTTTCATTTGTCAAAATGTGAAATTAAATTTGAATTCTGGATTGATCTTTGGACATTCTTATACAAATAAATTGTTCATCATTTTATAAATTATATACTTGCTTTCAGAGTATTGCACAAAAGTCCTATTTCGATATAGGAATATATATAATTACATTCATGATGATAAGTTTTGAGATTTTCTTTTTTTGTGTTTTTGCAGAAAAAATATCAAAAGAGGTGAAAAGTTGACAATGCTATAATAATTTTGATCATTATAATTACAGAATTAATAATTTGTATTTTTTTTAGACAGGTGATTTGGCTGACGTAGTATATAATTTAAATTGGACAACAAAAGATTATAAATTGAGATTTTATATAAATTTTATAATTACAAGAGCTCAGAGACCATTTTATTGCACGGCGTATGGATTTTTTCCTATTGGACATCAAAGACTTACATCGGTAAATGCAAATACAAATTGTTACGTTTAATGCTATTTTATTTTATCATAAAAAATAAATTCGTATTTTTACTTGATATTCTAGATAATCAGAACATCATTTTCTTATTACATGATGTTGCAAACTACTGAAAATAATTAATGATAACAATTAATAATTAATAATTAACATTTTATAAGTTACCTCAAAAAAAATTTTACTGTTATAGTCAAACTTGTAGCTAATGTGAGATGGAAAAAATAATTCAAAATTATTTAATTGGATTAACAGACTCAGGATCGTTCCTTTTACTTTACTTTACGCTTTTTATGTTAATTATAACTCCTTTAAATTATACTTCTGGTAAAAATCTAAATTCTGAATTGAACTGATGAAATCTTTATTGGATATAATTATGGAAAAAATTATGAGGAAATAATTTTGATGATCTTTATTATAAATTATTTAAGTTTTAAATTGACCTTCGGACCTTCTAAAGTAGCTAATTAATAATTTCTGAATGATGTGCTTGCTTGCAGAGTATTACACAAAAATCCTATTTCGACGTAGGGATATACGTGACAATATTGACGATGACAATTTTTCAGATTTCGTTTATCTGTATTTTTGGAGAAAAATTATCGAGAGAGGTAAAACTGACTGGAATAATAATAATAATAATTTTTAAAATTTATTTATGAATTTTTAAATAACAACACGACAAATAATTTGAACTTTTTATAGACAAGTGCTTTGGCAGACACGGTGTATAACTTGAATTGGACTACAAAAGATTATAAATTGAGATTTTATATACATTTTATAATCATAAGAGCTCAGAGGCCATTTTATTGCACTGCTTATGGATTTTTCCCCATCGGCCATAAAATTCTTACATCGGCAAGTATAAAATTAAATTACAAGTTTAACTTGAATTTTATAAGAAAATTAATTTATAATTTTACTGCATTATTTATCATACAGGTGATTAGAACATCGTTTTCCTATTATATGATGTTAGAAACCACAAATAACAATTGACGATTTACATCAATTTATTCATACTAGTCGCGCCATAATACGGTACAAAAGATAACCATACGCTATTTTTGGATACATATATATATATTATATATATTCGGATAAAATTGTCATTTTCTATTAGAAAACTTCTATTAATTGTAGCGTAGAAATTTAAAAATCTTACCTCTTCTCGATAATTCCATCAAACTTTTAAATTAGAATATCGTCAAGACATATATTCTTAAACATATAATTCATAATTTACTCGCATATACACGCGCACATCCATAAACATTTGTGATTGTAATAGGAATACAAGTTACACTCAATGGATCTTTTCCTTTTGAAACATACGGTAATAGATATTGTGCCAATTTTATTATCAAGACATTAAAACATAACTAGTGCAAGTATAATAATATTACGAACCATAAACAACAATCGTCAAGTTGAGACTTATATAGTTTCCTATATCCTTTAATTGTGTACTGATAAAAGTCTATAGAAATAAAAAATTCCTAATTTTTTCTAATTATGTTTCTTAACAATCCGCGAGCAAATTATTAATTAACTGCAGACTTAACTTGCAATCAAACTCTTAAAGACCGAATGGAAATGCACACCACTGTAGTCTTCGCCTCCCAAGACAGTCCAACTGCAGTGGATGAAACACAAGTAACAATGCAAGCTCTCGAGCATTGAATGGGTGAGCATAGGGAGAGGGAAGTATAAGGAAGGGTTGTATTTACTGTAATAGACGGTATACTCAAAAGAATAAAATATTTAATGTGGCGGTAACGACCCGGTAGAGCAAAAGCTCCTCAGCAGTGAAGGCGAGCAGGTGACAACATGCAGACTGCAGGTGGGATTGGCGATTGGTTTTCCCGCTAAATATTATTTCAATTAAATGAAAATTCGGTGATTCGAAAAATAAACACTGCACTGTACTGTATTTCAATTTATTAGAAATTATTATAATTTTTTATTCGTTAAAGTGTGGAGCAACATTTCTCATCTCAGCGGTTCTTTTGTTTTAGTTATAGTTTTTATGTAGATTTTTAATTATTTTTACACGTTTGTATCGAAGTAATCGTTCGGTATTCTCGGGGGAAATTATTCACTCTCGAAAGTAATAGAAAAACTTTTCAACATTGTTCGAATCAAAATCTATCGTTGTTTAATAAGAGAAAAAAAATTTTTTTTCGCACCTTAAATCACATTAGTCCAATCGAACGTCATACCTCGCGCATTAATATCAATATTATTGAAAGTGGAAGGGAAGGCCCAGGCAGTCGATGCCATTCATTATTTCGACCTGAACATCAAGCTAATGCAACTGTGTCGCCTGAAATGCAGCATGACAGAAGTGATCGGGGGCTTCATCAACAAATTGCCAATATTCGTGACGAACCTCGTGGGTGTCGCCTACATGGCATTCGAATTCAATTGTATAATCGAGACAGTGCACATGCGCGACACTGCGTTAACCGCGCAAATTTTAAGCCAATTCATTTCCAATATCCAGTGCATTACTAAGGTACGTCGGCGAGATTGTAACGGAAAATTAAAATTTTTTTGCGGGTGCGTCGCGCGGCTTCAATTAAAATTGTATTACGCTGTGATTAGGGATTTCTGCTGGCTATAGCGATCGAAAAAGTGCAAGTCATACTTCAGGAGATACGGCATTTGTGGGAGAGGTACCAGCCCGACAGTCAGATACAAGGGTCGATTGTAGACATGGCAGATCAGACGTTAAGTTATTGCAAATACTACGTGATAGCCATATTTACCTGTCTCTTGTCGTATGCTCTGCCACTGGGCATGTAAGTGCAAAATTGCCAGTTGTGTAGCGAGGATTAAAATGTAAAATCAATCATTTTTTTCAGAAATCTTGTTATGATTTATAAACATCACAGACTAAGCAATAGTACCAATGGAATAACAGAAATTGTGTTGATGGTGAAGTATCCGTTCGAAGTTACTAAAATATCGACGTTTGCAATGATGGCGATAGCCGAAGAATCTTTGCTCGTTATAAACGTAATTTTTTGGGTTGCTAGTGATACGTTATTCGCTCAAGTGACGACGCACATAAGTTTGCAGTTTAAGGTGACTATTAAAATTTGAGTTGAAAAACGTGAGAAAATTTTAAATTGTTTGATTTTCGATCGTAGGTCCTAAAACGCGATATAGCGTCGAGATTTAATTGTGAAAACGCCAACGACAGAGAAATTTTATTAATGCTAGTGCAAAGACATCGTGAACTTATAAGGTATCGTTCAATTCGACGTATTTTTTACTGTGCATCAACATTCTGCTCTATTGACTTATACAAAAAAAATTTTTCCGTATCAGGATCTGTGCACTGATTGAAGATATTTTCAGTCCAATTATTTTTTTCACTGTGTTCTTGTCATCTGTAAATATGTGTGTTAACGTCATTGGTACCAGAGAGGTGTTATTTAAAAAAAAAATAAATTTTCGCGCGCACATTTAACATTTTCTTTTTCAACTATTCGTTTGCTTTCAGGCCATCGTGCGACACGCATATTTCGAATCAGCGATCTACGCGACAATATTTGCGATTACGGTATTTCAGATTTTCTTTCTCTGCATTTTTGCGGAAAGAATAACGGAAGAGGTAAAATTTTACGTAACGACGATTTCATGCTCGTTTCTATAATAACAAAATGTTTGATAAATCTATATTGTGCGTCGCGCAGACAAGTGCTTTGGCCGACGAGGTTTACAATTTGAATTGGACCACGAAAGATTACAAGCTAAGATTTTACATACAATTCGTGATGGTGAGAGCTCAAAGGCCGTTTTATTGCACTGCGTTTGGCTTCTTTCCTATCGGACATCAAAGACTTACTTCGGTAAGTATCAACAAAGAGGCCGAATTGACGAGTGTCAATTTATTGCATCGAAAAATAAATTAATTTGCCATTGCATATTTCAGATAATCAGAGCATCTTTTTCTTACTATATGATGTTGCAAACCACGGATAACAAAAAATGACATGGCGATACGAATAATTATTATTGGTTGTTTTAAATTGTATATTCATAGTTAATAGGCGTGTTTAATTTTGTACAAATGTTTATAGTTTTATATGGGAAATAGCTAGTTAGAAATTGTTAGTTAGAACCAGTAGAACAGCAATTATAATAACAATAATAACTATATCAATGATAATGATAAAAAAATAATAACAATAACAATAAGGGGTAAAATTACACTGTAACTTATTTAATAGTTATAAAAAAAACCTTGACAATCGACGATGAAATCACACTCGTGAATTAACGAAATTCTGGTGTTTTCACTTCTATGTGGATATTGTCGAGCAGTATTGTGGTGTTTTGCGGATATCAGTAATACCCGCGTAATAACAATAATCTATCGCGGTCTAAGCCGTAACGACCAATTCAAATACTTTTGTTTTTCAAGAGATACGAACATACTGCATCGAAAAAATGACTCCGCGGATCACCATACGTTTTCGCCGCTCTCGCTATACGTCCCGAAGATCGTCCATCGCCACATACCGATCGCACGCAACTGAACATAAAATAAAAGACAAATAATTGGCGGTTGCGCGAGTACATTGTATTCATGAGTATTGAATGGCAATAAGCAAGGGTTGCTCACTGCAACAACGGGTATACTCTTAACAATAAAATATTAAATGTAGACGATGCGATGCGCGCAAGCCTCGCGAGCAGAAGCCCTCCAGTAGTGGATGAGAAAAGTGGACAGCATGAAGACTACGGGTAGGCTCATGGTATTCCAGTAGTAAGACCTGTAGGGTATACAGAGTAGATGGACACTTTTACGCTTGGTCAATTATTATGAATTGAAAAATACAACAAAAAACAAAGATATTTTTCACGACTAATTCAGTTTTTGTTACACTCCTCGATAGTTTTTTAAGTAAATTAAATTTTTACTTGTGCAAAGAAGCTCATTGTGCATTCAGTAGACGAGTTTACGTACGAATATTTCCTTAAGTTTCCATCTACTGGGCTACTTACCCTACGTCGAGGTGTCTCGATCCGTTGAAAACCTTGTGGTTTTGGTCACTTTCATTTTTTTTTTTTTTTAATAGACTGAATCTTGACGAATCGTGTTGGTGCGAATTATAGAAAATCCTGTTTGTTAAATTCGGAAAAAGTATCATCTTCTTTTGACGCGTACGTGAGCGTGTAATGGTAAAGTCGTTGATTTTCTTGGTCTCGAATGTACTGCTGCTGGAAAAAAAATATAGAACGGTTAAAAATTGTTTTGTAATTGTGAAACTTTAGAGTGTCTGGCTTGCAATTATCGAACAAAATTATTCGAGGCCATTTTGCAAAAATTTTCATTCTTTTCATCGCTCGATCGGAGAGCCCGAGAGCCACGTTATTTTATTTATTATTACGAGAATTTTACTCTTTATTAGCGAAATTCATTGTATTTTTATAACGTTGTTCTGGTAGACGAGAAGAAGAATTTAAGGGCAGTGAAAGCCGAGGATTACTTCTATCTGAACATTAAATTGATGTCATTGTGCGGCTTAAAGTGCGACATGACGGAAAAGCTCGGTACCTTCTACAACAAAATACCAACATTTGCGGCGAATGTCGTGTCAGTAATATTTCTGGTGTTCGAAATGAACTTCATTGTGTTTGCATTGAAATCGCACGATACTGCACTAGCCTCTCAAATTTTGAGTCAATTCATTTCCAACGTTCAATGCATCGCTAAGGTATATGCCTAAATTTTATTTATAATTAATTTGTACTTATACAGCAAACCTAACGTAATTTTTAATATTTCATTATAAAATCAGGGATTTCTTTTTGCGTTAGCCGTGGAAAAAATCCAGTTCATACTCCACGAGATCAAACACTCGTGGGAAAAGTATCCTCCCGACGACGATATACGAGAATCAGTGATAAAGATAGCCGATCAAACTCTGACTTTTTGTAAATGTTACGTGACTGCCAATTTCATTTGCATCATGTCTCACACCTTGCCACTGGGAATGTAGGTAAACGCGATTATTGAAATTGAAGACAAGTCTTTGAAGCTGCCTTAATTTTCAGAAACCTCGTTATGCAATATCAAGCTCGCGGGGCGACCAATAACACTTACGACTTCTCGCATGTACTAGTGCTAGTTAAATATCCGTTTGAAGTGACAAGAAAAACCACGTTTTTAGCGGTGTTCTTCGCCGAAGCATTTGTGCTGATAATGAACGTCACTTTTTGGGTTAGCACCGATTCGTTATTTGCTCAAGTGACGACTCATATATATTTGCAATTGAAGGTGATTGTTTAATTTTGAAAATAAGTTATGAAAAATTGCGAAAAACATTAAAATCTTTTTATTCTTGGTTCAGGTATTGAAACGCGACGTAACGGCATTATTCAATTGTGAAGCTCCCAATGAAAAGGAAATTGTGTTGACTCTAGTGAACAGACATCGTGAATTTATAAGGTATCGTACATTCTATGATTGTTTACGGCAAATTATCGGTACTTCTTTTGTTGATATTTGATACATTTTTGTGAATCAGGATTTGCGATGCAATTGAAGAAATTTATAGTCCAATCATTTTTTTCACTGTATTCTTGTCATCTGTAAATATGTGCGTTAACGTTATTGGTGTCAGAGAGGTGCTAATTTTCAAATAATTTTTGCCTAAAAATTAGTTAAATAAAAGGTTTGAACGTATGTCTAAATAATTTGCTTACTTTCAGAATATTAACAAAAAGGCCTACTGTGATACAATAATTTATGCGACAATATTAACGATAACGATTTTTCAGATATTTTTTTTCTGCATTTTTGCAGAAAAAATATCGGAAGAGGTATAACATTGGATAATATATAATAATTTTAATAGAGATCGTTGACATAGTAATGAAACGTGAAATTCATATGTTTTATACAGACAAGATCTTTAGCTGATGCGGTATATAATTTAAATTGGACTACAAAAGATTACAAACTAAGATTTTATTTAAGTTTTATAATAACAAGAGCTCAAAAACCATTTTATTGTACGGCTTACGGATTTTTCCCTATTGGACATACAAGACTTACTTCTGTAAATTTGAAAATAAATTAAATCGCTCAGTGTGTGGTCAATTCATTTTATCATGAAATTAATTGGTGCCAATACTTTATTTCAGATCATCAGGGCATCATATTCTTATTATATGATGTTAGAAACTACCGACAAGAAATGATATCTTAATGGCATCAATTGTTTTTGACTGTTTAGACCTATTTAGAGTAGAAAATATATACAATCAAAAGAAATTTATTCACTGCTAGAATAAAATAGACATTAGAATTGTGTTCTTGTGGAATGGAATTGAATTTTCATTTTTCAAGAAAGTAGTAATGTTAGAATGTGACTTTTGTAACTAAGAAAATTAACCAATAATTAGCTATTTACATCGTTACCGTTTTCACGAAAGTTACCACATTTTTTACACAGTGTGATTTTACATAGTGTCCGATAGAATAGTACTGGGCTTTTCACGCCGAGCTAGAATGATAATTTATGGCACACGCATATTAAACAATTTTTTATAGGAAAATAAGTCCGTCTCCCTGGCTATTCATGTCGTTCTAGTCATTTATTATTGCATTGTGTGATTAATACCTGTAACGGTCCGTAAATAGTCTACTTACGGCACGGATAGCCGTGGCTTAAGTGCGGACTTATGCCACGCTGCAAAGTCCTAAAAATTACTTCCGCTCGTCTAACTGGCCAGAACCGAAGCGAGAAAAATCACTTCTCACCATATTTCGCAGGAGAATCTGTAGAATATATGTTATCCACGACGACTATACGCCTGCATCTGTACGCACACTTTGACATATATGGGAATGTATGGCAAATATTCAATATTCATAGTAATCAAAGTGCACGCTTTGTAAATTAAATTTACAGACCCCATAAATAAATGTGTTGCATTTCAATGCATCTTTTATCTTTATTTTCGTCTTTTAACGTTATGCAGAAAAGAAAGGAAAAAAAAAGATCGTTGCGTAAGGTTTTACCTATATCTGAATTACTATTATTTTATAACTATAAATTTCTACACTTCAATACACAGAAAACACGCAGAAAAAAATTGAATATCTTACAAAAAAAGAACTTTTTATAATGAATTACACTTACTTAAATGAAGGGATTTTTACGAATGATCACTTCCTAAAAGATGCCACCGGTACTTAAATAAATTGAAATTTTTTGGTTAAAGCATCCTCCGTCTGACGATCTTCGAATAGGAATTTCGAATGTAGCTCGTATAACATTTATTTTCTGTACATTTTATTTTACTGTCACAGGTATGGTGTCCATAGTTATACCATTAACAGCGTGAGTCAATTAGCGTTGTTTAATAGCTGAAAATTAATTTTACTATCATTTTAAGACGATATCAATTTGTTTATCTTAGATATATAACCACTCAGTGTCTTTCACGTGAACCGAATATGTACACGAGCGATTTATCTCAAAGGGTATTGGTTATGAAATATCCTTTTAAACTAACTAGTGATACTTTATTTGCTAAGGTTGCAAAACATTTTTGCTTGCAAATAAAGGTGAATGTGTACATGAATTCATTAGTTGAGATTTAAAAAAATCATAGCTTTCATATTTTTTCTATTTAATTAAATTGATCATTTGGAACTATGTATTTTAAATTTTCAAAAACTACATGGAAGCAGCATTTAGTCGTGTTAAGTATAAACGGTAACGAAATTTTATTTGATTTAGTGTAAGCACACAGAGAGCTTTTGAGATGATAAATATTTCACAAACAGTCCGATTCGACTTTTCAATATTAATCTACGTGTATATTGCACACACTTATCAAGGATATATTTTACGATTTTCAATTGAGTCATGTTTATCTTTAGACATACTACAAAAGACTAACACTTATGTGAATCGTATATTCTTTTCCAATACTCCTGTTAATAGAAAATAGCTCTAGTTCGGAGAACAGCGATGAAATATTTATGATCTTTGTTATTAATAAAAAATAGAAAAGAAGAAAACATAAGAAAATAACGAGGCGCGGTAATAAGTGGGTGTATCAGAGGATCATTAATATGCAATGCGATAGCGACGATAGGGTTAACCAGCAGCTGAGTTACACTTCTCTTGCCATTGAGTGAGCAATATGAAAACTAAAGGTACGATAGCACTAGTTCTGCTGTAATGTAAGTGTGGAAACGTAATTTTTTCTTTTACAGAATCCGACCAATCGATCATCGTCAACGCTGCGGATTACTTTAATTTGAATATAAAAATTCTGACATTGCTCGGCTTAAAATGCGGTTTCGGAGAAAATGCCGTCCACTTTACATTCATCCGTAGAATACCGACGATCCTATCAAATATCCAGGGACTGATCAATTTAGTATTTCAAATAAGTCTTATAACAGTCGTGTATTCGGTAGACTTGTCTTTAGTTATGCAGACTTGTAGTCAGGTGGTGACAAATCTTCAATCCATCAGCAAGGTATATATTACAATTAACTATATTTGACACAGGAAAAGAGTTTCCGTAAGGCCAAGTGCAAATTTGAATTACGCATGCCTTACAAAATTAGAAATTTTTTTATAACTGTTATGCAAATTAGACTTACTTCAATGCAGGGATTTTTATTAATGATCACTATCGAAAAGACGCAAGTGGTACTGAATGAAATTCAAAATCTTTGGTCGAAGTATCCTCCGTCCGACGACCTTCGAGTTCGAGTTTTGAAAATAGCTCACAAAACATTTGTTTTTTGTAAATTTTACTTTACTGCTCTTATTGTGTGCCTGATGTCCTACGCTATACCATTCACAGCGTGAGTTCATTAGTGTTTTTAACTGAAAACTAATAACCATAATTAATTTTATCATTATTTTAATTTTAATTATTATTTTAATTTTTATTTATTTTAGACATATAACCAGTCAATACCTTTCACGTGTATCGAATAACTATACGTATGATTTTTCTCAACGATTATTGCTTCTGCAATATCCATTTGAAATAACTAGTATACGCACGTATTTTTTAATGGTATACCAAGAAGCCCAATTACTTTATATGTCGGCTCTCTTCTGGGTTTGCAGTGACACTCTATTTGCTCAGATTACAACACATGTTTGTTTGCAAATAAAGGTGAACTAATACATTAGTATAATTATAGAATGTAGAATTCATCGATATAATAGGTATATAAATGTATAAAAATCATAGCTTTATGTTTCTATAATGTTCAAATGGACCGTTTGGAATTTATATTCCAGATATGCAAAAGTGACATAGAAGCAACCTTTAATCGTGAAGATGCAAACGATAACGAAATTTTAATTGGTTTAGTAAAAAGGCATAGAAAGTTCCTCAGGTAATATTTATTTTCCAAACCGCCTGGTTTACGTCCAAATATTAATCTAATTTTGTTATGACATCTAAGTATTTGTATGATGGTCGAAGACATTTTCAGTCCAATTATTTTTTCAACAATGTTATTCTCATCCATTAACATGTGCGTCAACGTCATCGGATGTAGACAGGTATTTTCACATGTACACAAAAATGTAATAAAAAGTATAAGATTCGCATAATATTTTTCTTAGGCAGCCGAGCAAGGATCGTATCTTGAAGTTGGAATTTACGTCGTACTTTCATTGATAACTTTTTTGCAAATCTTATTTTATTGCGTCTTTGCAGAAAGAATCACAGACGAGGTGCATGCAACGCAGAATATGGATATTAGATAAACGAGAATAAATTGAAAATTTTTAATAGTCATCTTAATCAACAGACCCGATCTTTAGCGGATTCAGTGTACAACTTAAATTGGACAACAAAAGATTATAAACTTCGCTTCATCATTCGGCAGATCATTATGAGAGCGCAGAAACCATTTTATTGTACAGCATTTGGATTCTTCCCAATTGGTCATCAGAAGCTTACAAACGTAATTCACCTGCTCTTATCAAAACTATTTACAATAAATATTTTCTTATTTTAGTAATAAGTCAACAATATTCCAGATCATCAATACCTCGTTCTCGTATTATATGATGCTGCAAACCACGAGTTCATAGTTTACGAAGTCAACGATTTATTCGATGATTTAGTCTATTTTTGTAAGCAACGTTATGTCTTGCGCAAATGATGAAGATATATTTTAATACTTTTATTTTAAGCGACTTATTGTCTTGAATCGTAATTTTGTTACCAAAATATATTTTTTTATTCGCACTTAGTAGATTTATTGATGATTTAGTCTAATTTTGTATCCAATGTTATGTCTTGCACACATGATGGGAATATATTTAAACCGACTTATTGTCTTGAAACTTGTTATAAAAATATATTTTATAGTCCACGTTACGAAATAGGTCTATAATTCTTTATGCCACTCTACAACCTGAAAATATTGTACGGATGAAATATTGAGTTATACTCTCAACAACAACGGATTGTAGAATAGGCAAATTGTTGTTTTGTGTTTAGAAGAAACACTGTGTACACATCTCATATACTAGCAAATCAGAAATTTTATCCAGAATTTGTATCGAACGAGCTTTCGCTCCTCACGTTATATACACTGCTTCGAGTTTATTCCCATTGTTCCACGTATGCAATCCAGTCAATGCACTGGCTAATTTTATCTTATAGCAAGACATATGTGCACCGCGTCTTCCTCAAACCCACTGCACTCACCAGCCAACGCGAATGTGACTAATGCCTACGCGAATAGCAAACAGACGGCCGCAGGAATATTAATATTGCAGACGACCAGTATGAATGCAATGGAAAGCTCGGAAAAATGATGTGAAAAAATCATTACAGAGGAGCATTAGGTATACAGGGTAATAAGTAGGTGGTATTATGAAGCGAGTGAAATATGCATCGGGGATGGTTGCTTCGCTGTGGGGTAGAGAAGGGCGTCGGTCAACAGTTGGAAGCGAAGGAGAGAGACATGAAGAGCAACGGTGAGTCTGCCAATTTTTATTATTATTGTGGGTAATGATAGGTTTGATTATTGAAGAGGGAGGATCGCATGATTATTCAGCTGATCAGATCAATCTTTTGCTACAAATCATGGGGTTCATTGTACATTGTTTATTATTAGCGTAATTTTGTTATTACTCTATTAACTTTGATACTTCGTGTAAAGAACGTTCAAACAAATTTTTTCCAGCAAAAGTTCGGTCTTCGAAAGATGACATCGAATATTATTTAGGCTTCAATTTGAAGCTCATGTCCCAGATAGGATTGAAGTTTAGTATGAGCAAGAAAACGGATAAATTCACGTTTCTGCATAAATTGCCGACGTATGTATTCCTTTTCAATGGGGTCGTTCTATTTGTACTCGAAGTCTACTTGCTCCGAGACACGATGCAGAGTAATACTCTGATATCGATACAGATCATGAGTCAGATAATCTCGAATTTGCAATCGGTTAGCAAGGTATATTTCACGTCTCGCCGCATTAGTATTTTCTATACACTAGATTTTGTAATTGAAAAAAAATTTAGGGTTTCCTAGTTTTGAGAAAAGTCGACAATATCCAGACTGTCCTGGAGCACTTGGGAGTCATGTGGAGAAAATATCCTGTGAACAAGATCGATCGGGACCTACTAAATTCACCGGCAAAGGTGATCTCTTTATCCAAGATTTACTGGGGGATAGCAGTGGTTCTTTTGGTCACTTACGACCTGCCGCCCATCATGTGAGTGCAGAGCTAATTTACAAAGACAAAGTCCACTTGAAAATTCAATTAATCGTGCATATCGGACTTTCTGAAATTTCGTAGAATATTTTTCATGCAGTACCAGAATCGAGAAGCATTGAACAACACATACGATTTTTCCCAAACAATTTTACTCTTGAAATATCCGTTCGAAATAACGCGGAAATCTACCTTCTTTTTTTTGCTCTTCCAAGAGGCGTATCTGCTTTACGTATCAGGTGTATACTGGATTGGTAGCGATGCTCTTTTCGCCCAATTTACAACGCACATCTGCTTGCAATTCAAGGTAACTTTTTTTTGTCGACCAATTTAACTTCTTTGTTAATTTGTAGAATCAAAGATGTTATCATTATTGTAGATATTGAAACGTAATACCGAAGAGCTTTTCAATCGAGGAAGTAAAGAGGAACATTCATGTTTAATAGATTTGGTTAACAGGCATCGAGAGCTTCTAAAGTATAAATTCAGTTTAAAATATTATTTCATTATTTCATGCCAGTTTTTTTTTAATTACAACATTTCATCGACAGAATTTGCGAAATGACAGAAGAAATTTACAGCCTCGTCATCTTCTCAACTATGCTATTCTCTGCGATAAACATGTGCGTTAACGTTGTAGGTGTCAGAGAGGTATAAATTAAATATTGTGTACGTAAATTACAAATATTTCAGCGGTCACTTCACGTGTGTTCTCCCTTGCGAAAATTTCTGCATTTCAGACGATCTCGCGAGGATTTTATCAAGAAACCGGAATTTACCTCTTTCTCTTCGTCGTCACGTTCGCGCAAATACTGCTCTTCTGCATTTTCGCGGAGAGAATAACCGAGGAGGTTCGGATAACTGAGCGGGAGTCGCCGATTATTTTTTGAAAAATTCAAAATCTCACAAATATTTTTTTCAGACCGCATCGCTGGCCGACTTGGCCTACAATTTGGAGTGGACGAAAAATCGCAAGCACGGGGTTTACATACAGCTGATCATCCAGAGGGCACAAAAGCCGTTTTCTTGCACGGCCTACGGATTTTTTCCCATCGGTCACAAAAAACTAACATCGGCAAGTATACGAGAAAATATTGCGCACCGTATATGCGATTTGATGAAGTCTAAGAAGTGAACGTCATTTTTCAGATTATAAATGCCTCCTTCTCGTACTACATGATGTTAGAGACAATGAGTTAAATTTGATGTACATAATATGTATAATTATATATAAAGTATAATACTTCTTTTACACTTTTGTATTATCGTCCAGACGAAGCAATGGAGGTTCATACAACGTAATGCGATTTGTAAATTTTTTTAAATAAAATACGTACTGCACAAAATTAACCGTTCCTCAAAGCAGCCTGACTTTAGAACAATCCACTAACAATTTATTTCACATAATTATTGTACCATAATACACTGAGAAACCTGTCATATTAAAAATTACTACATAAAAAAACTACACTTTGTAAGCAAGTGCGACACACCTTCACTACTTTACACGGTAATTTTTAACACGACAGTTTTCTCAGTCCATAAATTTTCGATCCCTCCACGCATCCCCAATAATTCTCTTTCTCTCGAACGAATAAAATTGTCGTCCACTCGGCCACTTTTCCCATACGAGCCGTCGTCCAGTAAACTCCAGCGTCGACTATTCCGTGCAGAGCTCGCGCCCTGAGCGCGTCTTCATCAATGATTGAAGTCGGCCGCTCGCGCGGGCAGAGCGATCGCAAGACAGGACAAATAAATAATCGTACGCAGCATTACGTATACATCGGGCTGATGTAAGCAGGTGGATTATGCAGGCCGATCGCGACGCCGCTTATAGAGCCAGAGGAGAGACTCGGCAGTGCAGCTGATGCGAAAAGCGGGAAAATGAAGTTCCAAGGTGAGTGCAACACGCGAAGAGGTATGTGCAAGTACTCACGCGACGGAGGGATTTTTTTCTTTTTCCCTTTTAGACAAGGATGCGGCGAGAGAGAAGATCGCGTACTACTTCGACTTCGTCCTGACGTCTCTGCGTTTGACGGGTTTGAAGTTCAGCACGACGAAGAAAGGGGAAGAGTTCCGGTTTATCCACAAAGTACCGTGCGTTTACGGCTGCATTATTGGGATAGCCTTCTTTTTACTGGAGATCAATTTCATTCGAGACTCGCTGCGCAACTCGATGGCTATGCCGATGGACGTTGTCGGACAGCTGATTTCCAATCTCCAAGCAGTGAGCAAGGTCTGTGAGATTTTTTTGGCTATTTTGATGAAATGTTGTATAAGCTTCATTTTGTAAGATAAATGATTCATTGTTGTGTATGTGTTGCTTGCGCATAACACAAGGTTATTCTGATTGTACGTCAAGCGAGGGAGTTACAAGAAATTTTTGAGAAAGTAGGAAGTCTCTGGAGGAGGTACACGCCGAATGAGAGCGATCGGGACGCGTTGCTGAAGAAACTTCAGAGCGTCCTGTCGACGTGCAAGTTTTATTACGGCGTCGTGTGTATGACTGTGGTGCTGTACTGCATACAGCCCGTAATGTGAGTGTGTACGAAATATGTTTCTTTTTTTTAACCGAACGCGGTACTGACGCGATTTCGAATTTGCAGAAACTTTTCCGTGCAGTACAGTCAACGCAACAGTCCGAACCACACGTACGATTATTCGCAGACGATTCTGATCATGAAACTTCCTTTCGAGTTGACGAAGAAACGCTACTTCGCCGTCGTGTTTCATGAAGTTTACCTGCTCGTCATATCCGATTTTTATTGGGCTTGCTGCGACGTTCTGTTCGCCTGTTTTACCACTCAAATATGTTTTCATTTCAAGGTGACTAATTTTAAGTTTGTTGCGTATACAATACGTACCGTTATTGGCTGTGCAGTGGTTTTCATTCTCTTGTCGTAATTAAGATTCTGAAGTATCACACGGAAGTCTTCTTCAACGCGAGGATGGAAAATTCCCGTTTGAATCTGGTGGCTTTGATAAAGAGACATCAAGATCTTCTCAGGTATGAAAATCCAACTTTCATATACTTCAATAGGGTTAGCTTCACTTTGCGCGACTGAAACTTGCTTAATCGTCGTGTCGCCAGACTGTGCGAGATGACGGAGGACGTCTTCAGTCCAATCATCTTCTCGACCACGTTGTTCTCTGCAATAAATTTGTGCATTAACGTAATCGGACTCAGCGAGGTGTTTATTTACACTTATAGTTTATATAATTAATTGTATTGCCCCCGAGGTGTTCATCAATTTTCGTTCTACATAGGCAGTCTCCAATGGAGATTTTCAACTCGCAGGTGTGCACTTGTTTCTGTTCATCATTACGTTTTCGCAGATACTATTCTATTGCTTCTTCGCGGATACGATATGTGAAGAGGTACGACAGAATAAAAAACGAATTGAAATATTCACGCGAACGTTTACGCATTTTTTTTTGCATTATAGGCAAGGTCACTGTCCGATTTGGCTTACAACCTGGAGTGGACCACGAAGGATTACAAGCTTCGATGTTACATTCAAGTGATTATATTGAGGGCTCAAAAGCCAGTGTATTTCACGGCCTGCGGATTTTTTCCCATCGGGATTCCGAAATTGGCATCGGTAAATATTCGAATTATTATATGCGCACGCACCGTGTTGTGGCTTGTAAAATTTATTGTAGGCGTCAAATTTTTACAGATCATAAACGCGTCGTTTTCGTACTACATGATGCTGCAGACGGTGAAGTAAGACGTACTGAATTCGATTCGATATACTTACGGATGTGAATAAAACCGACGGTATGCGTGTACAATGTGCGCAAACAACATTTATAATTGAAATTCGAATTGAAAATATGCGTTACTTTCTGTGCCATAAGAAACTGCGTATCCCAGCAAACATTTTTTAATCATAAAACAATCGTTTCTACCGTTCAAACATTGCGTTGCGTCTACTTCTGTCTCCGTCCTCCCCAATAACTGATTTTCCTCCAAGACACTTTGTCTCTGCACAGTAAAATACTTCTCGTACCCGCGAAGTGCAACTATCGCGGGCCAACAATGTAATGAGAGACTTGCCGAGTGCCAGTCGACGAGACCACGATGAAACATTTAGCGAAGATGGCGGAAGAAACACGTCGAAAAAACTCACACCTGGCGATTTGCGGCTTCCGTAATAAGTAGCTAGCATCGTGATCAACCTAAAATATGTAACAGGATCGGTTAGTTGGGTCGACGCAGGCGCAGTCGTCGGTAGCTTCGGTACGACGAGCTAAGTAGGTATACATCACGCACAGTACGAGTTGTTGCTCTAAGTACACGATGGGGGTCGTGGGTTAAGCGGACGCGTTCGCGTGTTGGCAAAGCAAAACAAAAGTTTTCCGAGAAACAGTTGTGTGTACAAACACGATGAGGAGAGACACTATAGAATACTTTTTCGCGACGAATCTGAGGCTTCTGTCGTTTTTTGGCTTTCGGTGTAGTTTCCAGGAGCGTAAGAAGTTCAGATTTATTGATAAGATACAGATCAATTTCACGAATATGCTGGGATTCGTTTTGGCTGGGCTGGAAGTTCATCTGATCAGGAGCTCGCTGAAAACGAATTCTTTGGTGATCTTTCAAACTCTGAGTCAGCTGTTGGCGAATCTTCAATCTTGCAGTAAGGTATTATGCAAGAGACGCTTAATTTAATAATTTCGGTATATCTGAAATGTGGACAATGGATTTTTTCTCATCGATGAGTTTCAGGGGTTTTTCTTATCGTATTACATCAACAAAATTCAAAGGGTTTTTGAAAGTTTGTCCGACTTGTGGACGGGCTACCCTCCCAGCGTCAATCAGCAGCCATTGATTTTGGGCACTGCCCAGAAGACTTTAAGCTTTGCCAAGTTTTACATAGCCATTATCTTTGGCACTGTCATTGCTTACGAGTTGCAACCTGTAATGTGAGTGCGATACCTATATTGTGATACCTGTGAAATGTGATGATGAATGTTGTAAGGCACAAAAGTTTGAACGTAATAAACAAGGAACATTTTAACGTATATTGTTTTCAGAGATCTTGGAATGCAATTCCTCAATCAAGGGGCGACTAATCACACCTACGACTTTTCCAAGAGGGTTTTCCTTGCTAAATATCCATTCGAAGTAAACAATATATTAATCTACCTTCTGGTCTATTCTCAAGAAGCATATTTACTTTTAGCATCGGGAATCTATTGGTCGAGCAATGACTCTTTATTCGCGCAATTCACGACTCACGTTTGCTTACAATTTCAGGTAATTTGCATGTAGAGTAAAAAGACATTGACAGTCGAAAGTAGCGTGACTTTTTCAGATATTAAAAGTTGATCTCGAAATTTTCAACAAAACTGTGATCGGAGAACGCTTGAGCTTAGTCAGGTTGGTCGAGAGACATCGAGAGCTTTTGAGGTATATATAGTTCACTGGTATTTGATTCACGTGAATATAAGTAGTAAAAACATGTTTAATCAAACACTCGGCAGAATCTGCAGAGCAATCGAAGAAATTTATAGCCCGATGATTTTTGCAACAATGTTGCTGGCGGGGCTGAACATATGCGTTTGCGTCATAGGCCTTAGAGAGGTACTTTCGAAATGTAAAATTTTAATTGGAAAAACCAAAAATATACCAGCAATATGACTGTATTTTGGTTTCAGACTATCGCACAAGGACATTACGTGGAGACGAGTGTTTATCTGTTTCTTTTTCTAGCATTTTTCTCGCAGATCGTCGTTTACTGCACTTACGCAGAAACTTTGACGGAAGAGGTATATTTAATGAATTTACCCGATTTATTTTTCGGATTTATACATCTCCATGATAAAAATTCAATTTTTCACCGCAGACGAGGTCTTTGGCAGATTCGGTTTACAACTTGCAGTGGACTACAAACGATCATAAACTTCGATTTTACATACAGATGATGATAATGAGGGCGCAGAAACCATTTTACTGTACAGCTTATGGATTTTTCCGAATCGGTCACAGGCAACTTACATCGGTAGATGCGATTTATGACTTTGTAATATATAATAAGCTTTGATGATACAAAATGAGTAATAAAATCTATGTTTATATTTATATATTTTCAGATTATCAACACCTCGTTTTCGTATTACATGATGTTGGGAGCAATGCAGTAGCTGCCTGTTCTTTAAATGAATTTTTCAGTAAACGGGATAATAAAATTTTTTTAACTCGCTAATTTACTACATAGAACTTTTATTGGAATCATGAGTGTATATAAGAATCGTTAAAAACTGCCAATTAAAAAATTATTTTTTATAGTTGTATTATCATCAGTTAATACCAATACTATTGCAATCCTGAAATTTATTGCTCAAATTATTCCAACAAATAAGAAAAACAAAAGATATATTTAAATATTGAATTTGGACTTAAAATCCACTTTTTAGTCGGTGTGTTGATTGATCATCAAGCAATCTACCATCAACCAATCAATCTCAAAATTTAATCGATATAAACTAATGACGCATTTTATCAGCACATCAATGTGCAGGTTCTGCACGCATAAAAATCAGGGATCCATTGAATTGAAAAATCATAAATTTGAATTTTCAGGTATTATTGCTTGTGAACTAGAAACGTAAAGCAAAGTGAAAAATTTGATGTTTGTTTACAATTGACTAATGAGATTGAAGAGATTCGATACCAATGCAATTCTGATAAGTTAATTCAGTTCAACAAATAATTTTCAGGAGCTCGGATGGGATGAGATTGTGGGAATATAAATCAGTATAATCCTGCACTATTCAATGTACAGAGAAATGGTTAGTATTTAGATTTCGAAAGAGTTTCACCATGAAGATAGCTATATAACTAATAAGATTCATTTCTTTACATATCAGGTGTAGAAAATAAGCAATTGGATCATGACATCGAGCATTTTTTCGATTTAAAAAATTGTTCTCTCTGATCGGTTTGAAATTCAGCTCCGGCAAGAAACTTTTATGAACGACATTCTACAGATATTTTTCTACTGCTTATTTGCAGAATGTCTATTAACAAGGTATCTATTTTAATTAATAGCGTTAATTTGAAGCATGAGAAGCATTTTTGAACCTTTAATGGCGAAAAGTACTGTTTATTCCTGCTGTAGAAAAAACTGAATGCCTTAAAAAAAAAACTTGTTGACGAATTACTTACTTGAATGCAGTGATTTTTTGTTAAAGTATCCTCCGCCTCACGATTTTCGAATAGAAATATCGATTGTAGCTCTTAAAATGATTACTTTTTGTAAATTTTACTTTACTGTTCTTGTCGCACATATGATGTCCATGTTTATTCCATTAACACTGTGAGTCCATTAGCGTTGTTTAATGGCTGGAAAATGATTTTAGTATTATTTTAAGATGATGTCAATATTTGTTTATCTTAGACGTATGCTTTTTTTATTATTGCTCTTTGAATTTGCGAACTAGACTTATACAAATTTAAATTTCTTAACGAATACCCACTGCATAAGTTTTCGACAATTCCTTATTGTAATCACTATTTCCAACTGAGTAATGTTTATCTTGAGGCATACTGTAAAAGACTAACACTAAGTGCATCGTATATTCTTTTCCAATACCCCTATTAATAAAAAATACCTTCATTAGAAATAAATATATAATGGTACTAAAGTACAGAGAATAGCGATCAAATATTTATGATTGTGGTTATACATACAAAATAAAAGGAATAAAAAATAAAATATTGCTGAACGAGCTCCGGTAATGAGATGGTGTATACAATCAATGGTGTATAGCATCAATTTGCAATGCGATAGCGACGATAGGGTTAACCAGAAGCTCAGTTGCACTTCTGTTGCCATTGACTGCACAATATGAAAACTAAAGGTATACGACAGCCTTAGTTCTATCGTAATATTTAATTGTGCAATACCAGTATGAAAATTTAATATTTTCTTCTACAGAATCCAACTCACCGAGCATCATTAACGCTGCGGATTACTTTAATTTAAATATAAAACTTCTGTCATTGTTTGGCTTAAAATGCGGTTTTGGAGAAAATACCGTCCACTTTACATTCATTAATAGAATACCGACAATCTTGTCAAATATCCAAGGAATCATTGTCCTAATATTTGAAATAAATCTTGCAATAGCCGCTTACCCAGTAGACCTGTCTTTGGTCATGCAGACCTGTAGTCAGGTAGTGACAAATCTTCAAGCTATCAGCAAGGTATAAATTATAATTAATAAGCTCGTTAATAAGGCAGAATGTAAATTTGATATGTGTATACCTTGCAAAATCGGTAATGTCTTTTTCTAAATTGTTATGAAAATTTTACTCACTTGAATGCAGGGATTTTTAATAATGATCACTATTGTAAAGTTGCAACTGGTACTGAATGAAATTCAAAATCTTTGGTCAAAGTATCCTCCGTCCGACGACTGTCGAATAGAAATATTGAAAAAAGCTAAAAAAACATTTACTTTTTCTAAAAGCTACTATACTATTATTTTCGCATGCATGATGTCTTACGCTATACCATTATCAGCGTGAGTGCATTAGAATTTTTAACTGAAAACTAATTAACATAATTAATTTTATCATTATTTTATGACGATGTTAATTTTTGTTTATTTTAGACATATAACCATCGAATATCTTTCACGTGTATCGAATAACTATACCTATGATTTCTCTCAAAGATTATTGCTTATGAAATATCCATTTGAAATAACTAGTATAAGCACATATTTTTTATTGGTAATTCAAGAAACCCATTTACTTTATGCATCGTGTATCTTCTGGGTTAGCAGTGACACTCTGTTTGCTCAGATTACAACGCATGTTTCTTTGCATATGAAGGTGAACTAATACGAGAATTCACTCGTAGAAACACATAAAAATCATAGTTTTACACTATAATGTTCAAATTGATTGTTCGGAATATACATTCTAGATATTCAAAAGTGACTTAGCAGCAAAATTTAATCGTGAAGGTGTAAACGATAACGAAACTTTGATTGATTTAGTGAAAAGGCACAGAAAGCTCCTAAGGTCATATTTGTTTTACAAACACCCTGATTTAACGTCCAAATATTAATCTGATTTCATTATATCTCAGTATTTGTAAAATGATCGAAGACATTTTTAGTCCAATTATTTTTTCGACAATGTTGTTCTCATCCATTAACATTTGCGTAAACGTCATTGGGTGCAGACAGGTATTTTCACGTGTACACAAAAATTTAATAAAAAGTATATGATTCACATAATATTTTTCTTAGGCAACCGAGCAAGGGTCATATCTTGAAGTTGGAATTTACGTCGTACTTTCAATGGGTGTTTTTTTGCAAATATTATTTTATTGCATCTTTGCAGAAAACATAACACAAGAGGTATACATGCAATGCAGACTATGAGTATTAGGTATTGCAAATTGTTAATAGTGATTTTAATCAACAGACCCGAACGATAGCGGATTCAGTATACAACCTAAATTGGACAACAAAAGATTGTAAACTTCGGTTCATCATTCAACAGATCATTATGAGAGCGCAGAAACCATTTTATTGTACAGCATTTGGATTCTTTCCAATCGGTCATCAGAAGCTTACTTCAGTAATACCTCTGTTGTTAGCAAAATAATTGAGAATACATATTTTTTCAATTATGTAATAAGACAATAATATTCCAGATTATCAATACGTCTTTCTCGTATTATATGATGCTGCAAACCGCAAGTACTTAGTTTATGAGGTCAACGGTTTATTTGATGATTTAGTCTACTGTTGTATGCAATGTTATACCTTGCACAAATGATGAACATATATTTTAATAGATTGATTTTAAGTGATTTATTTTCTGAAACCGTATTTTTGTTATTCAAATATTATTCACTGTTCTTTGAATGTTTAGCCGAGAGTTAATCATAAGATAGGGTAAGTACTGGCGAGTCTATAGCACATGTAAATTCATGTTTGAGTTAAATATCAAGATGATAAATGTGCTACAGTCTCACCACTTTCCTTCCCATTGGCATTACTTTATTCCTCGCAACAACAATGGATCGTAGAATAGGTAAATTGCTGTGTTATTTTTAGAAGTAAAACTGCACAACACTTTCAAAAGAATATCCAGGCATTCAAGTAAAAAAAAAACAAGTAAGTCTCTTTTTATAACAATTCAGCAAAAAAAAAAAAAACCGCTGCTAACTGAGTAGCAGAATGCTTTCTCAAAGGAACATAAGCAGTACAGAATTGGATATACGTAAGGTTTGGCCACGGCTGCGGTTGAGAGTTTAAAATTGGCCATAAATTAATTTATATTTCAACAATGTCATCATAAATGCTTTTCTAATGTTCTTGTAATACTATGTCTGCTATTACAGCGACAATATCTATCTGCTATTAAAACGAGAAAATTAAGCTTTGTCTTTAAGAAAGCAAAATTGATTGCGATTGATTCTTATGACGCATTAAAATTAAATTTCTTGAAATTAGTCTGCGTTTCAGCGACAATGTGTTAACAACTTTTATTTTACTTTTTTAGTAATGTCTGCTATTACAGCGACAACATTTATTTTACTTTTTTAGTAATGTCTGCTATTACAGCGACAACATTTATTTTACTTTTTTAGTAATGTCTGCTATTACAGCGACAACATTCGTTTAATCTTACGCTGACACGTTAATTGAATTAAACAATTAATAAATTTATGATTTAATAGTTAGGCACTGTCAAATTACTGTACTTATCAATTATAATCTTCTGTTGAAAATAAATGATACATTTTGTTCCCTGTTGAAATTGTACTATTTTATTTAAATATATAATAACATTTCTTTATACTAGTACTGATCACCTTTATATATGCACGAAATCATTCTACAAAAATACTTTTTTTTCAAAGAAAAACTTTACGCAGAATTGACTATTGTTATACTTTAAAAAAACATGTACTTATATAGTATAAATATAATGTAGCGTATAATCAATTAATTTTGTTTAGGCAAGGCAGTTAGGCAAGGATGGCAGAAAAAAGTACAGGGTATTAGACTAAAGTGAAGGATGATATTAAAAAGTGCAGGGTATAAGATTAAAGTGCGGGGTGATAGTAAAAAGGACAGGGTAGTAGAGTAAAAGCAGCTGCATACCAAATTAGGAAGCTATTTAAAGATGTGCTTCGCACGGGTGGGCGTGTGGGAAAAATAAACCATCAATCGCCTCCAAAATTTAATCAGATCTAAGTTAGAAGTGCCATAACATGTCACAAAATTCGAGCTCGATATATCGATCCGTTTGAGAGTTATGGTGAATACAATTTTTGACACATACATACGAACGTCCGTACGTACGTACATACATACACACATCCGTACAATTTTCAAAAACACGTTTTTCGGACTCAGGAAGACTCAAAACCTAAGAATTCATGAAAATTATCGATTTGAAAATTTGCACCGTTACAAAGCTTTCTCTTTGAGAAAGCAAAAGCCCGACTTTACTTATAAAAATTCGATTTTACTTATGAATCATGTAGATCGAACATAATTTGACTAAAATTTGACGCTCTTTCAGAATCTGGCATTAGATTTGGTATATTCATGGCAACAATTGCTGAAAAATGAATTTTTTTGAAAAAATCTCATTTTCCAAAGTTAATGTAAATTCCAAAGAAGCTCTAATAAACCATCAATCGCCTCCAAAATTTAATCAGATCTAAGTTAGAAGTGCCATAACATGTCCACAAAATTCGAACTCGATATATCGATCCGTTTGAGAGTTATGGTGAATACAATTTTTGGCACATACATACGAACGTACGTACGTACATACATACACACATCCGTACAATTTTCAAAAACACGTTTTTCGGACTCAGGAAGACTCAAAACCTAAGAATTCATGAAAATTATCGATTTGAAAATTTGCACCGTTACAAAGCTTTCTCTTTGAGAAAGCAAAATTGCACAGAGCATCTGATGCCTTACGGTTGGACTAGTGTGCGATGTCCGATTTATTGAGTTGCCTTGAAGAGGAGGGATTGTTAAGACCTTCAAAACTGTTGGCACAACTTTTTTTACTGAAACTTCTCTCTATAATTATGCAAATGAAATATAAAAATCTATATTCATATTTATACACTTTCAGATCGTTAATACCTCGTTCTCGTATTACACGAAGTTGGGAGCAATGTAGTAACTAACTGGCCTTTCAGTTAATTTTTCAGTAATCAAGATATAAGTCTGACTGAAGAGGTACGGATTATCGATAGTATTATTAATTAGCGATACTTTCGATTTTGTAATTCAAAAATAAGAAATTGTGAGGGATCTCTGTTGCCCGTTCAATTTACAACTGTAAATGGACGATGCATAACTATGAAATTCAAGTTTATGTTCAACTCATGCGTTCTCAGCGACCGTTTTACTTCACGGCGGATGGGTCCTTTTTCAATTGGCCACAAGCACCTTACATCGGTACATATTTACTTATCTGTTGAAGAAATTTTATCCTTACAAGTTTATTAATAATTTTGAAAATTTTTCCAGACCATTGATGCATCGTTTTCATAGTACATTATGCTGCAGAATACGCTTTGATCAAACTTTTCTATCAATAAAGTGAAAGTTAAAAAGCATATTTTGTTCTAGTATTGAATGTAAACATATTGCCTCGTATCTCAAAGTATATTTATATAGTTTATAACTCTGTACCTTGGAGTTATAAAACTATTCTACTTATATATTAAAATGCAGCAATAGTCTTATCCAGAAAAGACACGTGTACTTCAGTGTATTAATACACTGCTTATTGAATTTCTGGAAAAACATTATGTAGCTTCACAATACACCGAGATACACGTGTCCCTTGTACAATGCATACGAAACGCACAGCGAAGTTTCTCGAGCATCGTATAGCGAATATCTTCTCATTTCTTTATGCAGCATCTATTTCCGTATTACCAACGATCGTCGCTTACGTTTATTTCCCTTACTTCTTCTTTCCAGTCTATCGAGCGAGCTTAGGAAAAAAAAGTTTTCCATCGGACAATGCACTTGCATTGTCCTGAATAAATGATGGACCTAGACAGAGAAATAAGCTGCTACAATGTATCTAACTAAGTGCACAACGTCTACGATGCTCATATTAAATGAAGCAAAAAATAGTAGCAGAAGAGAGAAAGAGAGAAAAGATACTATGGAGAAAAGAGGAAGAAACTACGAACTATAACTGATAATAAGCAGTTGCGCACATGAGCTTCGAATGAAGCATGCAATTATGCGTCGGACAGAAGAGCTCGATAAAGAGAAACTCGTCGATGATGCTTACGTGGCTCTTACTATGTTGCGTAAATAGATATAGCAGGTGGAAGGGACAAGGGACTATTCCAAGTCTATCCCATTGTATTGACGATACGTGGTGTATATTTCGAATTCTTATTTTTCAATAACATATTATTTGAAATCCAGGGATTCGGGACCTGCAATCCGCTTTATACTCTTCTGTTCCATACTTCCCATCTCTTTTTATACTCCTTAATAATTGTGTGCTATACCTTGAGGGCGTAAACAGCTGTTCTGCAGATCTTGGGCATTCGAATCTGTGAAGAAAAAAGGACAAAGCACTTAGGTTCGGTTTTTATGAATACCTAACATGACAAAGAATCTGAAAAAATAATTCGTACCAAGAAGCTTGTTCTATTATCGTAGTTCATTTCTTCGTTTCTAGCATCGTGAAAAGATTCCTTTTAGCTCATTCAATACAATATCATAATTCGTATTCCTTGGATAAATTAGTACAGTGGTGCAAACTTGGTTGGATGATTTGAGAATTGAGCCATTCGATTACGAATTCGGGAAGATGTCCAGATGAGACATATTTTGATATGCTATCCAGAAAAACACCCAATCGCAACACGAAGGTATAACTGCAACTCTGTAATAAACGTAGTAATAATCATATTTCTTCTACTTATAAGGAAAGTCTCTCTGTTGATGATTACGATATACAAGCTGCAATTGGTGCTTAATATGATATGAAACAGTTGGTTATAATTTGCCAGATTTTGTGTGCAATTATTAATAAAGATCCTAGATAATACGTACTGTGAATGATTGTACGCCTGCATCTGTGCACACAATTTGATGTATGAGAATATGTATGGCAATTATTTATACTAATCCAAGTGTACGACTCATTGCAAAATTTTTTATACTGATTGTGTTTATTAAACTAAATTTACACACACGACAAATAAATGTAAATGCATTTCAACATATTATTTATTTTTATTGTCACATTTCAATATTATGCAAAAAACTTGACTTATTTTTGAATTACTATACTTTTATAACTATAAAACTACAATCAAAAATTATCTAGTACTAAACTTTAGCCGAGTACAGGCGTTTTCGAAAATTTATTATTGCAATTTCCATTTATGACTGGCTCATGTTCAGCTCAAGACATACTGTGACAGACTACTAATAGCTATTGCTCTGCAAGTTTCTCTCCAATATTCTCGTTAATAAAGAATACCATAGTAAGAAATGCATAAAGAAACTAGCAGCAGTTGCAAAGAACACAGTACAATATTTATGATCATTGTTCATAATAGAATTGCCACACAACAATACATCGAATACAATGGAACTAAAATGTAAGAAATAAATATAAGTAGGGAAAAATAATGCTTTACGCGTTTCCGGTAATAAGTAGGTACACCAGAGGATCATCAATATACAATGCGGTAGTACCTGATGACAAACAGCTCAGTTGTACTTCAGTTGTAATCGAGTAAGCATCAATATGAAAACTGAAGGTACGACAACACTAGTACTGCTATAAAATTTAAATTTGGAACTTTAGTGTGAAAACGTATATTTTTTTCTGCAGATTCTGGTCCACCGAGCATCATTAACGCTATAGACTACTTCAATTTAAATTTAAAACTTCTGTCATTGGTTAACTTAAAATGCGGCTTCAAAGAAAATATCGTCCGCTTTACATTCATTAATAGAATACCAACGATCTTATCGAATATTCAGGGACTAACCGTTCTAACATTGCAAATAATTTTTATAAAAACCGTGTACTCGGAGGATCTTTCACTAGTGATGCAAATCATTAGTCAGGGGGTGACAAATATTCAGTCTGTCAGTAAGGTATATATTTTAATTAATAGCGTGATTTTGAAGTATGAGTGAGAAGCATTTTTCTACCACTAGCGCACTGTTTATTAATATTAGAATAGAAAAAAAACGTAAAAAAATTGAATGAAAAAATGAATGTCTTGAAAAACCAAATTTTTTGATGAATTACACTTAATTGAATGCAGGGATTTTTATTAATGATCAATATCGACAAGATGCAACTGGTACTGAACGAAATTCAAAATCTTTGGTTAAAGCATCCTCCGTCTGACGATCTTCGAATAGGAATTACGAATGTGGCTCGTAAAACATTAACTTTTTGTAAATTTTATTTTACTGTTCTTGTGGCGTGTATGATGTCCATGGTTATACCGTTCACAGCGTGAGTTCATTACGATTGCTTAGCACCTGAAAAATAATGTATGTATCATTTTAAGACGATGTCAATTTTTTGTTTATCCTAGACACGTAACCATTCAATATGTGTCACGTGAATCGAATAACTACACATACGATTTCTCTCAAAGGGTATTGCTTGTAGATTATCCTTTTACAATAACTAGTGTACGCACATATTTTTTACTGGTACTTCAAGAAGGCTATTTGCTTTATGTATCGTGTGTCTTCTGGGTTAGCAGTGATACTCTCTTTGCTCAGATCACGACGCACGTTTGTTTGCAAATAAAGGTAAACACGTACATGATTTCATTAGTGGAGAATTTTAAAAATCGTAGCTCAATATTTTTCTATAATAATCATATTGGTTCTTCGGAATTTTGTACTCTAGATATTTAAAAACTACATGGAAGAGTCATTTAATCGTGAAGGCATAAACGATAAAGAAATTTTAATTGATTTAGTGAAAATACACAGAGAGCTTTTAAGGTGATTATGATTTTACAAACAGCTTCATTGAAATTTCCAATGTTAATCTAATTTCATTGCGCTAATTTAGTGTCTGCATGTTGATTGAAGATATTTTCAGTCCAATTATTTTTTCAACAATGTTATTTTCATCCATTAACATGTGCGTAAATGTCATCGGGTGTAGACAGGTATTTTCATATATACACAAAAATCTAATAAGAAGTATATGATTCATATAATATTTTTCTTAGGCAGTCGAGCAAAAATCGTACCTTGATGTCGGAATTTACCTCGTACTTTCAGTAATAACTTTTTTGCAAATATTATTCTATTGTGTTTTTGCAGAAAACATAACGCAAGAGGTATACATGCAACGGAGAATATGGATATTAGATATTGCAAATTTTTAACAGTGATTTTAATTAACAGACTAGAACGTTAGCGGATTCAATGTACAACCTAAATTGGACATCAAAAGATTATAAACTTCGGTTCATCATTCGGCAAATCATTATGAGAGCGCAGAAACCATTTTATTGTACAGCATTTGGATTCTTCCCAATTGGTCATCAGAAGCTTACATCTGTAAAACGCCTGCTTTTATCAAAACCATTTTCAATAGATATTTTCTCATTTGAGTAATAAGTCAACAATATTCCAGATTATCAATACATCGTTCTCGTATTACATGATGCTGCAAACCACGAGTTCATAGTTTACAAAGTCAACGATTTCTTCGACTATTGAATCTGCTTTTGTATAGAGTCTATTTTTTGAACAAATGATGAAGTTATATTTAAATACTTTTATTTTTAGTGAATTATTTTCGTGAAATATATTTTTGTTATTGCAATATTTATTCATTGATCTTTGAATGTTTGGCCGAGAGTTACATATAAGGTAGGGTAAGTACTGGCGAGTCCATAATAGGCGTAAATTTACATTTTTTTTTTTATTTATTTGAGCATTTAAACTTTCGTGAGAAAGTTATTTAGCTTACATAAGTACGACATATACATTTACAACTTAAATACATATTTAAATTTGCAGATTACAGTTTTTTAAATAATCGTAGATTGCTTTACAAATGCGAGTATTTGGATTTTTCAATAGCGTAGCGCAGGACATTGGTAGGCTGAGTTCGAATTCAATCAATTTCCTAATGAACGGTTGGCGCTCTTTATCATACAAAGTGCAACTCCATAAAATATGATCAATGGTTTGTTCCTCGTCGCCGCATTCGCACTGAGAGGTATCCTTGATGCCTATTCTCGCCAGGGAAAACGCAAGATTATAATGGCCAGCTCTGCATCTATTGATAGTAGTTATAGCCTCACGAGGTACATTTATTTTATGGTACCAAGGTTTGGAGCAATCTTTGTAATAATTTTGGAAGTATTCTATACCTTTATTTTGTCCTTGTGATTTGGCTAAATCTAATGAATTTTTAATAGCTGCTTTTTTTGCTGCTTCTTTAAAATCAGTGAATGGTATCTTAAGAATATCAGTGGATGCAGAGTTAGCTGCTTCCTTGGCGAGTTGATCTGCTCTTTCATTCCCCTCGATTCCTACGTGAGCTGGTATCCAAATCAAGGTTATTCTACAATCTTCCGATGCTTTCTTTTGAAATTTATAGATTTTTTCTCGAATTTCGATCAGGTAAGGATTAGTTTTAACGTTGTTTTTGAAATTCTTGAGCGAAAGGAGAGCACTAAGCGAATCGGAGAAAATAACACATCCTTGATTAGGATACTCGAGCGCGAGATCTATGGCATCGTTAATAGCGAGACATTCGGCGGTGAATATGGAGGCAGTTTTGTCGATGCTTCTTACAATAGATTTTTTTTTGTTTTCATGAAAGCAAGCACTCCCCACAGATACTGAATCAACTGATTTGCTGCCGTCTGTAAAAATGATATTTGCAACTTCTTTTTCGTTCATTTTCTTTATTATTTTTTTGAGTAAAGAGTTAGGATCTTTGTTATTTTTAAGTTTTAGTCCTATTTCAGTATTTATGTTTACATTAATAGTTTGTATTGCATATTTTCTTGTATATAGCGGAAAATTAATTTCGGAGTAGATTTTATTTCTGAGATGGTAAGTATTTTCTATACTAGTTTGGAGGATTCTATTACTAAATTTTCGATTACTTATATTTTTATTTGTTACTAATCTGTTGAAGTTAGTAATAGCCTCGTTAAGAGGAAGTGTTCTATTAGAGTATATTTTGTGTAAATAAATTTGACATAAGTATTTCGAACGCTCTATTAAAAGAGGTAGTTTTGATTCAGCTAGGAGGATATTTGTGGGAGTGCTTGCTCTGTATCCTAAGACTAATCTAATTGCTCTGTATTGTATTCGTTCGAGTTTTACCTGCGCTTCAGTCTGAGTGGGAAAGTAAACAAAACACCCATAATCAAGGATGGACCTTACAAAACTTTTATAAAATAAAGTCAGGATATTTGGGTGAGCGCCCCACCAAGTACCTCTGAGGAATTTGACGATATTAAGAGCTCTTGAGACCCTATTTATAATTAAGTTTATCTGTTGCTTGAAAGATAATTTATAGTCAAACATAATACCCAAAAATCGGGCAGTTTCACTAGATTTTATGGGTGTGTTGTTTACCGTTATTTCGGTTTCGCCTGGCTTGATGTTACGACGGTTGAAATGAATGAAAACAGTTTTATGCGCAGCGAGTTCCAATCCGAAGATGTTTAAGTTTTGGTTAACTTTTTCTATTGCTTTTTCAAGTAGGCGCTTGCTGGTGCTGGTGGATCCTCTTTTACAGTACAAGGCGATATCATCAGCAAATTGAGAAATAGAAACAGATTTAGGCAGATTTGCGCAGACATTTGCGACATATATGTTATATAAAAGAGGACTCAAAACGCCGCCTTGAGGAACTCCCTTGTGAACAGTATTAAACTTGTCTCCATTCATTTCCGTAAATATGTATCGTTCAAGTGTTAGAAATTTAACGAATTTGACCAATTTAAGAGGACACCCAATTGTTGCCAATTGTTGCAAGAGAATATTTATATTCACGTTGTCAAATGCGCCTTGTACATCCAGAAATGCAGCTAGGAGGTCCTTTTTATTACTAAAAGCCTCGTCTACATTTAATGTTAAATTGGTCAAATTATCTAAAGTGGATTGGCCTTTCCGAAACCCAGTTTGGCTCTTAGGATGAATATTTTCAGATTCTACCCACCATTGCAGCTTATTTTTTAAAATAGTTTCAAAAAGTTTGCAACAGCAAGAGGAAAAACTGATCGGCCTGACATTTTTACCGTCTGCTTTTTTTATGAAATGAACATATGATTTAAGCCACTCGTTTGGATATGAGCTAGTTTCAAATATTTCGTTGAATATATCGAGCATGATAAGCTTATATTTCAGTGGCAGTCTTCGAAGTACTTCATAGTCTATACCGTCTAAACCGCAAGAAGAGTGATTATTTTTCGATTCGAGAGCAGCGTTAAATTCATAAAGGTTAAAAGGAGAATCGAGAAAATCGTTTTTCTTGCAGTCAGGGAGCCAATCTGGGTTGGTCGGACACCACGGGGGGCTGATTTTATTTAAGGCTAACTCAATTTTTTCGCGTTCTTGGTGGTTTTCGGATACGTGTTGTGGCTTAATTTTAATCCATGCATTTTTTAATGTCCGCGCTGTTTGCCATACATAATTAGGATCCGTTTTAGCAATGAGTTTTTCTGCAAAACATATCAGATTTTCTTTTCTTTTCTTTTTAAATTCTTTTTTGGCTAAGGCGCGTAACTTTTTGTATTCAATGTAGTTTTCTTGGGTTTTTGAGAAGTTCCATTTTTTATAAGCAGCTTGACGTTGTCTTTTAATTTTATCGCATTCCGCGTCCCACCACTTGACCGGGTTTCTATGGATTTTTTTGCTAACTATTCTTTTTTTGGGAGTGCTAGATACAAGAGAGTTGGAGACTATGTTTGTAAATACTGAATATTTCTCTTCGGCCGTGCTCTTGTCAAATTCGAGTGAGAAGAATTGAGAAAAAATTTTTTCAAGTTCATTGTGGAATTTGTCCCAATTCGTTCTTTTTGATTTTAGATTAAATGTTTTTTTATAAAAAAGATGTTTTTGAATGGATACATCAATTGAAATTGGGTGGTGATCAGAGCCCAGCGTATCATCCATTACTTTTGTATTTATTTTGTGCGCAAGGTTTGATGAAGAAAATATGAGATCTAAGTTGGAATAAGTGCAACTGTAGGAGGAAACGTGGGTTATCGTATCAGAATTGTGTAGAAACATGTTTGAATTGCTTAGACTTTCGTAAAGTCTTTCCCCATTCAAATCAGTTTTATTGCAATTCCAAATAGTGTTATGGGCGTTGAAATCCCCCATAAAAATAGTGAATTTACTTTTATCGATTTTTTCAAATATTTCATCCCATACAGTTTGATTGAGAGTATTACCCGGAGCTCTGTAACAGACTAAGAGATCGATGCGAGGTTTGATATTTGTAAGTTTAATACCTGCTAATTCGACTGATTGCTCGGAGCACGTAAGTTCTTCTATTTCTTTGTAAGCAATATTGTTTCGCACTAGGAAGAGGATTCCTCCTCCTTGGCTCCTTGCGCATGTTTTCGATCTTTGCGAAAGGTTTTGAAGCCAGGGAAGTGAAGATGCTTTTTTTCTGTTAACCACGATTCGACGCAGGCGAGGATATCCACTTGTTCAAGTACTGAGTAGAGATCTTCCTTCCGTTGGTTTACACTTCTGCAGTTCCAAAATACTATTTTTAAGTCTTGGTTTATTAAATCTCCCATCTTTATTTATTTTTTATTTATTTAGTATAATGAATAATCGACAGAATTCAGTTTATATTTGTTCTATATCAGACTGGCTCGGTGTGTCGTTGGGCGTGGTAGAGTAGGCGTTGTCGTTATTTTGGATTTTTTTCAGCAACATCGTGCATCTTTTTTTAATATTTCTATCTTTGACTTTAGCGTAGATATCTTCTTTCAGAAATTTAGAAAATGCTTCCATATCATTACTGTACAAAGATATAATATCCAATGGGTTTTGAGCTTGTTTTATTTCTACTAATAGGTTTTTAAATTCTTCGTAGTTCAGCAATGTAGTTCCTTTGATCAGATTTTCTTTAATCGAGGTCAGCTGTGTTTCCAGGTGGTCTAAGGCTTGACTCTTCTTTTGGTTGTCTTTGTCAGTAGTTAAGTCTTCAGGTAGAGCTTTTTTACCCTTTTTGGTCGTATTCTTGGCTGAAGAGAGTAGGAGGCTTGGACTTGAAAATATATTTCCTTCTTCTGAGTCTGCGGAGCTTAGTACAGAAGGGCCGCGTTTAGAGGTATTTCTGGTCTCTCTTGTATGAGTCGCGTTGGTACTTAGATTATTTACGTTGTCAGTGTTTGCGTCGTATTGAATAGACAGACTGGGCGTTTGTACGATGGGCGGAAAATTTTCCTCTTGAACTATTTGTTGTGGTTGCGTGAGAGCCAGTGTATTGAAGCTTGGGCAGTGTTTAGCCAAATGACCTTCTTGATTACAGGTGAAACATTTGAGGAATTCAGGACCGGCAAATATATAATAGTCTGTTTTATTGAAGTTTATTTTAAATAATTCTGGAATTTTCATTACGTCGTCTGGATTTACGTACACGTGTCTTCTAAAACTACCAACGTGTCCGTAGCCTTCTTTGTTTATAGAAGCTTTTAAAGTGGATACTGGAGATTGGCGTTTAACAGCTAGTTGTTCTAGAATATTTTCTAGTATATAATTTGGAATATCAGGAGACACGTTTGAAAAGATTATTCGTTAACTTTTAGTTATTAATGGTCTGATAGTTACATTTTTGTCTTGGATTTTCAAGGAACTGTATTTGTTCGTAAATGAAGAGGCGATTTCTTTGTTGACCAAATAGATACAAACTCGATTATTTGATATACGTGAGGCGTAAATGACATTGGAGGGTTGAACTAGATCTCCCACTGCGCAGGCATAGTCTGTTAAATTTAATCCTTCCACACAGTCTAATAAGATGCCTTGGTCCTTTTTCAGTAAATTTTGAGTTGCGTTAGCGTATGTTGGTTGGTTTGGAATAACGAAAGTAGGTAGATTTTTTGCAGTTGGTTGAAGTTTGTCAAGGTTTTCCATTTTTATTCAGTTGCGTTGAACACCCGTACGCGCGCACACAGTACGCGATACGCGTTACGCGAATAGTTGGGCCAAGCCCGGGACCGATTTTGATATTCGTGCAAAAGCGGAGCGTTTGTAAACACGTCTGCTCTCTAGAACCTCTCGATCGGAACTGGTAAATTTACATTTGAGTTACATATCAGTATCATAAATATGTGCTACAGTTTCTAATTTTTTATCCAGGCATTCGCTTTTAATGTTTAATAGTTTAAATTAAAGCTCTTTTCTTTTACTTTTCTGACCGTAAGTCTAGATTAAAAATTTTCAATGTAGTGAGCTATGTATATTCTTCTCAAGTACATCATTTTTTGAAAGCATATACATAGCACACTATGTTATTTAAAAATTTGGACTAACTAAGAGAATAAGAAAAGAAAAGAGCTTTAATTTAAGCTATCAAATATTGAAAATGCGCAACTGGATCAAATATTTTACGCATTTGAAAGAAGTGAAAAATCACTGTATTTGCCAAAATCAAGTGATTTCATGGAAATAAGCGAAATTTGCCTTTTTTAAAACCTCATACCTTCCGATCCAACGGACCGATTTAAAAGTTTAATAGCTGAAATTAAAACTCTTATCTTCTAACTTTTTACTAACTGATCTAAAGTTAAAGTTTTTTATGCGATACGTTATATATATGCTTCTCAAAATCAGTAAATAAAAGATCAACTTGAGAAGCATATATATAGTTCATCACATAAGAAAATTTGCATTCTGATCAACTGGAACGAAAGTAGAAGGAAAGAGATTTAATTTGAGGTATTAAACGTTGAAAACGTACGACTGGATCACAATTGAGAAGAATTTTAAAAAACGAAAAATTCTCTGTATTTTGTGAAGCATTTGCATGGAAGAAAATGCATTTCTTTAAAAATAAAGATGAACATTAGCTTATTAAAAATTATGTAACAGAATGTATTTTAATCTATACTGCATGGAGTTAGTTTTCAGATATTTCAAAGTGAGATATAGAAGCAACGTTTGATTGTCGTGAAAAATAATGAAAATTCAACTGATTTTATTAAAAGACACCGAGAGTCTGCAGGATAGGAATTGTTTATAAATTGCAGCGATTTAAGTACCAATATTAATATAGAACCTATAAAATACTTACCCTTGATGACTGTACGCCTTTGTCTGTACCTACACTCTGACGTATGGTAAATATATGACAAATATTCAAACTAATAAGATTGTATGACTCATTGAAAATTATTTTATACTGATTATGTTTAATAAATTAAATTTACAAACACAATAAAGAAATGTAAAAGCATTTCAGCATATTGTTGATGTTTATGGTCGGGTTTTAACATTATAAAAAAAAAAGATTATTTTCGTAAGATTTGATTTATTTTGGAATTACTATAATTTTATAACAATAAAACTACAACGAAAAATTGACTAGTACGTATTCTCATTTCCACTTGCGACTGACTCATGTTCGTCTCAAGACATACTGTGAAAGACTACTAGCAGTTATTGAATTGCAAGTTTCTCTACAATACTTTCGTTAATAAAAAATACCGTAGTAAGAAAAACATGAAGAAACTGGCAAGAACCTCAAAGCATACCAGTACAATATTTATGATCATTATTCATAATATAACTTGCCTTACAGCAATATATCGAATAAAAAATAAAATACTGTATGGGAAAAGTATAATTCTACGAGCTTCCGGTAATAAGTAGGTGCACTAGAGGATCATCAATATACAATACGTTAGTGAAGATAGGGTTGACCAGCAGCTCAGTTGTACTTCAGTTGTAATCGAGTGATCATCAACATGAAAACTGAAGGTATAGAAGCATTAGTTCTGCTATAAAATTTAAATTTGGATCGTTAGTATAAAAATGTAGTTTTTTTTCTGCAGAATCCGATCGACCGAGCAAGATTAACGGTGCAGACTATTTTAATTTAAATATAAAACTTCTGTCATTGTTCGGCTTGAAATGCGGTTTCGGAGAAAATATCGTTCACTTTACGTTCATCCATAGAATACCGACCATCCTATCAAATATCCAGGGACTGATCGTTTTAGTATTTGAAATAAGTCTTATAACAGCCGTGTACCCGGTAGACCTGTCTTTAGTTATGCAAACTTGTAGTCAGGTGGTCACAAATCTTCAAGCTATTAGCAAGGTATATATTCTAATTAAATATATTTGACGCAAAAGAAGATTTTTTTAACTCAAGTGTAAATATGAAGAACGCATGCCTTACTAAATTAAAATTATTTTGAACAAATTGCTGTGTAAACCAGATTTACTTGAATTCAGGGATTTTTATTAATGATCACTATCGAAAAGATGCAACTGGTACTGAATGAAATTCATAATCTTTGGTCAAAGTATCCTCCGACCGACCATCTTCGAGTAGAAGTTTTGAATGTGGCTCAAAAAACATTTACGTTTTGTAAATTTTACTTCACTGTTGTTATCGCGTGCATAGTTACCTACGCTATACCATTGTCAGCGTGAGTCCATTAGAATTTTTTAACTGAAAACTAATAAACATAATTAATTTTATCATTATTTCATGACGTTGTTAATTTTTGTTAATCTTAGACATATAACCATCGAATATCTTTCACGTGTATCGAATAACTATACGTATGATTTCTCTCAAAGATTATTGCTGATGAAATATCCATTTGAAATAACTAGCGTAGGCACATATTTTTTATTGGTAATTCAAGAAATTCATTTACTTTATGCATCATCTGTTTTGTGGGTTAGCTGTGACACTTTGTTTGCTCAGATTACAATGCATGTTTCTTTGCATATAAAGGTGAACTAATACAAGAATTCCATAGCATAAATGTATAAAAGTCGTAGTTTTATATTTCTGTAATGTTCAAATTAATTGTTCGGAATTAACCAGATATTCAAAAGTGAAATAGCAGTAACATTTAATCATGAAGATGTAAAGGATAAAGAAATTTTAATTCATTCAATTAAAAGGCATAGAAAGCTCCTAAGGTAATATTTTTTTTATAAATAGCTTCATTTTACGTCCAAATATTAATATAATTTCATTATATCTCAGTATTTGTAATATGATCGAAGATGTTTACGGTCCAATTATTTTTTCAACAATGTTATTCTCATCCGTTAACATGTGCGTAAATGTCATCGGGTGTAGACAGGTATTTTCACACGTACAACAAAATCTAAAAAGAAGTATATGATTCATAAAATATTTTTCTCAGGCAGCCGAGCAAAGATCGTATCTTGATGTCGGAATTTACCTGATACTTTCAGTAATAACTTTTTTGCAAATATTATTTTATTGCATTTTTGCAGAAAATATAACGCAAGAGGTATATATTTAATGCAGAATATGGATATTAGATATTGCAAATTGTTAATAGTGATTTTAATTAACAGACTCGAACGTTAGCGGATTCAGTATACAACCTAAATTGGACAACAAAAGATTATAAACTTCGGTTCATCATTCGGCAGATCATTATGAGAGCACAGAAACCATTTTATTGTACAGCGTTTGGATTCTTCCCAATTGGTCATCAGAAGCTTACATCTGTAAAACGCCTGCTTTTATCAAAACCATTGTCAATAGATATTTTCTTATTTGAGTAATAAGTCAACAATATTCCAGATTATCAATACTTCGTTCTCGTATTATATGATGCTACAAACTGCGAGTACTTAGTTTATGAGGTCAACGGTTTATTCGACTATTTAATCTGTTTTTTTTTCTAGAGTGTACTATTTTTTGCACAGACGATGAACATATATTTTAATACTTTTATTTTAAGTGACTTATTTTCTTGAAAGGTATTTTTGTTATTGAAATATTTATTAATGGTTCTTTGATTGTTTGGCTGAGAGTTATACATACAATAGGGTAAGTACTAGCGAGTCCATAACACGTGTAAATTCACATTTGAGTTAAATATCAGGATGATAAATATACCTGTAATCTCGCTTCATTCATTTTCATTGGTGATATTATATTTCTCGTAATAGAAACGGACCGAAGAATAGGTAAATTGCTATTTAATTTTTAAAAGTAAAATTGTACTAAATTTTCAGAAATATATCCTTGCAGTACCTTACATCGGAAAATCAGAAATATTATCTACAGTTCTGTAAGTCGATCTCGAAGCTTTCAACAAAATTGTGATTTATAGTCAGGTTGGTGGAGAGACATCGAGAAATTTTGAGGTATATATAATGCACTGTTATTCAATTCATTTAATTATAATCAATAAAAACACGTTTAGTCAATTGCCTGATAGAATCTACAGTGCAATCAACGAAGTTTATAGCCCGATGATTTTTGCAACAACGTTGCTGGCGGAAGTGAACATATGCTTGTGTTATAGGCCTTAGAGAGGTACTTTCAAAATATGAAATTTCAATCGGATAAACAAAAAATGTACCAGCAATATGATTGTCTTCTGTACTTCAGACTATTGCACAAGGAGATTACGTGGAGACGAATGTTTACCTGTTTTTTTTCTAGCATTTTTCTCGCAGATCGTAGTTTACTGTGCTTCAGCGAAAACTTTGATGAAAGAGGTATTAAATCGGCGTTTCGGATTTATTTTTCGGATTGATGCGTCTCCATGATAAAAGTTCAATTTGTCATCGCAGACGAGATTTTTGGCGGATTCGGTTTACAACTTGCGATGGACTGCAAACGATCACAAAATTAGAGAAGGCTATTTGCTTTTTACTTGCAAAAAATAATGAACGCGTACATGAATTCGTTAGTGCTGATTTTTAAAATCGTAGCTTAACCTTTTTCTATAATTATTATATTGATTTATTGGAATTTTGCACTATAGATTTTTAAAAGCTTATACATAGAGGCAGCAGTCAATCGTGAAAGCATAAGCGATAACATTTTTATTAATTTGGTGAAAATCCACATGATTTTTTCAACAATGATATTTTCATCGTTAATATGTGGGTAAACGTCGGGTGTAAAGAGGTATACATTCTCACACATGGACATAAATTTACGAAAAGCAAAAATTTAACATGAACTTTTTCTTAGGCAATCGTGCGAAGATCGTACTTTATAAGTGGAATCTACCTTACAATTTTATTAATAACTTTTTTACATTTATTATTTTATTGCGTCTTTGCAGAAAAAATAATGAAAGAGGTGCGTGCAACATAAAGTATCAATATTAGATAAATAAATTTTTAATAGTGACTTTAATTAACAGACACGAGCTTCAGCTGATTTTGTATACAACGTAAATTAGACAACGAAAGATTATAAACTTCGGTTTTTCATTCAATTGATCATACTGATAATGCAGAAATAATTTTATTGTACATCGTATGTATTCTTTCTGATTGGTCATCATAAGCTTACATCAGTAATGCATCAGTTATTATAACTAAAAAATTCACAAGACATTTTTTTTACGATTATTTAATGATTTATAGTGATTTTTGTATCAGACTTGACGAAGATATATTTTGATACTTTTATTCGAAAAAACTTTCTATTTATTTGAATTTCAGAAATATATTTTTTATTAGCACGTGGTTGCTATAAATGCTTTTTTATGACTGCTCCTTGAATTTGTGAACCAGACTTATAACATAAATTTAATTTTCTTAACTGGCATGCCCACTGCATGCATTTTCGAAAATGCCTTATTGAATTCACCACTTGTAACTGAGTCGTGTTTATCTCGAGACACACTGTAACAGACTAACAGTTTGTTACATTGCATGTTCTTTTCCAATTCTACTATTAATAAAAAAAGACGTTCATACGAAGCATATAACAATACTAGCAAGAGTATTATAGAATAGTGATAAAATATTTAGGATCATTGTTATTCAATACGATTTAAAATGTCATATAAAAGGTAAGAAAAGATAAAATATTGCTGAACGAGCTTCAGTATGAAGAGGGTGTACGAGAAGATCATCAATATGCAATGCGATAGCGACAATAGGCTTAACTAGAAGCTCAGTTGCACTTCTGGTGCCGTAGAGTGCGCAATATGAAAACTGAAGGTACGACAGCATTAGTATACTGTTATAAAATTTGAATTTGGAAACCTAGTATGAAATCATAGTTTTTTCTTCTGCAGAATCTGATCCATCGAGCATCATTAACGCTGCTCACTACTTCAATTTGAATATAAAACTTTTGTCACTGATTGGCTTGAAATGCGGCTTCAAAGAAAATATCGTTCACTTTACGTTCATCCATAGAATACCGACCATCCTATCAAATATCCAGGGACTGATCGTTTTAGTATTTGAAATAAGTCTTATAACAGCCGCGTACCCGGTAGACCTGTCTTTAGTTATGCAGACTTGTAGTCAGGTGGTGACAAATCTTCAATCCATTAGCAAGGTATATGTTATAATTAACTACATTTGACACCAGAAAAGTGTAAACTTAAAGTACGCATGCCTTACAGAATTAAAAACATTTAAGTATATCGCAATATAAATCAGACTTACTTGAATTCAGGGATTTTTATTAATGGTCACTATCGAAAAGATGCAACTGGTGCTAAATGAAATTCAAAATCTTTGGTCAAAGTATTCTCCATCCGAGGACATTCGAATAGAAGTTTTGAACGTGGCTCAAAAAACATTTACTTTTTGTAAATTTTACTTTTCTGCTCTTATTGCATGCATGATGTCCTACGCCGTACCATTAACAGCGTGAGTCCATTAACGTTTTTACCTGAAAACTAATTAACATAATTAATTTTATCATTATTTTATGACAATGTTAATATTTGTTTATTTTAGACATATAACCATCGAATATCTTTCTCGTGTATCGAATAACTATACGTATGATTTCTCTCAAAGATTATTGCTTATGAAATATCCATTTGAAATAACAAGTATAAGCACATATTTTTTATTGGTAATTCAAGAAACCCATTTACTTTATGTATCGTGTATTTTCTGGGTTAGCAGTGATACTCTATTTGCTCAGATTACAACGCATATTTGTTTGCAAATAAAGGTGAAATAATACGATAATTATTAATACAAGAATAAATGTATTAAAAGCGTAGCTTTACATTTATATGATGTTTAAATTGATCGTTTCGAATTTACATTCCAGGTATTTAAAAAGGACATAGAAGCCAAATTTAATCGTGAAGATTCAAATGATAACAAAACTTTAATTGATTTAGTCAAAAGGCATAGAGAGCTCCTCAGGTGATATTTAGTTTATGAACAGCCTGATTTAACGTCCAAATATTAACATAATTTCACTCTGATATCTTAGAATTTGTATGACGATCGAAGACATTTTCAGTCCAATTATTTTTTCGACAATGTTATTTTCATCCATTAATATGTGCGTAAATGTTATAGGGTGTAGACAGGTATTTTCACTTATACATAAAAAACTTAAATCTTAAATAAAAAGTATGTGATTCACATAATATTTTTGTAGGCAGCCGTGCAAGGATCGTACCTTGAAGTTGGAATTTACCTCGTACTTTCATTAATAACTTTTTTGCAAATATTATTTTTTTGTGTATTTGCAGAAAAAATAACGGAAGAGGTATACACGCAGCGCAACGTACGGATATGAGATAAAGAACAACATAATTAAAAAATTTTAATAGTCACTTTGATCAACAGACCCGATCTTTAGCGGATTCAGTGTACAACCTAAATTGGACAACAAAAGATTACAAACTTCGGTTCTTCATTCAACAAATAATTATGAGAGCGCAGAAACCATTTTATTGTACAGCATATGGATTCTTTCCAATTGGCCATCAGAAGCTTACATCAGTAATATACCTGTTGTTAACAACCAATTTATAATACATGTTTTCTCAATTAAGTAATAATTTCGAAAATATTTCAGATTATCAATACGTCTTTTTCATACTACATGATGCTCCAAACCACGAGTAGCTAATAAATTCAACGGTTTATTCGGCTATTTAATCTATTTTTGTATGCAGTGTACTACGTCTTGCAAATGTTGAACATATATTTTAATATTTTTATTTAAAGTAACTTATTGTCTTGAAACGTATTTTCGTTACCAAAATATATATTTTTAATAGCATGCTGTAGGTTTACAATTCTTTGTTCATTGCTCTTTCAATTTCTGGATGAGAGTTAAATTTAAAGTTGGGTAAGTACTGGTGAGGTCGTAGCACGTGTAAATTTACATTTGAGCTCAATACGTAAATTGCAGCTTTATTAATTTCAGTAGAAAACCTGTAAAATTTTTTCAGATACACACACACACGCAGTACCTCACACCAAAAAATCAGAAATTTTATCAAGTTTATTCCTATTGTAAAAATGGAAAATGACTATCAGTCAGAGATGCTTAATATAAAATAGGGATTCTATCGGTCTACACGAGTAAAAAATTTATTTGATGACCCAAACTACTCCTTTTCAGAATGCGAGACCTAGAAAGTATGACTGTCTGAAAAATAAATTAAAAAATTTATCTAATCTCGCATTGCAAGAAGGAGTATGCTCGGGTCTTAAAATAAATTTGTTACTCGTTTAGACCGATAGAGTCCGTATTCTATATTACTCCTATTGTCCCATGTACTACAATCACGTACTACAGTACATGTACCAATTAATTTTAATTTTTAATAAGACATATGCTCTGTGTCTTCTTGAAACACATATTTAATAGTCAACGTGAATATATATATATATTTCAGTTATCTCAAAATTTAATAGATATTAACTATAATAATTTAATCGAAAATTTTCAGATATTACTTGCTATTAAAATATAAATAAAAACGAAATGAATGTGACATTTGTTAACAATTGTCTGATGTAATTGAAAAATTCGATATCAGAGTGATTTTGGTAAGTCAGACCAATGCAACAAATAATTTCTGGAACTCCCTTCGCCTTGAATTCGTGTGAAATATAATAAATTTTTTTTCCTAATCTTGGTATTTTTTCAGATATATCGTAGATTATGATTGGCTTCAGGCATCACAACAAAAACCGCGCATTACATAGAAGAAGCAATTTTCTGATTTTTTCATCTATAACGCGAAGAAGACTTAACAGACGGATGGAAATTGGAGCATTTCAGAGGATTAGTTTAAAAATATTATTCGTAGACAACACAACACTTTTGATTAAAATCTAAGTGAAATAGCTGTAAACATTTTTTTATATTATATATCACAGTTCGAGCTGTAGATTTCGGATTAATTTATCCTTTTCATACGTTTATTTTATCCGAAATAAATTATTGTGAAAAATTAAAATTATATAACGAATAAAATGTAAAAAGTCAGTTTAATTCAACTAAAAAATTCGTTCAGTTCTATACTTAATTGCTTTTTTTTCATTCTTATTTTAAAAAATCCATTAGAAAATATAAATAAGCAGATGTTTATGTTATACGCGCTTTTGTTTAATAATCAAGCAAATTTAATAAATAAAAACAAAAACGTTTCAAGTATGCTTAATGTAATTTCTAATTAATTTCTACTTAATGAAAAAAGTTACAATCAAGCATTAAATAGCTTACTCAATTTATCCTAGGCATAGAAGGATAGTTTGAACTATCAGTTTTCGTAACTAGCACTTGCGTCACACTCTTCAAATAGTAATTTATCAAGCAAATAATTTAGTAAATATCCACTAGTCTTGTTTTGCCCTTTTCTACGTACTGTTTTTCAAAGAATTTCGCACACCAATCGGAATAACAATAAATTACGATGCTCGTATGTCGAGAGCTGCTTTATTCTGGTTAAAGAAACAATATTCGAACAGAAACGCGTCGGCGCAGATCGCATGCGTTGAATAAGTAATCGGCATAGCCACAAATTGTTACTACCGAAACAGTATGTTCAGAAAAATGCTCAAAGACGAGAATACATTAATGCGTATGAGAGACCAGGCCTTCTATTAAATATGCGTCAGGAGCTCGGATGGGGTGAGGTTGCGGGATTATCTATCAGTAAAATTCTGCATAACTCAACATGCAGATAAATGGTTAGTATATATTTCAATTTCGAAAGAGTTTCGCTGTAAAGCAAGCTATGCAACTAATAAGCTTTCTTTCCTCGTACATCAGGTGCCGCAAATTCGCGATTGGACAATGACATCGAGCATTTTTTCGACTTGAATCTTAAGCTGTTCTCTCTCATCGGTTTGAAATTCAGTCCCGACAAGAAATTCACGTTCCTTCATAAATTGCCAACGTTTACAACGATCTTGCTGGGCGTTTACTTTATGGCCTTAGCTGTCTACTACATTGTTTGCGATGTCCAAGAAGACTTGGGTCTGGCTTTGCAAAGCACTGGTTTAATGATTTCCAACATACAATGCATGAGCAAGGTACTGAAAAAGAAAGAAACATGAAATGTTTAACAATTCTATTGTATTATAATAAATGATTGTGAATAAGTTTAGGGTTTCATACTAGTTCTTGCCATAGAACAAATACAGTACGTGTTCAAGGAAATAAAAATCATTTGGAGCACCTATCGACCGAAACAGGAAAGTAGATCTGAACTTCTTGCAGCAGCTGAGAAAATCCGATTTCTCAGCAAGTGGTACCTCATGATCCTGTGTGGCTGCATTATCCAAATGGAATTGCCGCCCCTGATGTGAGTCCTGTTTTATTCCAGAAACTGGTGAACAATTCTTTGTCAGAGATGCTTTGATAGATTCCCATACAATTTCCAGAAACTTGTTGTTGCAATATCGAGCTCGAGAGTCAACCAATTACACGTATGATTTCTCCCAGAGGGTTTTGCTTCTGAAGTATCCATTTGAAATACGTAACATACCGACCTATTTGCTGTTGTACTTTCAAGAGGCTTATCTTGTTTTCATAGCCTGCATGTACTGGGTCATGAGCGACACGCTATTCGCCCAATTGACTACCCATATTGGTCTTCAACTGAAGGTAGGATTTTTCAAAAGCAATGTGGAAGAAGACATTATTACAAAGAATTATCTTCAGATTCTAAAATCAGATTTTGAAGCTGCGATCAATCACGAATTCGTTGAAAGACATTTACAGAGGAGTCTGGTGAGTCTAATCAAGAGACATCGAGAATTACTGAGGTATGACAATTGGAATTATTCAATTCAAATGTTGCTCTCTGGTAATAATAAATTTTATTACAAGAATTTGCATGCTGACTGAAGACATATTTAGTCCAATTATTTTTTTCACTATGTTGCTGTCCAGCTTGAATCTTTGCCTGAACATTTTTGAAATCAGAGAGGTACGTCGAATAAAACGAATTTACTGCTCAGTACGTACTAGATGAGCCAATTAGATATATTTAAAATTTTTTTATTTTTAGTCGATTGAAAACGGAAACTACGCCGATTCTTTAATTTGCCTTTCAATCTTTATGAACGTATTTCTACAAATGTTTTTCTACTGCTTATTCGCGGAAAGTCTGACGGAAGAGGTACAAATTATAAACAGTATATCGTTAATATTAGAGATCCTTTTTCGAAAGTAATTTAAAAAGAAAAAAAATCTTAGGCAAGCTCTATTGCCGATTCAATTTACAACTGTAAATGGACGATGCAGCACTATAAAATTCGAGTTTATCTTCAACTCATCATAATGCGTTCTCAGCGGCCATTTCACTTCACGGCATATGGATTTTTTCCAATTGGTCACAAGCAACTTGCATCGGTATATCTTTATACTTATTCGCTGACTAAATATTATGCTTGCAAATGTATCAATCAATTTTTGTTAAATTTTCCAGACCATGAACGCATCATTTTCGTACTACATGATGCTGCAGACTACGCATTGATAAAAAAAATTTTGTGACAAATGCAAAGTTCATAAACTAATTTTGTACTTATGTATCGAATTTAAACATATTGCCTCGTGTTTCGAAGTATATTTACATGATTTGTACGAAATTAAACGAAAAAGAGAGATTTAAATCTTGCGGTTTTGAATAAATATACAACTTAGATATTGAAATACAGCCATAGGCTCATCCAGAAAAGACACGTATACTTCAGTGTATTAATACACTGCTTATTGAATTTCTGCAGAAACATTATATAGTTTCGCAATACACCGAGGTACACGTGTCTCTTGTACAATGTATACGAAGCTTACAGCGAAGTTTCTCGAGCATCGTAGCAATTATCTCTTGTTTCTTTATGCATCATCTATTTCCGTATATTGCGAATGTTCGTTACGATCGCTTATTTCCCTTACTTCTTCTTCCCGGCCTATCGAGCGAGCTTAGGAAAAAAAAGTTTTCCGCTGCACATCGTCGGACAATGCACTCGCATCGCTGAATAAGTGATGGACCTATACAGAGAAATAAGCTGTAACAATGTCTCTAACGAAGTGCACACCGTATACGGGGATCATATTAGATGAAGCAAAAAATAGCAGCAGCAGGGAGAGACAGAGAAAAGAAACTAGAGAAGAGAGGAAGAAACTACGAACTATAACTGATAATAAGCAGTTGCACACATGATGATGCTTATGTGGCTCTATCTACGCTACGGAAATACATACGCTGGATGGTAGGGACGATTTCAAGTGTACATCCCATTGCATTGAATATACGATGAATGTTTTGTTTTTTATCATTTTCAAATAATCTTCAACTTCAAGAATCTCGAAAATTTTCGCAAAAAATGCATGCATCCCAACGAATTTTCTTTTTCGCACACATTTTTCATACAGGCAATAAATGGAAAGAATTGAAACATCTTGCACAACTTATATACTCTTGTTTTACTCAGACGTATAATTTCGCGGACTGTAGTATCAATACGAAAAGAAGCTCTCAGTGTTCCTAGTTCTCGCGTATGTATCGTTCGCTGCGTCTGTTTAATGATTTATTCTCGAAGGGCGACAAGGGACAAGCGTACTTCGATGCACATCAATAAAATATGGACGAGACAAAGCGCACAGACGAGGGGGGGGGGGGAAGATATGCACGAAAAGAGTGCGTTCTAGGATAATGAAATATGTACGAGATCTGTGGCGAGGCTTCCATCTAAGTTCCCAGGCCAGTTCTGGCCTGGGCATCAGAGCATGAAGATCGTGGGTGAGCATACTGCCTGCGAATGGCGTAGTTAGAGCATTGTAGATTGTGTTTATTTACAAACTTGGATGATATGTAGCTGTTGGTATCTAATTGATTTACTTTTCCGAGCAGAAGACAAATCTTCGTTTAATGAAGACATCAGCAAGTATCTGGGATTGCATTTGAAGATGTTATCCTGCGTAGGCTTGGAAGTAAGACTGGATGATGATGGTGCCGTCGAAAAGAGAAGACTCCTGGACAAATTGCCAATTTTCATGACCAATGGATTGGGATTACTTTCCGCAGTACTACAAATAAATCTCATAATTGACTCAATGATTCACAAGAGGTTGTTTCTGGCAACGCAAGTCAGCAGTCATATGTTCTCTAATATACTTTGTATAAGTAAGGTAATCTTTTTCAATTTACTTCTTGATATACCTTAACAAATTTAGATCCAGGTGGACCAGGCCTTTCGTCGGAGACGTTATTTTTATGTAAAATAACGATTTGTGAGCACAGGGCTATCAACTGGCAACGATGATCACGAAATTAGAGAAAATATTTCAAGAGATAAATATCAATTGGAAGAGAAATCCACCGCAAGGCAATTTCCGCTACAAAATTTTGAGCGGCGCTGCGAAAACTCTTATGTTCTGTAAGGTCTTTATCGTCGTCACGTTGAGTGCTGTACTTAGTTTTGGTCTGCCACCAATCCAGTGAGTACGTGATGATGCAATCATTGAAATTTTGAAAATTGGAATGTTTCTTCAAATATTTTTCCGTTAACTTTATTTATTTCATGAGATTTAAAATGTAGAACTTGCTATAAACTTCTATATGAAGATTTTTGTAATCTGACTGATATTTTCTAAGCTTACTTAATCAACTCGATGATGAAAATAGTTTGAAATTCATTCTGTAATCAGATGAGCACTTCTGTCTTTTAATTTAATCATTCTTTAAATACAACAATGTTTTAGGAATTTCTTATTCCAATATCTTAATCGTGATTCAACAAATCATACCTATGATTATTCGCAGAGAGTTTTTATATTAGAATACCCTTTTGCAATCAAAGACACGCCAACATACGTTTCTCTTCTGCTGGAAGAAGAGTATTTGCTTCTAATGTCAGCGCTGTTGTGGGTTTGTCGTGATACCTTATTTGCGCAGCTAACTACGCACATATCACTGCAGTTCGAGGTATAATGACAAATGGCAAACGTGATGAGCTTACTTGATCATTAGATAATACGATTGATCTATTGTATCTGAATTTTTAGGTACTACAGAATGATATAGAAACATTGATAAACCATGAAAGTGTAGAAGCTCGTTTGAAAGAAAATTTTATTACTTTTCTTAAAAGGCATCTTAAGCTGCTGAGGTACATTTGCAAGTATACACTAAAATAGAATTTACTTCCCAATAAAAATGCGAAGCTGGATTTAAGTATATTTTACGACGCAATTCTAATTTTGATGAGGGATGTTATAGCATGCGATTTTTTTTGGTTTCCTTAAGATTGAAAGTATGTAGAAACTATGTGGAAATCACTACAGATATCTTTTGCACTTGCATAAATCTTTTTTTTTACATAATTATATTGCGTATTCTAAATAGCCTATGCTTTTCTATATAAGTATTTTTCCAATGCTACGAAATTTATACATCGTACAGCTATTATAACAATTGCTTCGATAACATTAAAAATTCTCCACATACTAATCCAGCTAGGTATTTTCAATCGATTGTTTCAATTAAAACTTTCTAAGATTTTGCAAAATTTTTGTTAGCATTTGCGAGCTGATTGAGAATGTGTTCAGTCCAGTCATACTGACAACAGTTGTATTCTCAGGAATGAATATTTGCATGAATATTTTTCAATTGAGCAAGGTATCCAGAAAGCTTTCTACCATGAAATCGATGTAATGTAAACTAAATTAAATTCAACGATTAATTTTCGAAAATGCTCTCAGGCGATATCTGAAGGAAACTATATAGAAGCATCAATTCATGCTTTTCTGTTCATGAATACGTTCCTGGAGATAGTATTCTATTGTACGTTTGCTGAGAAGTTAACAGAACAGGTATCGAGCTATAAAACTCTCGTAAAATGAAAAAATGATATTAGATTTTAAATTAAATAACAATCGTTTTGACAACAGACCAGTTCTGTAGCGGATTCAATTTACAACTGTAAATGGACAGAGAAAGACTACAAATTTAGAATATATCTTCAAATGCTTATTTTGAGATCACAAAATCCATTTTATTTTACGGCTTACGGATTTTTTCCAATTGGCCACAAACGGTTAACAACGGTAATTAATGAATAATTCGCTATGAATAAATAAAAATGAATAAAAACACTTGCATTCATACGTTTTCAGGTTATTAATACAGCTTTTTCTTATTACATGATGCTTCAAACGACACGTTAAAAACTTTGAAGACTTCTATTTTATGTTGGCTGTTATCACCAAAGTTGTTATAGCTCATGATATAATATATTTTTATTGTTAAAATAAAATTTAAATTTTAACAAACAATTGACTCTATACTGATTGCTTTGTGGACGTAAGGAGGCATGGCGTATCAAATTGTTATTCAAAATCTTCTCTTAATATTTCATTGCTTTGCACCAAATGTTTTACTGTTCTTCATAAAGCTAAACTTGATTTTAATTAGTAACTTTTCTGAAACTAATTTGCGCATTCTTTGATAAAAGATATACCAACCAAATAGTTTACAGCCTTTTTACTACTTAAAACATAAAATTTTTACAAACAAGCACATAGAAAGTATATTTTGCACAATTTTTGAAGGACATTTAAGTATTCAAACGAAAGATCATTTCATCAAAAATACAATGAGTAGTTTTCAAAATCAGGGCCACAACCCTGTCAGACATTATACTCATATCAATCAATAGCTGAAACGCATTTCACCCCCTACAGTTATTTCATTTTTTGACCAATTTTGCACAATTCTTTTTTTAAAAAAGTTATGCCATTCGAGAATTCCGTATATAGAAACTGTGTGAAACTTTTTACGTAGATTTCGCTCGTTTCATAGAATATCGTGGATCAACTATCAGTTACCGGTAATATTCTCCTTCATTTTTATTAAAAAAACAAGGGCTCGGAAGAGAAGTTCCTGTAGAGATCTAGGATCTGCAATCTTCTTTCCATCGTTCTGTTATATAAATTTCAATCCTATTTTTGCATTCACTTTGTGGTATCTTGCAGGCATGTACTGCAGTTGTTCTACAAATCTAGTGCATTGAAATCAGCAACAAAAGTACAGAATTATTAGATATGTTTTTTTTATAAAAAAGTAACATGACAAAAAATATGAAAAGATAATTCATACCAAAAAGCTTGTACTATTCTTAATTGTGATCCCTTTCAGTTCGCCTGAGACAAGTATATCGACGCTGGTTGTTTTTGGATGATTTAATGCAGTGATGCCAAGTTAGATGGATGATTTAGGTATTGAACCAACAAAGGTGGCATATTGATCCTCTCCAGAAGACCATAGAATCAATCACAACGCGAAGGTATAACTGCAGCTCTGTAATAAATATAGTAATCTTAATTACTTTATTTGGACAAATAATCGATACAATAGATGTTATAATTAATGTTTAAATGCTTTTTATAATTGGGATTTGAATAGTACCGCGTAATCAGTAATGCATCTCAGTCTAAACAATCACTACTCACTTCTTACTCTAATATGGCAAGATCTTGCTTTACAACTGTAATGAACAGCATTGTGCAACATGTTTTTCGTATTCATTTATTTGGAAAGAATTAATTAAGCGTGGATTAATATACTTCACGTACGTAAAGGATTTTTAAGAATTATTAGTAATCTAATACATTTTCAGGTCGGTACTTGTTACAAAATCAAATACGGCAAGGATCCACACATCAGAGCAGTTGATATCTTGGTTGAGGATATCGTAGACACCATAGCACAAGGTTTCCTTGGATTAAAGTCAACGATGTATCATCGAGGGATTACTGTTTTATAACAGTCAGATTTTAGAATCAAAGTATAGACTTCTGTGTGCGCAGACAATGCAGTTACTGATGATTCTTTTCGTATTCTAAAATGATTTATGCGAATTTGAATGCGTATCTAATGTTAATGAATGTTAATTTTATTATTTTATGTTTATTTATGCGTCCAGCAAGAAAATCTAAATCAAAATACTTTCCAATTGTCAATATGTGTTTTTATCGAAAATGCTACTAAACTAAATGGTTTAAAAAAAATAATAAGATTAATAATTATTGACTATAATGAGTTTATAGCAAAGAATTGATCCATCACATTGATTAAGACATAACGTTTTTGCATAAAGATACATTAGCACTGAATACAACGTAGAGTACGTAATATATCACATCATCAAAATCTTTTTATAAAAAGATTAATGTTAATTAAGTTGATTAATATTGTTAAGAGGCACAGAGAACTTTTAGGGTAGGAATTTTTTTATGAAAAGCAGGATTTTGAGTGCCATTATTAATCTCAGTTTATTATTGTACATTTTAACATTTGCATGTTGATTGAAGATATTTTCAATCCAATTATTTTTTCAACGATGCTACTGTCGTACATCAATAAATGAATGGTTTATTGTGAATTTTGTTTATACTGTAAATTTTACACGTATTTGGCGAAAATTAATTTTAATAGTTTTGTTCCAAAAACAAACTTTAAATATTTTTAGAGAGTATAATCACAAAATACCTTTACTGATTGATGATTTTTTGGATCTGATGTTTATTTCTCATAAGATTTCTATTTCAAATGGCCAGTCTCAAAGTACTCCTTGGTTATTTTTTCTAGTGATTTATTTTACAAACTGAGCCTTCAAAATTCTTATTTTACGGACATACAGCACCATGAAATTTCCTTCTGCACTTGTACTGAAAATTCAAACATAAGATATAACTTTAATTTTATCACTTCTATATACGAATATTTTTATATGCTTCGTTGTCTTCACACTCAATATTCGTTTTACAATTATCACGTGACATATTTTGTTTACAAACATCTCCATAAAATCATAAGGATACAAGTAAAAACTTTCAAAGCTTTGTTGGAATACTACTATCCTATATATATATATATCAGAACTAACGTGTCCGAAAGAGCACCGATCGTCACGATCGCCAACACACTACTGTCTGGCGGAAGCTATGCTTCTCGAAAAGCAGCTGTGCGACGGCGCAACATTGCAGCAGAAGCGACGAAAGTGGTATTAATGATTGAAACGAAAGCAGGCGAGTTAGCGAGAAAAAAGTATGCGAAAAAGCGCAGCGTTTGAGCCGCTCGCACATAGCTGATCGGTAACAAGCAGTTGCCACAGTGTCATACGTAAAATATGCAGAGTTAACGTATCAGGGTAGAGGGTCGGACGAGGTTCGCGGATCAGTATCAACGTGTAGAGCTTAGCGTTAGTGTATATACGACGTTTCTGCTGCTATGCACTAAAGATTGATCGGTCAGTTCTCGAAAAACCTCGACAATGAGTACGGATAGCATTGAATACTTTTTCGAGCTGAACTTAAGATTCTTGTCGTACGTGGGATTAAAATGTAGCTTTGACGAGAACATTAAGAAATTTCGCTTCGTCCACAAAATTCCGACTTTCACATTAAATGCGATGTGTGGAACCGTGGCAATGCTGGAAATTTATTCTATACAATTGGTATGGAGCACGAATACTCTGTTGACTATACAAATCTGTACTCAACTGATGACTAATCTTCAGGCTATAAGCAAGGTACTTTAAATTGTTATTGTAAGAAACACACAAAAAAATGTGTATGGTGATCGCAATATCCATGTAGGGTTTCTTAATAGCTCACAGTATAGACAAGATCCAAAAGACATTCGGAATCCTAAAATGGATGTGGAAGAAGTACTGTCCAAAAGATGACAAAAGCGGAATTCTCTATACTGCACAGAAAACTTATTTATTCTGCAAAGTTTACATTAGCATTGCTTTTCTTCTCGTCTTATCGTACGACGTACCGCCAGTGATGTAAGTATGAAATGTAAAAACTAAATTACTGCGATATTTCTTGAAAGTATAAAAATCTTTGTGCAGAAATATACTGAGGCAATATCTGAATCGAGAAGAGAGAAACCACACTTACGATTATTCTCAAAGAATCGCACTCATCAAATATCCATTCGAGGTTACTAAAGCATCAACGTTTGCCTTTATTATGTTCCAAGAAGAATACATACTTATTGCATGCTGTTGTTTCTGGGTGAGCAGTGACACTTTGTATGCTCAGTTAACAACGCATATACGCTTGCAATTTCAGGTCAGTGATAATAATTAAAATTAATTTCATTTTTTCGAAAAGATGAGTTGTAACATTGAAAAATACAACTATGATTTATATGTTTAGATTCTAAAGTGCGATATCGAGGAAGCCTTCAACGGAAGATGTTTAAATGAAAAGTTATGCTTGAACATTTTTGTTAAAAGACATCTTGAGCTTTTAAGGTACTATTCGACTACATTGAATTACAGTACGGTTTGCTTCCATTGTGGAATTAATATTATTATATAAATCGTAGGATTTGTAATCTGATTGAAGAAATTTTTAATCCTTTTATGTGCTGTACTGTGGTTTTATCGTCTCTCAATATGTGTATAAGTATCGTTGGCATTAGAGAGGTATTTCGAGGTTTTTCTTCGCGTATTCAAATGAATTTAATATGTAGTTTTCAATTAGCATAATATTTTTCAAGACCATTTCTAAAGGATATTATGGAGAGACAGGAGTTTCCTTGTTCATCACAGTGGGAATTATTTTCCAGCTATTATTTTTCTGTGTATTCGCTGAAACGCTAACAGAAGAAGTACAGTAAAAAAAGCTTAAAGCTGCACTGATCTTTACTTTACGAAAATTTAATTTTTTAAGAATTTTATTGTTTCTGCTTAAAGCGAGACGTAGTTTGTTTTCTAAAGCGACACCAAATTTTGTATTATATGTAGATAATATAAATCTTGATTCAATTCGTAAAGACATAGATCAGGTTACTCAAAAAATTTTTATGAAATTCGCTTGTTTGTATCCGTTGTAGACAATGTCTGTGGCTGATACGGTGTACAATTTTCATTGGACTACAAGAGATTATAGTATTCGATTTTACATTTATTTTATCATTACGAGAGCTCAAAAACCTTTTTATTGTACAGCTTTTGGATTTTTCCCAATAGGTCATAAGGCACTAGCATCGGTAAATCAATTTATGAAAACATTAAGGAAGTGTATGAAAATTAAAAATTAAAATTTCGCTTTACCATATAGTAGTCAAGAAAATAACTGATTAACTTATAACAAATAATATTTAAAGAATTATGAACACAAAAAATTTGTTGTATGGTTGAGAGATATGATTCAAACGTTATTCATCAATATATAAACATAAGCTTAAAGCTTTTTAAAGTAATAAATAATTCTATAACAAAGTACAACTTGTATTTTCGAAATTTTCTTATCATTTTATGGTATAAAAGCAAATTCGTTTCTTATTCGTCTGATATATTACAAAGCAAAATTTTAATTTTGATTTGATTTTCAGATTTCCTGAAGATCTAATCACTTTAAAATTTTTGTATACTTACTGACTCAATGCTTTTTTTGATTTGTGTAAAAAAAGTCAGTTGGTATACAAAAATTTTCAAGAGCTTAGGTTCCCTTAAGTTTAATATTAAATAATAAGAGCTGCTTTATTTTCAGATTCTACATACATCTTTTTCGTATTATATGATGTTGAACACAATGAGTTGAAAAAGATATAGAAAGTAAGAGATAATGCGTATATTTATTTTAAGAACAATTAAATACCAAGACAAAAAGATGGAAGTATTTTCAATGTTATATTTTTGCTAGATACTAAAATATAGTTTTCATTTATAACTTACTTATAGTAATAATATACATTTACTATGCATTCCTTGATTATATTCTTGCAAAAACTTTTACAAAAAGTCGGAAAATATTTTCTTTAGATATACTAATGTAATACTATGACTGATTAATGATTTTTGGAGGTGATGTTTCTTTTAAAATACGCTTTTCATTCTCAAAATGCACCTTGGTTATTTTATTTCTGGTAAATTATTTTCCAGAGCCATCATAGAGCCATGAACTTTACTTATACACTTAAATCACACATTCAAACCAAAATAGCTTTCATTTTATCACTTATTTGAATATTTTTATATACTGCAATATCCTTACAATCAACATTTGTTTTACGATTGTTACATGACGTATTTTTTTAAAGTATGTCCCCATAAAATCAAAGCTTTTGTTAAATACAACTACCATGCCAGAACTAACGTCTTGGAAAGACTACCGATCGTCAGAATCACCATCGCAGAACTGCTTGGCAAAGTGCCTATGCTTCTCGAGAAGCAGCTGTGCGACGGCGCAACATTGTGGCAGAAGCGACGAAAGTGATATTAATGATTGAGTCGAAGGCAGGCGAGTACGTGAGAAAAAAGCTTGCGAAAAAATGCACTGTTTGAGACGTTATGGCACATAGCTGATCGGTAATAAGAGGGTAGCATAGCGTCTTACCTAAAATATGCAGAACTAACGTATCAGGGTAGAGCTTAAGACGAAGTTCGCGGATCAGTATGAACGCGCAGAGCTTGGCATAAAGATCAGTGGCGAAGTTCGTATGTAGACGGCGTTCCTGCTACTATGCACTGAAGATTGATCGGTCGGTTCTCGAAATACTAACCTCGACGATGAACAAGGATAGCATTGAATACTTTTTCGATCTGAACTTAAAATTGTTGTCATACTTTGGAATGAAATGTAATCTTCATGAAGAGAATAAAAAGTTTAGTTTAGCGCAGAAAATTCCAAGTTTCACAGTAAACGTGGTGTGCGGAATTTTGGCAATTTCAGAGATTTATTTAATACAATCGGTATGGCGGACGAATACTCTGATGGCTATACAAGTCTGCTCGCAGCTCATAACTAATCTCCATGCTACAAGCAAGGTACTTTAAAAATGAACCGTCATAATCGTAACAAGTTGTGAATCTAATTTAAAAATAATTTAGTTTTGTGATCGCAATATCTTTGTATAGGGTTTCTTAATTGCTTACGGCATTAACAAGATCCAAACAACATTTGCAATGCTAGGACGGATGTGGAAGAAATATTATCCAAAAGATAACAATAGGACAATTCTTGATACTGCACATAAAACTTGTTTCTTTAGCCATCTTTACATTAGCATGTTGGTTTTTCTTCTCATATCGTTTCATGTACCAACACTAGTGTAAGTATGATGCAAGAACTTTGAATTAAAACAATGTGTATTGAATGTGCGAAAATCTTTATGCAGAAATACAATGATGCAATATCTGCATCGAGAAGAGAGAAACCACACTTACGATTACTCTCGAAGACTAATACAAATCAAATATCCATTCGAGATTACTAAAGCATCAACTTTTATTTTACTACTAGTCGAAGAAGATTATGTGCTTATTTCGTGCTGTTGCTTCTGGGTGAGCAGTGACACTTTGTATGCTCAATTGGCAACACATGTACGCTTGCAATTCCAGGTCAGTGATTGAATATAAAAAAAAATTATTCGAAACGGTTCGGTTGTTTCAAAATTATTATTGATATTACTTTTTCAGATTTTAAAGTACGATATCGAGGAAGCTTTCAACAATAGCCGATTAAACGAAAAGTTATGTTTGAACATTTTTGTAAAAAGGCATCTTGAGCTTTTAAGGTAGACTTCGGTTGCGTTAACTTACGGTATAGTTTAGTTCCTGTGTGGAATATATACTATTATAAATCGTAGGGTATGCAGTCTAATTGAAGATATTTTTAATCCTTTTATGTTTTTTACTGTGCTTTTCACGTCTCTCAACGTATGTGTCAGTGTTTTTGGCGTTCGAGAGGTATTTCGACATTTTTCCTGCGTACGCAGATGAATTTAACGTATAACTTTCAATTAACTTCATATTTTTCAAGACCATTTCCAAAGGATATTACGGAGATACTGGAATTTCCTTGTTCATCGCAATGGGACTAATTTTTCAGCTATTATTTTTTTGTGTGTTCGCTGAATTATTAACACAAGAAGTATAGTAAAATAAGCTTAAGGCTGCACTGATCTTCACTTTACAAATATTATTAGAATTTATTATTCCTGCTTAAAGCGAAATGTGATTTTTTCTCTAAAGCGATGCCAAATTTTATATTATACAATGTATATGAATAAAGCTTGATTCAATTCGTAAAGACAGAGATCAGTGTATATTCGAAAAATGTTTGTGAAATTTGGGAAAAAGTTAATGCGGAACAAAATCGCTTTATATTCGTTGTAGACAATGTCTGTGGCTGATGCGGTGTACAATTTTTGTTGGACTGAAAGAGACTATAGAATTCGATTTTACATCCAATTTATAATCATGAGAGCCCAAAAACCCTTTTACTGTACAGCTTTTGGAGTTTTCCCTATAGGTCATAGGGCACTATCATCGGTAAATCAAATCATGAAAACATAAAAGGGGTTTGATGAAAATATAAAAATTCTAATGTCACGTTATAATATAACAGAAGAAAATACTGATTGGCTTATAAGGAATAATAAAAACGAACTTATAAAAAAAAATGTATTTATGGTTATATATTTCGTAATAGCTTTAAACTTTTTAAAATTATAAAAAATTGTATAAGAGAGGGAAAATATATCTGAATTTTTTATAATTTTGTCATCATTGTTTCTTATAAAAGCCAATTCGTTGCTTTTTCGTCTGCAATTTTATGACGCAAAGTTAGAATTTAAAATGTTTTTTCAGACCCCCCCCCCCCCAAACGGCACCTAATCACTTTGAAAATTTTTTGCGCTTACTGGCTTAGTACACTTTTTGATTTGTCAAGAAAAGGCCATTTAGCGCAACAAAATTTTTAAAAGGTTCGGTCCCCTTAAAAAGTTGTATATTAAATAACAAGAGCTATTTAAAGAAAATAAATTTATTTTCAGATTTTACAAACATCTTTTTCATACTATATGATGTTGAACACTATGAGTTAATTTAGCGCCAATCAACAAAAGTTGAAGAAAGAAATTAAGAGATAATGCTTATGTTTATTTTAAAAACAGTATCAAGGAAAACAGATCAAAGTATTTTCAATGTTATATTTTTGTGAAACGCTGAAACACAGTTTTTATTCATAATTCACTGCTTAAATAATGGACATCTGTTGTATTCTTTTATTATATTCTTGCAAAAAGGACAAAATGTTGTAAAATATTTTTATAGATATACTCACAATACTTTTACTGATTAGTGATTTTCGGGGGTGAAATTTCTTATAAGACATATGTTTGATATACATTTATACGCTGTGATGTCTTCGCACTCGGTATTCGATCTACAACTATTACGCAGCATATTTTTCTTTTTTTAAGAACATAAAGTTACAAAAATGTAAGCAAAACTTTTCAAACTTTTATTCAGCATCACTACCCAACTGAATCGTCGCGTCTCAGTCACCGTCAATACACGGGATCGTCGGAATCGCCATCGCAGAACTACCTGGCAAAGTGCCTATGCTTCTCGAGAAGCAGCTATGCGTCGACGCAACATTGACGCAGAAGCGACGAAAGTGACATTAATGATTGAGACGAAGGCAGGCAAGTACGTGAGAAAAAAGCTTATGAAAAAGTGCACTGTTTGAGACGTTACGGCACATAGCTGATCTCTAATCACAGGGTACCATAGCGCGTTACCTAAAATATGTAGAGCTGACGTATCAGAGTGGAGGTTCAGTTGAAGTTCGCGGATCAGTATCAACGCGAAGAGCTTAGCATCAAGACCAGTCGTGAAGTTCGTATCCGCGTATATGTACGACGTATGTGCTGTTATCGAGGCTGCTATGCACTGTCAGTCGGTTTTCGTAATACCTCGACGATGAATAAGAATCGCATTGAATACTTTTTCGCTCTGAACTTAAAATTCTTGTCGATCATTGGATTAAATTGTAATTTTCACGAAAACAATAAAAAACTTAGCTTGGCGCAAAAGATTCCAACTTTCTCATTGAACTTGCTGTGCGGAATGTTGGTAATTTTCGAATTCAATTTTATACTATCGGTATGGGAGACGAATACTCTATTGACTTTACAAATCGCATCACAGATGATATCTAATCTTCAAGCTAACAGCAAGGTACTTTAATAATAAACTGTTTTAACAAGTTGTAAATCTAAAGAAAAAAGAAAATAAATATATGGTGATCGCAATATCGATGTAGGGTTTCTTAATAACTCACAGAATAAATAAGTTGCAAAAAATATTTGTAATGCTAGGACGGATTTGGAATGAAAATTATCCAAAAGATGACAAAAGGAGAATTCTCGATACTGCGCATAAAACTTATTTCTTTTGCAAAGTTTACGTTGGCATGTTTATTTTCCTTCTTTTATCGTACGATTCACCACCACTGATGTAAGTATGATTCGAAAACGTTAAATTACCACGAGATTTTTTGAAAGTGCGATAATCTTTATGCAGAAAAATACTGGCGCAATATTTGCATCGGGAAGAGAGAAATCACACTTACGATTACTCTCGAAGAGTCGCACTCATGAAATATCCATTCGAGGTTACTACAGCATCAACATTTTGTTTAATACTAGTTGAAGAAGAAATTGCGGTTCTCGCGTGCCTTTGGTTGTGGCTAAGCACTGACACTTTGTTTGCTCAATTGATAACGCATATATGCTTGCAGTTTCAGGTCAGTGATAATTAAATTTCGTAGACGATTTGGGTGTTCTAAAATTATTATTGACATAAAAGATTGCAAAAAAATTATGATATTATATGTTTAGATTCTAAAGTACGAAATTGAGGAATCCTTTAATGAAAACCGATTAAATGAAAAGTTATGTTTGATGATATTTGTAAAAAGGCATCTTGAGCTTTTAAGGTAAAATTCGGTTACATTGACTTATGCTATGGTTTGGTTCCTCTGAATTTATCTTATTATAATTTGTAGGATATGTAGTCTGGTAGAAGATATTTTTAATCCTTGTATGTTTTGCACTGTGCTTTTATCGTCCATAAATATATGTGTCACTGTTATTGGCTTTAAAGAGGTATTGCGAGATTTTTTCTGCATACACAAATAAACGTATAGCTTTCAATTAACTTCATATTTTTGAAGAGTTTGTCTAAAGGATATTATGGAGATGTTGGAATTTCCTTATTCATCGCAGGAGCGCTAATATTTCAGTTATTATTTTTCTGCGTATTCGCTGAAACGTTAACACAAGAAGTATAGCAAAAAAAGCTTAACGCTACACTAATCTTTGTACTTTACGAATATTTTTTGAGTTTATTGCTCCTGCTGAAAGCGAAATGTAATTTGTTCTCTAAAGCGACGACAAAATTTGTATTATGCAATATAGATGATAAAACTTGATTCGTAAAAACAGAGATCAGTGTCTGTTTGAATAATTTTGGTGAAATTCGGGAAAAAAGCTCATGCTAATAAATCCGCTTTTATCCATTATAGGCAATGTCTGTGGCTGATACGGTGTACAATTTTCATTGGACCACAAGAGATTCTAGAATTCGATTTTACATTCAGTTTATAATCATGAGGGCTCAAAAACCTTTTTATATAACAGCTTTTGGATTTTTACCTATAGGTCATAAAGTACTATCATCGGTAAATTCAATTATGGAAAATAATGGGGAGTCTGAAAAAAAATTTGAATTTCGGTTTACATATAACAGATAAGAATTTTAAATTGCAATTCAGATTCCCTGAAGGAGATTTAACCACCTTAAATTTTGTATGTACTTACTGGATTAGTACACTGTTTGATTTGCACAGAAACAATCCAGTTAGTACATCAAAATTGTTAAAAGCTTCGGTCCCCTTAAGTTGTATATTAAATAATAAGAGCTTCTTTATTTTCAGATTTTACAAACATCTTTTTCGTACTATATGATGTTGAACACTATGAGTTAATTTAGCGCCAATCGGCAAAAGTTGAAGAAAGAAATTAAGAGATAATGCTTATGTTCATTTTAAAAACATTAGCAAGGAAAACAGATCAAAGTATTTTCAATGTTATATTTTTGTGAGATACTGAAGTACAGTTTTTATTCATAACTTACTGCTTAAATAATAGACATTTATTGTATTCTTTTATTATATTCTTGCAAAAAGGACAAAATGTTGTAAAATATTTTTGTAGATATACCCACATAATACTTTTACTGCTTAATAATTTTGGGGATTGATATTTCTTATAAGATATATATTTAATACATTTCTATACTGTGATGTCTTCGCACTCGGTATTCGATATTTTTTTTTATAAACATCCCCATAAAGTTATAAAAATTTAGGCAAACGCTTTGAAACTTTTGTTCAACATCATTACCCAGCTGAATTTTCGTGTCTCAGTCACCGTCAATACACGGGATCGTCGGAATCGCCATCACAGACCTGTCTGATAAAGTGCCTATGCTTCTCGAGAAGCAGCTATGCGTCGACGCAACATTGTCGCAGAAGCGACGAAAGTGACATTAATGATTGAGACGAAGACAGGCAAGTACGTGAGAAAAAAGCTTGTGAAAAAGTATCTCCCCATATTTCTCGTTCGATTTCCCGACTATCGTACCAGCAAAACTATTTTCCGAGCCCAAAGCGCGCCTCTCAAATATGTACATATGGAATACGCGACGAAGCTCACCAACAAAGTTTCGCGAAACGCAACAACTTTTCTCTCGTTTCTTTCGGCGGAGCGTCGCAAAAAAAAAATTATTCCCCTCGCAGTTCGATTCAGTCGCGCTATTCCGAACGAGCTTAGGAAAAGTTTTGCGCTGCAAGCGAGCGAGCGCGTTTTCGTCGGACAATGCACTTGCTTCGGCTGAATAAATGATCGACGCTCGCGGATAAACAAGTCGCGACAATGTTTCCAACGCATAGTGTAGCGTCTATGCGAATCATATTAGATGAAGATGAGAAAAAAAAATGAAGAGAAACTACGAACGAGCGAGCGTGGGTATAACTGATAATAAGCAGGTGCACAAGAGCTTGGAGTTAAATATGTAATCGTTCAGGGGCTGGAGAACACGCTAAGCAGAAACTTGTCGATGATGCTTACGTGGCCCTAGGTTTGTTGTGGAAACAGAGACGATGGATAGTTGAGAAAATGTTTTTCGATAGTGCGGAATTTTACTGATACTTATACGTATTTTAGAGAAATTAAACCAATAAACGTTTTTATAGAATATGGACTCTATCGGCCTTCTACACAAATTAAAAAGTAAAAAAATAAAAATTATTTTATTTTAAGACACGGCCATACTCCTTCTCGCAATGCGAGACCTAGAAAATATGACTGTCAGAAAAATAAATTAATAAATATAGGCATTTCATCCGTAAGTATAGAGTCCATATTCTATATTAAGCATCTCCGAGTGATAGTCCGTTTTCATTTTTAATAAATATTTTTTCTATACACGTCGATCACATTTTCATGTTTAGGATGTACGTTCAAAAGAAGAAGAAATGTTTGTTTCATTGTACACATTGAGACATTTTGCACAACTTGGTTTTGTGTTTCGTCTACACAGTATATATATAAATTAAATTTAATGCTCTCTTTATCTATAGCTTGTTTACGTGTAGTTCGCTGCACCTTGTCAATAATTTATTCCTACCGATGACAACTATATGAAGGGGAAATACTTCGATATACTTCAATAAGATGTAAATTTGGCGAAGCACATATCCAAGAGGGAAATATATAAAAAGAGATAATGAAATATGCAGAAACTTTTCGGCCATCCGAGACATTGTCAGAAGTCTAGACTTCGAAGCCTCAAGATTGTGCACGAACTGGTGAAGCTTATCGAAGAGTTTTGTATACTAAACAGTATCGAATGTGATTTTGATATAGATAGTTGTCAACGAATTATTTTGCTTTTGAACAGGGGATGAGTCGTTATCTTATGGAGACATCAAGAAGAATTTGGACTTGCATTTGGAAATATTGTTCTGCACGGGCTGAAAAGAAATATTGAATAACAGCACCGAAAAATGTTACTTCATCTGGTCTACCACGAATTCAGCAAAAGAAAAACAATCTGGAGATGCTTTCGTAATTAGAATTTTGAAAATCTTTATTAAATAGAGTTTTATTTGACATAAATTTTTTGAAACATTTTTGTAAATTTTGCTTGTAACGAATATAATGAAGTAGTAAAATGTAATTTCCAAAAATAACGCTAACCTTGCATTCTCATTCTTTTCTAGGTAGAAAGCTACAAATACTGGAGTACCCAATGGTTCCTGAGCTGCAGTACTTGACCAAATGGAACTTACGACCTATACAATTGAAGGAGAATTCCACTTGAGACAGGCTTTGGAATAAACATATACCATCGACTACACGATAAACTGACCTCGTTGCCTATTAGGACTCATTACGTACGAATAACGTCTGCAATTGCTTGGTGCACTACCGTAATAGCGTGAATTCGTATTTTGTATCGCATACTTTATAAAATTAGTGGAATGTTGAGTGCATTGTCTTAAAGTAAATTGTAAAATTAAAAATTATATAAATTAAAATATTTTGTGCAATAACGTTATATATTCTTAATAATTCAAGTAGACCGCAAGTAGATATAAAGTAATTTTAATTTGCGCATACCACATTAGCTGCTGTTCAATTTCAATTATGTGTATTATACGCTGCTACATCGTTCATCAGGCAATACTGACTCACGATCTTCAGAAATTGATGTGTAGATCAGAAATTGGTGTTTATTATTATCTTCTGCCAGCAATCAAATCTGCAGAAATTTATCAAAGGAAAGATAGAAAGATGACCCAGCTTCTGAATAGTATCCTCTTGCAAAACAGTCTGAAAAGAGTATTCAAATTTAGAAATCAATAATAATACCTGATACACAACATTCAAAACTATTATTATAATGTTCTTTTAAGAGAAAGTATTATTATTCATGTATCATTATTGTACAAGTGGCAGATATTGTGCAAATATTTTGCGAGAGTATCATGATATTTGAAAATCCTATATGAGAACAAGAATCGATTGTTGTCCATCATACAAACTAATACCCACTATCTTCTTCATACTTTGAAGACACTTGACTATCTAATCAAGAATATTTAAAGCTAAGAAAATATTAGTCTGAATCATTCTTTTTACAATAAAATTGCGTTGCTTCAGTACCAAACACCGAATGTGATAATTAATTTACAGAGGTGAAAATCTTCAAACTTAATACTACAAAAACCTTCATTGCAGGATGTGTATATGAGCTTTCGACAGGATGAGATGTTGTTCCACTTGAAGTCCCCTATGAACAGAGTCTTCTTATATTTCTTTTTACCTCACCAATGTGGCTATAGCCACTCGCTGCAGCGTAAACTCGTGGTTCTGTTGCATATTTCACTCCCAACCTTATTAAAAGAGCATGGGACAACTAAAGTTTTCGCGCTCCCTCATTGTTTCTTATTGGAGTATCCAGCACTATACTTCTTGTAATTATTGATGTCACATGTGTTCTGGAACGAATTCCCTTGACAGTCGGTGCCTGATTCTCATGTCTGTTGCATCTGTGCATTGATGGGAAGTTGATAATCAGAATTGATGTTGATAAAGATTTTAATAAATTGTTGATAATAAAAAAAGGATAAACATCTACGTTGAGTAACGAAAAAATTTGTAAAATTTTTTTTTAATAGAGCTTGTAAAAATATTTGAAGAATAACAATTGGTTGTCTTCAAAATACCTTACGTACAAATATGTGTTTGTAGCCGTCTTAAATTGTAGTTGGAATAGAATACTTATAGATATTTTTTAATGTTATATGTTATATTTGTCTATATTAATTATTTGGGTAATAAATGTTAGATCTGCAGTAGTGTATCGTGCCGTTCATACAAAAATTATAATATAAATTACAAAGAAAATTATTCGAAATAATAATCTATACATAATAGCCAGAATACTTTTAATTAGAAAGTTTTTTTTAATTGCTTACATTTATATTTTATAAACAATGTTATAAAATAAGAACGAGTTTTCTGACTGACATGTAATTTACACAAAGTTTATCTTCAAAAATTCAGATAACATATTGTGCAAAATGATTTTGTGCAAGAAATGTAAAAGAAATTAAAATCATTGTAATCATAGTAAGATGGGAATGGTGTCTTTGTAAATCGTTTTTTGCAGAAATACGTTCTATATACAGTATAATTGTCTATTAAGTGATGAAATTAATCAATAGCTTTACAAAAGTGCTGTCCCTGGTAGAAACTTAACGATAAATTAGCTAATTTCGTTATAAATTAGTTAATTCATAACGAAAATAGCTAGTTTATCGTTAAGTTTCTACCACCTGTGCTTTCCAATTTTTCTCACATGGCGGCTGTATTCTATGTATCGGGTATATCTTTATGATGACCAGTGGAAATACTCATAATACTTTATTATCTTGTTACATGTAGAGGTGTGGAAATTACCGCAGCTGGATGAATCGAGTCTGTGTCCGGGTGATCAGGATGTCTGTGTCCAGGTGATCAGGATGTCTGTGTCCAGGTGATCAGGATGTCTGTGTCCAGGTGATATGATGGTATCCAGCTGATGCATCCCAGTTCAAGCCACACCACGTAGTACTCTTTACATCTGTGGATAAGAAATTACAGGTCACACTTAGAGGATATTGTCATTGGCGTGTCTATATAGCAGCACGTCCTTCCTGAACAACACTCTCCAAGACAAAAAATTTCTATCGGCTTTTACATTTACAATTCAATATTATTTGAAGCGTTTTGAATTAGAATTGGAATCGCTTAAACGATCTGCGATATGTGATGGCAAGAATATTGATACAATACAGTATTGAATTGAAAGTACTGTTTTAAAAGCTTCTAGAAATAAGCAGGTGTATGCTATTTATATCTGGAACTGGTGTAGACAGGAGCAGCATGAAATTTTAAGGTATGAAAGTGTTCGTTCTGTTTAATGAGCCTTAAAATATAATTTTTAGAATACAAATATGAATTATAAACGCAGCTTGCATTTGTAGAAGTTGATCCAGTAGACACCATTAACGCCGAGGATTACCTTAGACTGCGAAGATAAAAGTTCTGTCATATGGATTGGCTTAAGATGCGGTTTCGAAGAAAATATCGTTTACTTCACCTTCATCGACAGCATACCATCAATCCATCCAAATATCGTTGGAGTAGTAGCTGTGTGATATTAGAAATAATATATTTCGTTACTAGTCAAACCACACTTTTCTTAGTGAACATCACAAGAATGGTACCTTCAAGATGGAATATTAATTTTATTATGATCAATAGCCATTTTACAAATAATATTTTTCTGTATTTTCGCAGAAAAACAAAGGAAGAGGTATACATTCAACATATAATGTATGAACATTATGCAAATTTTATTTAAAAAAAATTTAATTATAAATTTCATCAATTCACTCGAACTTTGGCAGATTCAGTGTAAACTTTATTTGGGCTAAGAAGGATTTCTTCATACAGTTGATTACTATAAGAGCACAGAAAGCATTTCATTGTACAGTATATGGATTTTTTTTCAATAGGCCACAAAAAACTGACATCGATAATCTTGTTATTAAAAAAATTTACGATTTGTATTCTATAAATTAAGTAACGTGTGAAAAATTTTATAGATCATCAAAACATCTTTTTCTTATTACATGATGCTGAAAACCATAAGAATTCCAAACTATTTATCGAACAATTATTATAGGAGAATTTATATTTTACATTAAAAAAAAATTCTTAATTACAAAAAAATTTTGAGATACGTAGTAAACAATTTCTGTATAATATTTTTATAAATAATTCATGCTTACGTAATACATTGGATGATTTATGACAAGATTATAGATGTTCAGCAGAGACTACACATTTTAATTACCTTTTTTCTAAAGTTTATCCTCAAATTTTTTATTTATACATTTTTTAACAATAACTTTATATTTCTTTCACCTCCTGAGCTTACTCTTATACTTTGAATAATTTTATTAATTAATAACTATATTCACATAAAAGTTTTACGAATTATTTTTAGTCCAGTATTTCAACTAAAACACAAGCAAACACGCCTTCATCATCTCATTCACTTAACTGAAGCCTCACGTATTTTTATTTTATGCAAGTACATGCCCACAAAATTTACTTTTATAATCACTAATTACATCTGAAATCCTTTTTCTACTGTTGTATTCTTTTATATATCTCTGGAAATATCCGAAACGTTATTTTCGATATGAGATCGTCAGACTGACCAGTACAGTACGATCCGATAGAACCAAAGCTCCTCGACAGACTAGTACAAGCAAGAAACATTGTCGCAGAAGAAACCGCACTTGCATCAATAGTTAAGCTGAAAGCATGGATGTACGTGAGAAAAAAAAACCGTACAAGAATATGATTTATTTGGGAGGTTCGTACATAGTCGATCGGTAATAAGAGGGTACCGAGGCGTATTACATGAAATATGCAGTACTCTTGTGTGGCAGGGGAAGCTTAGAAGACATTCGTTGATCAGTCCTAGTGCGAGAAGCTTGGGGTCAAGACCAGTGATGGAATTATACGAGTTTTGTAATTCTATACAGATGTAGTATCGAAATATTAATAGTCTTAATAGTCGATATCGTGAGCATATAAAAAATGAAGGATTCATTAGAATATTTTTTTCGTCTGAGCTTAACAGCTTTGTTCTGTCTCGGATTAAAATGCGATTTTCACAAAGACGTTAAGAGATTTAGCTTTGTGCGCAAGATACCAGCTTATGTAGGAAGTGTGATCTGTGTCACTAATTCTGTATTGCAAATCTGTTATTTACGATCTGTACTGCAGACAGATATTTTTCTTGCGATACAAATCACAAGTCAAATGCTCGGTAATTTTCAAGCTATAACCAAGGTACTTTAACAATAAAGAGTAGTCGATATAAGTCGATTTATGAAAATACATTCACTGATAATATGATTAAATATAGGGTTACTTTATAATTTACAAGATAAATGAGGTTCAAAGATTATTTACAGCATTGGGAATGGTTTGGAGCAAGTATCGTCCAAAAGACGATGTTAAATTGAGTATTCGGAACATCATTTATAGAACAGATATCATTTCCAAAATTTTCTCGATGCTTATCATTAGTATTTTCATAACCTATAATGCACCACCAGTAACGTAAGTTTAACGCGAAACTATTAGAATTACATCATTTCAAAATATAAATTTACGTGTATAGGAAGTTATTGCTGCATTACGCACAAATAGAAGCGAGAAACCATTCTTATGATTATTCTCGAAGAATTTGGCTTCTCAAATATCCATTCGAGGTTGATCGCGCGACAATATTTTTTTTATTATTAGTCCAAGAAGAATTATTTCTTATTACAAGTTGTTTGTTCTGGACGAGCAGCGACTGTTTATTTAACCAATTGACTTCACAATTATGCATACAATTCAAGGTCAGTCATCATTACGTAAAATTATTATGATACAATTTATTCAGAATAAATCTATTGAAAGTCTTTTTAAATCGCAACTTTGATCTATAGATATTAAAATGTGACGTCCAGGAAGCTTTCAACGAAATGACAACAAATGAAAAATTATGTTTTAACAATTTAATTCGAAGGCATCTAGAATTGTTACGGTAATATTATTTGGTTGCAGATTACAATATTGTTATTGTTTTTTATTCTTCTATTTTAATTACTGGAAATTATAGGATTTGTAGTCTGATAGAAGATATTTTTAGTCCCATCCTTTTAATTAATGTGTTTATTTCATCTCTTAACATATGCGTTAACGTCATCGGTATAAGAGAAGTATTCGAATAATTCATTTCTTCACTACGTGCATAATAAATTTAATGTATTCCTATTAAATTTTATATTTTTAAAGAATCTTGCTCAAGAATACTATGGACAAGCTGGAACTCACGCATCCATGAGCCTTGGAGTATTTTATCAACTAATCATGTATTCCATATCCGCTGAAGCGTTAACAGAAGAAGTAAATTAAAATAATTTAAAATTCTACTATTCTATATTGTCTATTTTGTGAACATATTTTATTTTCAATCTTTGTCTCGTTTATATCGTTATGCGCTTGTCTACAAATAACACATGTCGATATAGGAAATCAGTGAATCTTTCAAATTATTGAATGGCTTTTTCAAAATACTACAGGAAATGAAAATCAATGATAAAAAGTCAATATTATATCTATTGCAGGTAAGTTCTATGTCCGATACGGTTTATAACTGCAACTGGACTTCAAGAGATTGTATAATTCGATTTTACATTCATCTAATAATTATGAGGGCTCAGAAACCTTGTAACTCTACGGCTTGCGGCTTTTTTACTGTAGGCCATAAAACAGTAGCATCGGTAAATAAAAACGTGAAAACTTTTAATTTTAACTTGAACATCGTTTAAGGAGACATTTCTTTTTCAGGTTGTAAAAACAAATTTTTCTTATTATATGATGCTGCAGAGTACGCAATAAATAAGTGTATTTTTGTGCTTGATCGATGAATATGTACACACCAAAATTATGGCATGAAAGTTATTTACATAATTTTATAAAAAATTTTATAAATTTGAATGAATCGAAATAAAAGTTATTAGATAGAAAGAATAATTTGCTAATATTCATAAAATATTCATATATAATTTGCTATATTTTATTTGTATTTTCTGAATTACTCTAGTTAAGTATGAAACTAAGAGTCAGTAAAAGATTTCATTTCCAGCATTAACTTCATATCCAGCATTCATAAAATTGGATACCTAAACAGTGTTGGTAAGTAAATTAAAGACATACCTGCCTTTCTTCAACAGCTGCTTTCTTTCGTCTGGGCTATAGTAACAAACAAATTACTTTTCTGAAAATGTAATTTTGAAATATGTCCACTAATCAACAAGTAACCACTATATAAAATATTCAGATATGATAGTAACAAAGAAAAAACCTTCTGCCATCAATCTTCATCTTCGGAGTTTGATTCTGGTATGAAGCGCAACTTCTTAGTATTTAAATTCTCAGTATCGTTTCCCATTTCAGAATGTTGTATCATATATCTAAAATATCCTTTGTAAATATTTTACTAAAATTGTATCTAGAATTTACAAAAATTTATAAAATGTCTCAACTTCAAGAATACTTATTTCGAACTTTACTACTAAAACATGGATTTAACAAGAAAGTCATTCCCAGTGAATCTAATATCAATGTGAAACAAAGTCTCAAGATGAGTACACATGAATCTCATTGCACCAAAATTAAAACTAATTTGAAAAAATCTTGATAAACCTCATTTTTCCTTCCATCTTCATCTCTTCACAATCCAGATCACACAATTCACTTCACTTTTCCAGACGAAGTGTCACGGCGGACAGCCAACGTGAAAATGAGATAGCAGCAGGTAAACCCGTCGGCCAAGCGATCATCAATGATTTAAGTGGAGAATCCAGAAGAAAGAACGGGCAACAAGTTCGGTTACGACTAGAGCGCCCGATAATAAGCAGGTAACATCCAGATCCACCTAAAATATGTTACGAGATCGATATGTTAGGGCTACGCACATACATTGTATAGTGTTGTTACACGACGGGCTCGACACGCACGTCTCTGAGCTATTCTCAGTTCAACCTGTATACCCGTTCATAAAAACGTAAGTTTCGTTGAAAAGCTCGCCGACCATGCAAGACAAGATAGATCGCTTTTACGAGACTAATCTGAAGCTCTTGAGATTTGTATGGATTGATGGCCATTGGACTGTAGATTTCTTTCATCAGGTAAGTGGCGCAGAGCAATGTTTCACTGACGATTCAAGCTATTTGCCAATTATATACAATATATGTACCGATTTTGTACATTTTATCTATTAGCTATTGCCCTTCCTGACACCTTCAATAGATTGGATAGGAATTTTTTCACGCAAAATTTAAGTTTGTTGCACCATTAAATTGTAAACGTTTTTTTGCGTAGAGGAGACGAGGGCAAGGACCATCGACGCTGTGTACTATTTCGACATTAAGATCAAGCTGATGTCACTGTCAGGATTGAAAATTCAGATGACTAAAACGACTCACGGCTTCGTCCACAAAATACCTACGTTCCATAGCAAATGTATTGGCAATTGCTTTTTTAGTGTTCCCAATGCATAGGTACGGTACGTCGTATTTATACATGTTATATTCACAAGATTTTTTGTACGTGCGATTTGCTTTTAAAATGACGCAAACAATTACTAAAAATGAAGATTCGAATTTCGCGCCAAAATACAGTCTGCTGCATCGTGGCGGGAAATTTGAGTTTAAAAAATTACAACTATATATTTCAAATTATATGTCTGAATAATTCAAGCAGAAATTCAATTGTTTTTTCATTGCAAAATCAGGGCTTTTTGATCGTAACATCCACAGAAAAGGTGCAATTCACACATCACCACATACGGCACTTGTGCGAAAACTATCCGCCCGACGAATCAGTATTTAACGAAGCAAAACAGACGGTGGCTTATTCTAAATATTACGTGGTCGCCAGCATACTTTGCATTTTGTCTTACGGCATGTGACTGGGACTGTGAGTATAGGTGGATAGTTTATAGAAATAAAGGATTTGTCGATTTGAAAACGAATTAATTGTTAGAAACATGTTTCTGCAATATCGAGCACGAGAAGCGGAACAAAATAAAATTAAGACACATTTGTTGGTATTAATAAATTTTATCAAAAAATTAACTCGTACTCTTACTAAATTTCAGATAATCAGAACGTCATATTCATACTATATGATATTACAAACAACAGAATGAAAATTACTTGTTACAGAAGAAAATCCTTATCAATTGTTAAGAAAGTTTTAGTGATTCCAGTCGTACTTTACATGATCTTTTCTTTGACTTAGTTAGAATGCATACACTTTTATAAAGCAATTTTAAAAATTTTTTTAATTTTTTAGAATTTTCGAGGGAGCTAGAAGATGACCTTACTCATTTTTCAGTACTGCAATAAGCTGCGAAAATGGATCTGTGATCAATATATAAATAAGTCCAGGAAACAACGATCGTAGCGCCATCATAATCCATTACTGCTTGTAGAAATAGATGGAAAAAATAATTTAATAATAAGAGACTAATTAATATTAGCAATGAATTATGTGTTGGAGTTAAAAAAAATAATCATGGCATAATCTATTTGCTGTATCATAAATATTGTTCACATTGGCCACCATTCCTATTATGACATGATTTACTATTCTTCTGCTCACTCGATTCTAGAAAATAAATGAAGTTATCAAGTTATGTCCAAGCATTTAAGAGATTTATTGTTAGCATTAAATATCCTAAGTTTTATTTTGAGCATTGATTTTCAAAATGTTTTGGTCACTAATTCTCACAAAATTGGTCATTGAACGGTTTTTGCGAGATCATTTGCTCGTCCTGGTTGCAGAAACGTCAAATCAAAATTACTAAGTTTAAAATCTAAAAGAATAAACGAGAAAAACACAAACAAGTAATTTCCAGGTAGTCACAGATACATTCGCAGCACGACGTTGTACATTACGACCCCTTATTGCTTGTAATACTCTTTATCGACATCAAATAGCAATAAGTGGTATAAGTAATCTAAAACAAAATAATGCACATCGAAATGAGTTAATGCAATCGAAACAGTTTTTAAAATAAACAGCCACGCATAGTTACCGATAACAAATAATTTCTTCCAAAACGAGGCATGATACCGTTGATGTGTATCGTTGGACAATTCTGACATTTTTGTAGAATAACAGTTTTTATTGCTCCGATTTTTGGGTTTTCGTCGTACCACGATGTCGAATAAATCTTGAACGCTAAATTTTCGGCCTAAAAGTAATAGAAGCATATTTAGCAAAATTCCTTTTAACAACTGAATCTACTTACCGCATCTTTCATGTCGTCCGCGCAGTCGGCACACAATACTATTCTTGAGTAGACCAAAAGTGAGAAACAAAACAGAATGACGTTCGACGATAACGCGACCCCCTAAAAATTGTAAACTACATTAACTAACTTAATTCCTGGGATAGAAATAGAAATGACTCATTTGGAGATGCACAATATTAATTCCTGTGAATTATGAATGAGTAAATCTTATTTAAAAATTTTCAAAGCTCTCACATTAAACATTTGCAGACCACCCGGTATGACATTTGACATGAAGGACAGTACCGTTCTGAATACTAAAAATCTAACTATATCGTTAGTTTCCTTGATTACACTACAAAAGAAAATTTTGATCCATCGCCTTCAAACAATTATTATTCGACATTTAGCAAAGATTAAAATCTTACCACAAAACATTGTTATGCTCACGAACGCAATTCGCCAGATCTAAAAAATTTTTCGCACTCGCGAACGTCGTCTGCAAAATCCGGATTCTGTGAATACAGAGAAGAATCAGTAATACGGAGATCCCGTCGAAAATCGGCATTATACTCGTGCAAATCACTACGAAAATCTGATTGAAATAAAGCACTCCCTTGATCCAACGCGGCATATTGAAGGGGTAAGCGGCATCTGTCAGAAAATAATTGTATTCGATGTGCTTCTCGGCCAAGCTGATGTGAATCCCCACACCGAACAGATGAAAAACAATCAGGAACAAGAAATATATGGCGTAGATATTATCGTCTCCTTCAACGTTCTTCGCATTTTTCGAAAACAAGTAGTTTTCCGCCTGCGACAGCATCGTCTTTAAAAAAAAAACAAACAATCGATTATTGTGGAATACCCTGGAAGAAATTTTCCTATAAAATGTGGTGGGGATGTCATTATAATTTATGACAAATATTATTATAACGTAACACTCATAATCAGAACTGATCATATTATTATGAATATTTCTTGAGGAATATAGAAATCTCCATAATTTAATGATATCTTTTAAATAATGTATGTAGACAGCCCTTGAAAATTACTTAATAACCAACAATTTTAGACATATAAAAAAAATTAAAACTACGAATCAAATCGCACACGTCACAAGTGCACACGTGTCACATTTGGTCTTACTGACTAGCTGGAAATGCTTGTGACACGTATCAATTAGCCTCATAGTTTTACTTTTTGTTTTATATATCTAAAATTGGCTTGAAAAGGTCCTATACCAAGGGCGAAACGTTGCCACATAGAAAGTAAGTTTTAAAGGCTGCCTTCTACATTTGAATCAAAATACATCAGAACTGATCATATTATGCTACCATGATCACATGATAATCATAGCTAATCATAAATGATCGTACTTTGTTACCATAACATAATTAATCATATTTTGTTACCATCACGTAACTGATCGTATTTTTTACAATTCGGAGTATATTACGATCATTCAACATAAATGCAGCATATTATCATGATAAACCCTACCTACTTTTTACCAAGGTATGAAAAATTCATTAACTTAACTTACATACAACTGCAACTTCTTGCATCTACTGAAAATCAACAAAAGCGACACTTCAATGATCGTGCTAACTTCGATGTACGAATGCGCAGCTGTCACGGTGTTCTTTCGATTCAAATACAAAGCGCTGCAGGTGGGCACCAGTAAAGCGGTAAGGTTCGCCAGGCACAACCAGAAGAATAGGTCGGTTTTATAGTCCCACTTTTCATTATCGACCGGCCAAACGCGAAGAAGCATTCCCGAATTGCGAAGAAATTTATAACTGGCACCTGACGTTATGCAGATCATCACGATGGTTGCATATAGAATAAGTTATGCTTATAGAACAGGAGTGAAGGATGTTCAACATCACTTCTGTTCAGCTTAGCCAAACTTCCTTGCTTATGCTACAACTATCGGACTAATGGATTTACCACAGTATTCATGATAGGTACTGTTGACCTGCAAGTTTGACTGTGGTGTTATTATAAAAGAATGGGTTTCTCTCTATTTTGAGAAATGCTTCTGTTATGCCAAAAATGGTTCATTTGTTCGCTATCAGTGTAAATAGTGAGTAACTGCAAGTTTATAAAATTTTTACTGCAAACACGAAGAGGGGGAACTTATAATTGTATTGGTACTTTTCATACATAACTTTGTTAATCGCTCTATTTAAGGCAACTTAAAATCCAATATTCCACCTCTAACTTTCGTTCCCCAACAAAAGCAACCCCTCAAAAGGACAGCCAAACAACTGAAAAAAGTTTTTGTTTCCAAAAGTCCATTGCATGGTAAATTACTTTGAGCAAGTCCCCGTAAGTAGCAAATATTGAACGGTTGGCATGCAGGGGTAAATGCGTCTCCAGGTTATCATTTGGACTCATACCATATAAGGCTGCGAAGGTAACTGTTCTCGAACCACACATGGTTGGTAAAGTAGAATATACAGGACACGTATTTCCAGTTGGGCTTATCAGCTGCTGGTTAGTGAGAGGTCGCTCGAGTCACTGAATATAATATTAATTACAGCGAACAGGTGATTCTGAATGCTTACTGGTAAAGCAGATGTCAACAAAATTTTGATGGTACGTCAATTGAAAAATTTAATAATCCTTTGACTAGATTTCCTTTCAAAAAATGAATAAACATAGATTGTGAACATAATCATTTTAAGTGCAGAAGTTGTTTACTAAACTTTTCTTAAGTTTCCGAAGAAGCCATTTATGAAGAATTTAGACAAGATTTTATCAACTACACCTTTTGCAACTGTGGCGCGCCAAGTTATACAACTCAAATAGCGTAGACAATTCAATCGTACTCTTCAATCGTTTGAAAGCGCGAACGTTTCTTTTGGATCAGCGCACCATATTAAACTTGTTTTGCGCGTTTTCAACGAAAGAAAACACATCTCCCCCAAAGAAGTCGTCGAGAGTATCGGTTTATCATCGATTATCAGTTTAAATTAACGGAAACACATCGCGAACCGCTTAAATGCAAACTGTTTACCTGCATTCAACCTCTTCTTCCCCTCCCATTCCGTATATAAATATACGTATACACGCACAAAGCGCAAGCGATGAATATTCATGTCCACACACCGACAGAACCGCAATCACTTACACTTTTATTCCACGCGTAACGGTACAGCACGCGATGCAATATATATATATACGTATATCGCGCGCACGAAAACACGCGGAGAGATACACTTGCCGCTAGAAACACCATTTCTTTTTTTTTGCGCGGCGTCGATTGGTATGGGAGTGTACACTTCGCGACTATCCATATTTATTCTCTCCGGAGTAGACGTCGAACGAGATAATCCGCTCATTTTTTTTTCCATTAATTTTGCAAGGAAAGCGCGCGGGCGATCCTGCGATAAGCATTATACGCGTATAGAATGCAGATTGCGGATGTTGACAGCTTTTATTATCGAGGCGCTGGTACAGGCACATGCGTTATAGCTCTTCAAGAGTATAATACAGCGAAGAGAGCTCTCTTGATTATCGGGTATGTGTATTAAAAGCGTTGTTTTAAACGATTCGTAAAATGTGACTTCATTTCGACTTGGACGCCTGCATTTACAAACGAATATTTTTGAAAAAAAAAATGCTTCCACACACTCCATGAAAATTGCACTGTTGGAGCTGCTCCATATTTTTTCCATGCTGCAGTTCGTAAATCTAGTACGCCGCGTATGTATATAAACATACGCTGTGCGGAATCGTAATCCCGCGCAAACAAATAGACGATAGTTTACAGCTACTCTCATTTGCAATCGAATGCTATGCGTCCCGCAAAACGATTTGCATGACCACAATCGCAGGCGCGGATGCATAAATCATCCAACGATGTATTGCGGCTGTATTGCAGGTGTTTACATGTGGGGAAGGGGGCGACATTAGAATAAGAAAGCTTCAAGAGATAGAGAGAGATGCTTTTGACGAAATGATTGATATGCATATAGTACGTATATATTACGTATATTTATATATGTGACTATATACAGTTTAACGAGCTGGTAATTAATATCCAGCGAGTGCAGAAAAGTTCGCCTGGATTTTCAGCAAAAAGTTTCGTTGTAAAACGCGCGCGTCACTCTCGAGAACTCGAGAGTTTAAAAAGCGCTGAAAAAGGCCTTCAACGATGAAAATTCATGATTTACGAGAGACCCGAGAGTGCAGCTTCATTCTCATTAGCGACACCTTTTCTAAACTATATAAAAACTCTCTACGCGAATTAAAATCCCGTCGCCGCGGCGTTTGCACACCCTAATATGCTCTTACGCGTTTTCGACGTGTACACAGCGCGCATTACACGCGTTACTATGCGTTCGAACGACACGTATATAAATTCGTTGTGCGCGTGCGTTGCAGCCCGCCAAATTCAAAAACAGCAGTCGTCGCGGCTTTGAACCGGCCGCAGCTGCGGCCAATTTCCTCTCGCGGTAGCTCATGCATAAACACTGAACCGGAGGGGCAATTTTTACCCGATGTATATACGTACCCGCGTACGTATGTACACGTATTAAACGCGTACTCCCGGACTGCGTCTGTATTCTGTATACGTACTATACGTGTATACTGTACACACCAGCGCAGTGTAACGGGTAAGTATTAAGCTGCGCACTGCGAAACTGGTTTCTCCGTCTCTTGCTTTGCGGGAGGGGGAAGTGTATGTGTACCCGTTTTTTTCCGGGGGGGGTAGTCGGGACACACACGAAGGACTGAGGGCGAGAATGAGAGAAGGTACGCGTATGCATATAATACGTGTACTGCGGGGAGTGTATTTCGTTCGCGGCGTGACTTTGAACGCAGAGCTCGGGTTATTGCAGCTGGGAGTCTCTCGTCGCTGTTGTTTTCTTCTTTTTTTTTGTTTTATAGCGGTTCTGCCGAGGGGACGTAGTGCGTTTCTTTCGCGAAATTTTAATGCACTTTTCAAGTCGACCATCACCATCATCCCCCACCTTCCCCCCCCCCCGCAAAAAGTTAAGGGGCGGTTTATTGAAATTCATGGCGTTGACGTGAATTATTGTTTGGACGAGCTCTTACTCGCGGGAGTTACGCCGCGAGACAAGCGAAGTTTTCTCTTCGGGGGTGAGGCAGGGTAATTAAGAATTTTCTGACTTATATACGTATAAGGTGTATATACGACATACGTATAGCGCTTGAGTTGCGCCACTTTTGTGTAATTGGGCACTTGTAAATGTATACATCGTAATCTGTAAGCGATACAACGTTAGATCGTAAAAAGTTAAACTTGTGTAAGTACATATCGGGTATGAACATCTTATTCCTTCTCACTGTGAATTTCTTACGTGTAATTTTGAGATTCGTATCTTCCAATTATTCTTTCGTTTTCACGCAATAATTGAAATTTGATTACAACAATTTTGCATAAAACTTTATCGAACAATCGTAATAGTGGTTAAATAATTTAAAATTTTTTTTGTACACCTTCCTTCGATTTATGTACAAAAACAAAACTAAAAATTTTTTAACTATTGTACTCCTGTCCCACGTTGAAAAGGCATGACGAACAATCGTCTACCCCCCACGCGCAGCTCGAACGCCTCCGAAGAAATTCCGGAAAAGCTTAACTAAAGGAAAGCTATTCACGAAATCCCGTATAATCCTTATCCAAAGTGTCGAATCCCCTCACTGCCGCTCTCCTGAATCTTAAAAAAAAAAATCGGCTTTCACCCCCATAAAACTCCAACGCCAATGAAATTTCCCGTCGATTCCTCCCTTCGACCCTCAAATATCCTCGAAAACTCGTCGACAAAACGCCGAAGCGTCATATCCCCCGCGAAAATAATCATCCGCAGCATCTCTGCGTCTCGTTTTAATCTCGCGGCGCTTCCGCACAGCTCCGGGGACGACTCGCACGTATACATATACATATACAGGCGAAAGGAAAAACCCGGGACACTTTGGGGGTGCGCAGCCGCCTCGTCCGGGGGTTGAAAAAGGGGACGACAGATGTACAGCCCCGTACATATATATATATATATATATATACGTATACGATATAATACGTATATACACCGCAGACCCGCGCACATATAAACGCACGCGTATACGTATATAAGAAAAGATGCTTTACATTAGAGGGCGCAGGACTGGTGCGCAAACGCACAAACGCCATGGCGCGAATAGTAACATATATATACGAGCGTTATATACGTATATATACGCGTACGTAGAAGTCGGGTCGGCGAGTCCAGTGTTGCACGGTTGACGCCAGTAGCGCGGCTCAGTCTCGCGTGTACCGACCTCCGCGGAAGTTCAGTGTATACATTACACATATATAGACCTAAAGAGTCGCGTCTACGCGCGTGTGAGTGTGTCTCAGGGGTAGTGGTACCCCGAGACAGAGAGACGTATTGTACACAGATTTTTCGGAAGTCCAGACAAATCGTCGAGGTGCGCCGACGAGATGGTGATCGACTGTGGACTGGAATAAGGTACGGCGAAAATTGATAGGTGGGGGGTTGAAGGGGGTGGACAATAATTTTTAAGGCGATACACGCGTTCTCCGAGTACGCAATCAATTCGCTCGACATCTGCATTCCGGACGTGCACAGGCGCTACTGTAACGAAGCCCGAATCCGCGCGGGACTTTCATCGATTATAACTTTGATGTAACACCCGCTTCTCTGCCGCTTGCGTAACGCGCGCGCAGCGCAGCGGCACAAAGAGAGACAGAGCATTAAAATCCATTCCCGCGCGTGGCGCCTTAAGAAACTCTAAACGTTTTCCCATATATACACACCGACCGAAATTGCGTTTCGTTATATTTTTACGCTTATTGTATTATATACACTGGCCGTACGCGCGTACGTAACCATATACGTATATACACAAGCACACCCCATGTGCACAGCATGCGCTATAGCGTACATGGGAATATTATAGGCTCAGCTCGTCGTCGTGGCTTTTTTTCTCCTGCTCGTATCGATTGCTGCCGCGGGGGTTCGTTGCACGTGATTCACGCGCGTGTGTGTATACGTCGCGTAGACTCGCGCTTTGTTTACTACCCCCCCGCCGAGTTTATGAATGAAGAGACTCGACGGAAGAGCCGATAAAGACGCGCGCGAGCGAAAAGAGGCGGTCCGCACAGAGCGGGGTAATTTTGTGAGAGTACACGGCGCGCAGTCGACGACGCGCCTAATTTATTTTTGAAAAGCCCGCGTTTGCGGATAGCTCGTGCGCCGCGTTGTATTGTGTACCTACGGCTTTTGCGCGTGAGTCAGTGGGGTCTAGAAAATTGGGTTAATGGAATGGATTTTACGGGGATATTGATTTTTTTCGCGGAAAACCAGCCCTCGAGACGAGTATACACACGCGCCCCGTTGTCTGGACTTTTTGCGTCTGACGCACACACGTGGAGAATAGCTCTGAGTTCACGGAGTCGTCGTACTACGTTTATTTTTGGGATTACACTGCGCGCGTGCTTGAATTAGCGTAAGAATTACGATTTTAATAAACACATAATTCAAAGTTTCCGTATACTCGTTAAGGGTTAAAAAGAAAATTCACTTCTCGCAAACGAAGCCGTCAAGACCAATCCATCAACATCGTAAACGACGTGTACACACAGGAGCGCATCCCTATACACGTAATAAAGACGCGGCCTCCAAAGCGACACCGCATAATTAATTGACTTCCCCCTTTCTCGCGCTCGACTCGAAAAATCTCATCAATAACATGCGAGCCCGTCACTCTCGCCTATACATCGTACCTTCACGGCGAAAGTGAAACGTCGGCCCGAAAAAAAAATTTTTCCCACAATTTCTATACATGACACATATACGAGTACACAGTATACGCGTATAGAAACCCCGTCGCAAGCACGCGCCGCGCGCATTTTTTCTCTCAAGGACGGGACGCTGAGCGCGCGGGTGGATTGTGACTCAGACGCACGCGGCCACGGGTTTAATAGACCACATTTCCTTTCGCTCCTGTACTGCCGCGGCCTTTTTTCCGTTCTATAAGTATTATACACAGTGTAGCGGGGGATTTCGCCGCGTCTTATTCACTTTTACGGACGAGCCGTAAATGCGGAGCGAGCAGTGTGCCGCCGCAGCGAATTACGGGCCGGGCGATAATAAAATATTTTACGGCGAGTTGCAGCGAGCCCGAGGAATTTTTCGCTGCGCGCAGTAGTCGAGCGGTGCAATTTTCCATTTTTTTTTTTCGTTGATGTACACGCGATCGAGAGAGAGAGAGAGATGCTACTTTATCGCGGATTTTACGGTGTTGTTTAGAGTACTTTATAGAGAGACGAATGTGTACAACTCTATTTCTCGAGCGTCCGGTGTTATATGCTCCCAATTCGCTGCGGTGTGAACTTTTCCTCTGGATATGTATGCGGGCCTCGTGGAAGATGTTTTATTGATGGGCGATGCCCTTGTTTTACGGCGGATTTTTTTCTCGAGTTTCGAGAAAATAAAATCTCCGTTGTACATGTATAACGAGTTTGATTCGCACGGCTTGTACCATCGCGTATTTTTTAATAATCTAATAGCACGAATATTTTTTCACGTTATTCCATTCGGAACGATAAATATTGTTGCATAATTAATGAACCGTTCCGTTATTGCGTTGAAAAAAGAAATAATCGCCGTGGCGGGAAATTTGAATCGTCATAATGAGCTTTCAGAACTTCCCGCATAAAAAAAACGTATACACAATCGCTTCTTCCCTACCCCTACACGCTTTCAGCGTCTGTATACACACACCCCGCACCCCCCGGATGACTAATCCAAAAACGCCGACAGCGCACGAGGCATAAGTCTACAAATATATAACACAACGCATATATACGTATATACACCAAGTCGGCAATTTAAAATTAATCTTTCGAGCTCCTCCTCGTCGCGGCATTGTTGCGCGGAGCAGTGCACGCCGAGAGCCGCCGCATCGCCCGCAGCCGGAGCCATATACATACACTATACAGTCAAGGCAGGGAAAATCGTCTGCACTTTCCGAGCGGTCAATAACTGCGTCTGGCGCGACTTCTCGCGCAGCTCCGGCCCATTCACCCGGTTTCCAGCGGCGGTACGCGGTTATAGCGTGCTCTTCCTTCGCGCAAAGCGATTTCGGTCGATTCTCGTCGATCGGGGACGAGGAGAGACGTATCCTTTGACTTTGACGAGAGAGACGAGAGGAAAATTTCGATAGGAGCGGGGGCATACGTGCTCTAGCGTTGAAAATATTGCCCCAAATTTCGAAGCGTCGTATAGGTCGTACAGGAGGACTTTGGATCCCGAGGATATCGGACAGTCTCGTGGGGTATGCGGGATGAGCTTTTTTTTTGTGGGCTCGATTTGGGTCGTGTTTGCGCGCGACGTTCGATTGCTTTAGATATTGGATCTTTGCCGTGCGGCGAAGCATATATCGATTTTCTATACATAGCTCCCGTATGAAATGGAAATCCATTGTAGGCCGTGATTGTCAGCTCGAAAATTGTGCAATCAATATGGGGATTAGCTGTATTCCGGAGCTTTCGGCGAATAGAAAATTCAAATTTCGCGCCGCACGCGCTGTCCTCAATAGTGTCGTCGATTATGTTTTACAAAGATTTGCAATTACGCACTATTGCTTCATGAACAATAACTATAAACCATTTGTTTTTCCATATCCACCCAGAAAATCGCCGATCGCCTCTGTATACAACACAGCGACGCGCAATGTGCAACGTGGGCGAGACCCGCGTGCTCCCGAGCGGCGGAGCCTCGGCGTCGATGCTGCTGGCCGCGAAGCTCCGGAGGCCGAGTCGCGACGAGGAGCACCAGGACAAGAGCAGCAACGGCAGCTCGAGCCCCTCGCGCTCGAGTCCGAGCACGCCGACCGGCCTCAGACGCGCCGACAGCCTCGAGAAGTGCTTCAGCGATCCGGAATTTTTCAAGTGAGTTTATTCGTATATACTGAAGAAATGCACTTTTCGCGTTGTATTGTGTACCTACGGCTTTTGCGCGTGAGTCAGTGGGGTCTAGAAAATTGGGTTAATGGAATGGATTTTTTTAAAGCCAGAGGTCTCGGACCGATCAGACTTTCTTCTGTGAGCCGAAAGATAGTCAAAAGTGCAAAGGAACGTGGAAAAAATTACTAGTAACCATATTTTTGAGCCATTTTACGCGTTTTTTTACAGAAAATTAATGCGTCAAAACACTGGAATAATAACGACTACGAATGTTCCCGAGGCGCCAATAAAGAGAGCTTTAATTTTAACAAAAGTATGCCAAGTTTCGATGCTCTGATCAAAAGTTATGCCCATTTAAAAAAAAATAATAAAAATCCGAATAGTCAATTTTTTCTTTTTTCTCCATATTTTCATATTCTATATTTCGCATGTTCCTGGGCCTTTTTTATCATCTTTTGGCTTGTAGAAGAAAGTCCCATAGGTCCCAAACCTCTAGCTTTAAAAAAATGTTTTCGATTTCTAGACCAAAGAAAAGTGCATTTTTTCAGTGAAATTCGACGTATACGTCGATTTTCGTTGAGGTATACTGTGATTAAATTGTTGGGCTACGTTTAAAATTACGAACGCAGCGTTGGCGAGTTGATTGGAAAATTTTTAGGCGGATATAATGACTCGGTGGTCCGCTTATTTCGCGGGTTCGGGAGTTGCGAAACGCAGCATTCAGATTTTAGGAATATATCACGGCGGGTCGTGAAACGTTTCGGTCGAAAGTTGCGGCAACGTGAAAGTTCGAACTTAAGCGGGTACTTTGCTCATGCTTTTAATGGTGAATTACGTTTGGGAAATCGCAATGGATTTTTAGTTGAATGGAATTTTTTTTAATTTTCGAATTAATTGCAATGTAAAATGTACAGAAAGTTTTTTATTCAATTGTAAAATTTATTTTCCTTTTATTGAAAGAAAAAAGTTAAAAAAGAATTCACATTTTATTCTGGTACGTCTTGACAAGCGGAAGATTACACTTGTACCAGAAAGTCCATTTTTCACGCTGTTCGCGCGTAGCGTCGAAAAGAAAAATTAAAGCTCGTCACATTTCTCAGAATTAAAGTAACGTCGAAACAAGAACTATTTTAATCAATTGTCACACTTACATTTCAGAAAAACACCCGACAAACCATTAAAAAATAAAAATCACGCGAACCCAACCCCTGCACGAAAAAAAAATTCCTAAAAACAAATGAAGCAAAAAGCTCTCTCCACACATCTATACAAATGTATATTGCGTTCACCAGGAAGCAGCGTCAGCGCCAGCAGCAGCGCAGCAGCAGCAGCAGAAACGGCTGCAGCGATCGCTCGAGCAGCTCGAGCCGCGGCAACGAGCCCGAGGCGAGCACTGAACCCGAGTGCAACAGACTCGCTGCAGATGCTTTGCCACCGCCGCCGCCGCCACCACCGCCGCCGCTGCCGCTCGACAACGACGAGGTGAGCCTCTTTTTCGCTTCATATATTCTTTGCGCTGAATTTTAATTTTTTTAATTTTTTTTTTCTTTTACTTACATATACATACAAAAATATAAATCCGCGCAGTCTCCCCTACTCGGACGAATTTCACCGACGGTGTGTACTGTGTATAAATACGTTGTATATATAACACGTACGTGTGCGTTATACATACTGCACACGTATTTCTCCGCGAGATCGCGAGATTAGAGCCGCAGGTGGGCTTCGCGCGCGGTTGGGATCCCGATGATTGGGGTGATTGGAGGACGAGAGGATTTTACGTGTTCTCGCGGGAGGGGGGAGAGCGCACACGCGATCGTAAAAATTTAACGATCTCGTTGACCCTTTTCGACGCTTCCGAGTAAAGTCCTCGATACTCGCACTGGTGCGCCGATCGACTGGTCCATTTTTACGCTCGCATTGCCCTTGACGGCCGGCTTCATTGCAAACCAGTTCTCTCGAATGTGCGCGGGGTATACGTATACGTAAAAATTTTAATTTTTTTTTCGAGACGGCGAAAATCGCGCTTGCGGCCACACCCGCGCGCGAGAAAGATTTTTAGATGTTCGAGCGTGAGGTCGTGAGTAATGATCGTATTTATTACGTGATTGCACGGTTTGTTTTTGGTTATTTCGTTTACGATCGAATTAGTATTGTTATTTAATTTTAGAGAGAAAAAAAAATTGAGAATGATCTTTCAATTCGTGATCGAGTGTCAGTATGGTGACCTGGTAGAAAATTGATCGGGTTTATGATAATAATATTGCTGCATTTTATGTTGAATGATTACAATTTGATTATGCTATTTATTTCTACCAGGGTACAGAACAGACTCATGCTAAAAAATGATGAATAATAAACAACAAGCAAAAAGCTCCTGCGAAAAAAATACTCAGCACTGCAAAACGCAATTTTTACAAGCGGCATTCAAAAAACTTGTCAGTTATAAAATTCCTCCAGGCTGACTCAACTCCACAAAAAATACCGCCTACCAATAGGACGACAACCCGTTCGTCTCCCGTGTGTACAGGTATATAATACCACTTCAAATCCCTCGGAGGGTCATCCGGTCTCTCTCTCCGGCTTGGACCTCCAAAACGGACCGCGTGTAATGTACAGTCCCGAAACCCGACGCGTCATCCAAGATTCCCCGAATACCCCCGGGGACGCCGAGACAAACACACACAGTGGAAATTTTCGCCTAATGGCTTTGGATTTCCGAGGGACCACCGGCTTTCTCGGGAATCCCTTGTATATATAGGGGGCACAGGTGTTGTACACGTGTCTATAATGTAGGTCGCTCCACGGATTATGTATTAAAGGTCAGGCGTAAAAAAATGAAGAATAATAGTAATAATATAAAGCTATGTAATAAAGAATAAAATTTATTTAGATGGAGACGTACATCGATATACTTCAATTTTCCTCGAGACTCTCTCGGCGCACGTGACGAGCCGCCCGCATGGCTGCGGATGGCTGAAAGGAGAGACGCTGGGAACGGGAGGGCGGACGCGATGCATAATCCGTAGGGACGACTGCTGTATTCAGATGTAGAGCGAGGAGAGCCGAAAAGTGGAAATTTCGCGTGTCTCGGAAGGATATATATGGGCCGAGAGGAGTTTCCCTCGGAAAATCCCGAGGAAAGTCGTCGGAGAGAGAGATAAAGGCTCCCGAGCAGAGAAAAATGTGGGCGGCGGGGGGGAAGGGCGAAGGGAGAAGAAAGAGGGAAAAAACAAGAAGCACGGAGCAGGCAGACGCATAAAAAAAGCGAGCGCAGACGTAAGAACGAGAGGCGAGAGAGGAACGCCGGCGAGCATCGGCAGTGTGAGCGTGCGTGTGGGAGAGTATGAGGTAAAGGTGTTTCTTTGTGCAGATTTTCGGCTTAGGCGGCGTTCACACTGGCTACGGAAGGTCGGAAGGAGCAGATGGTGTGTACTTAAGCGCGCGCGTCGCGAGAGGAAAATTTTTTTTTCCGGCGGGGGTCGATGAAAGAGTTGGGATGCGTGCGGGGGTTGGGTGGAAAGTGTGGGAAACGAGAGGGATTTTCGTGGGGACGGTGCCTTTGTTCGAGCGATCGATTGTCTCGAAGGTTATTCTGGTGCGATGGTGGAGTGCGCGAGGTGCGTTTATTGATGATTGGATTTTAATAAACGCTGATGGTTCGAATTTGTGGGTTCGATTTGGAAACTGGAGAGCCATAATTTTTTGTTAGAGTTAATGTAGCTGCCGCGCGATGAATGACTTGTTTTCGTAAATTATCGCTGAGATTATACAGGTGTATTTAATACACTTTTTAAGAATGTTTTATCGCCATGAGACATATGCATTAATTAAGAAAGAAAACGAGAATTATTCATTTGATTTCAGTCGAATAGAAATACGATTATTAACGAAGTGTTAACTAAGAAAAGTATACTGCGTAATTTTTTAAATTCAAACAACGATACCTGAATCCCGCTATAATTGCAAAAAAAAAAAAATTTCAATCCACGAAGCAACAGCTGAAATCCAAGACAAGAAAAACGAGAGTGTCCCCACATCAAAAACGGCCATTAGCAACGAGCGCATATCGCATATCCTCGAGCAAAAAAGAAACCGAAACCTCATTATCCCGAGAAGAAAGCATTAAAAATCAGGTGACAGGTATACACTCGTCTCTCACCTTCTCCCAGATCGGCACTCGCCACAAAATCGAGCCCGTCTCCTCTTCCACACACTTACCCATCACCATCAGGGCCAAAAATCCATAAGCGATTAACGCTATATCGGCCAACTCGTCGATACGTTTCCGGCGAAACTCACGGCTCGTTGTGAACGAGGCTTAAAAGCTCGAGCCGCCGCGACGCGCCGCTGGTGCGGACTCGGCGCAGCAGCAGCTCCGCCGCACAGACGTCAGACACTCCAGTCGGATGTTTACTGCCGTAACGCCAACTACGCTTTAGCGTCGGCGTATTGTAGACCGCTTGATTTTTCGCGAGTGAATTTAGCATCGTTCCGTCGAGTACACCCGCGAATACTGTCTCGTGAGCATTGCAGTCGATTTTGGGGGAAAAGAAAATTTTTTTTCGAATTCTTCCCGCGCGCAGCTTTTTCCTCGACCTGTCTCTCTGTATATACATATATATACACTCCAAATAGTCGGCGCGTCTCTCGCATTCCTCGGGGTTGCGGATTCCGTCTCGGAATTTTCTCAGACTCGCGGAAAGCGTCTCTCTGCATACATCACCGTATAGCTTCGCTCGTCCGACCGGTATATAGTATACAGTGTGCGCACGGGAAACGAAAAAAAAAATTTTTTCCCCCATCGAACCGTGGATTTTCGAATTGGTGAACAGTGACTGTATACGTGCAGTATCCGTTTAACCCACAGCTTCTTTTTCTCCGTCAGTCGTCGCGTTACTCCAGAAATCGTCGACTGCACGGGACACCTCGTCGAGCCAGTCGCTCTTGTGATACATCAGGTACATATCTATATATATTGCACACATATAATACGTACGTATATGTATACAAGGCAGACGTAAGTCCGCATTCCGCGGCACTCGATCGGCAAGCAAGTGCCTCGGTGAGCTTCCCGATTTTTTTTTCTCTCGTTCCGCGCAACGCAACTGTATACGTGTATTGCACACTTGCGGCTATTGTTTATATGCGGAACGAGGCTGTGCCCGAGCGAGATGCGGCCCAATCGCCTGGGAATCGGGATGAAATCGTTGTTCCGTTTGTTTATCGTTAACTCGTCCCGCCTCGACTCGTGTCTGTACCGCAAACACTTTATCGGAGTTCGACAACTGCGCGATTGGATAATTTCTAAATTTAGAGGCGCAGTACTCGCTGCTCTCCTGTACGCGAGAGAGAGAGAGAGAAATGATTCATAAGCAACGTCACGATGCATTCTTCTTTTTTTCCTGGAAATACAGACGCTGCGATGTATCCGAGACGGACGCTCTGAAAATGAATTGTTCGATACGTTTTATTACTAACTCGTGATACGTTACGGCAGAGATACGTTTTAGATACAAAATTTATTTGGAAAATCAGGACAATACAATCGGCCGCGTACGAAATCCGAGCAATAAACTGTCAATAAGGACTGACGCACGCGTCTCGCGTTATATCGCGGCACATCGCACTCGGCTGTACGTACACGTATATAACCTGTTGATTCGAGCAGCAGCGGCAGCTATCCGATCGCACCACCGATTCTCTCGGACTATTATGCACAATACACCCGCATATATACGCACACATAATACGCCAACCGAGAAAAGAAAAATTCCGCTACACTACTCAACCGCAAATTAATCCCTGGCAATGAATATCGCAATAACTCAACGTCACACACTCGCCTCGTCGTGTATATTATGTTTATTCGCGCCGTGTCCGCGTAATAAACTCGCGGTAGAGAGAGAGAGAGAGAAAGATATAGAAACATCCGACAAATGCGTCGATTAATCAAGCTGCGCTTTATAGCTATAGGTATATATGCGTTTGAAAGCTCGACGCTTCGCGGGTAACGGCGCACATAAAATAAACACGTGCGGCGCGACAGTCGATGGAAGGAAAAATAGGCGAAAACGTCGAAGGACACTATTTACTGTCGCGGGAATGAATCAGTCTCGCGACGCCCGCGCGCGCGAATGATAAATCAGTTTGGCGTTGCGACAGCTTTTTCGCTGCTGCAGCGAGTGAGAAAAATGACTTTCTTATGCAAGGAGTCGTCGTAGACTCTCGATGGGATCCCGGAGTTTTGCGTGGGATTCGATCGTTTGTTGTATTATATAGTTTGGATTTTGAAGAGTGTATAACGAGAGAGAAATGCGATGCATAGCGTGTGTTTTATGGTAAGGATGGCAAGGTCGATTGGAAATTCAAATTTCGCGCCGAAGTGTGGGCGATGGATTACGTATAGGTGGTTAGAGAAAAAAATTTTTAAAATCAAGGGGTAATCCAGTGTTTCACGAGGACTGGGGAATTACGTGATTTTGAGGTGTCATTTCTAGATAATTGCATGTAAGCTTCAAACTTCGTGAAATTATAGACAGTTGTAATCTTGAAGACGACTACATCTCACTTTTACAAATTTTCGTTTCAACACCAATTTTCACGAGAGAGTTAGCTGCTTTTTCGTCCGGTATACAAAAGTGGCGCGAAATTTGAATTTTCAACCGAGCCGCAATTTCGAAACAAGTATTCAAATATACTATATTCAAGTATTCAACAAGTATTCAAGTATCTCAAAAAGTCCTCTCGCAGGAGCATCAAGTATATACACTCCCCCCCCCCCCCACGGACAACAACGTAAACACTTTTCGTCCACTTAAAATAATTCTTTCTCGATCGCTCTCCAAGTAATTTCGGTAAAGTGCCATTGTACATGCCATAAGCCTCCCATGCAATTACTCAATCGCGCGCGCTTTTACTCGAGGCGGCGACCGAGTCGTCGTGTGCAGGCTCCGCAGCGCATTATATAGCCCGAGCCGAAAATTGCGGCGCGCTTAAAGCCATCTCGAGGCTGGAAAAAGGAGCAGCTGTTACACATCGCGTGCACGTGCTCGCGGGCCCTAATATATACCCACACACGTTTGTATGTGTGACTGTACATATATATAACTCCGAAAAACGCAAAAATCCCGCGAACAGCTGCGCGCGCGCGCGGGCTCGTATACACTCGATTATCCGGGTATGCGTGCTACTCGGTCTGCGGAGTCTCTTATATATATATATACACATGTGTACACTTTGCTATATAGCGCATCGCGCGTGTGTATAGCCCATATATACACAGTGGGACAGTTGAGGGAAAAGAAAATGTATTCCGATTGCCCCGACGAGTCTTGCGCTGGGTACCGTTCGACGTTACAGATTCTACCCACTGAGAGAGATATATATATATATATAAAGGTGCATATGTGTGTGTATACATATATACAGAGACTCGGCGCGTGTCTCACCGATGGATGGGTGGACGTATTTATGGGTCAGTGCACGGCACGAGTCGTCGTGCGATACGGTTCGCCGAGAAGTCGACGACGACGACGACGACGACGACGAGGATTGAGTGTGTGTACGCTCGGAATCCGATGAATTATGGGTGGGGACGAGAGCTTGCGGGAGTTTGTTTATAGTGTCGCTTTTTTTTGTTCTCTCTCTATTTCTCGTTGCGTCATGCGAGCGGTCGCCGTAATTGGAATCGAGAATGTGTGGTCGACGGTGTCGTGTGGCGAGGGATTCTCGAGAGAGATTGACTATGTATATTATACGTGTATATAAATATAAATTTATTATTAGCTGTGCGACGCCGATTGGCGGGAGATTTGAAATTTCAATTTTCCCGCCAAAAGGAAAAAGCTCGTCGCGCGCGCTGCTCCTTTTAATTAGAACGTATACTGTATTAGCCACTTGAGGCTTACTCGGTCTGTAGAAATTTCATACTGCAGACTAATTTCTCCGTTTGTATATACGTACTATATATATCTGTATAAATGTATATTGAGCCGTGTATACTTAATGCGCTCGCGATTTCGCGAAATCGGAAAGGTTCGCGGGTAGCAGCGGATGCGATTTATTCCGATGATTGTATCCATCATTTTTAATGGCGCAGATCTAGATTATCGATACCGCGAATTTATATACACATATATACGCTGCGCAGTCGAGTTCTCGATCTCGCCTTGCATTTATTCACAATTTACATGCGCTCTTCCCTTTTATTCATTCTGCTATCGGTGCCTCGATCTACTCGCGGTCTTGTGCGACGATGAACGATTTCGATTAATTTACAGTTTCGTATTATATATTTAGAGAAAAAAATAATGCAGTTTTTACTGGTTAGTGTGTATGTGTGTGTGTGTGTATACTGAGAGAAATAATTATTGCTTCTAATTAAATTCTTGTTGGATTAAATAGGGAGTATTAAATTATTCCCGTATAATTTATTGTTAATTAAGCTATTTATCGGGATATTAGTAAAGTGCACATCTGCATTGATTTAAATGCGCAATATATTAAATTAACGAAATACTTTATTATCAGACGAGATCACTTAAATATAATTTCTTGTTTCAATCACTTGGTAATTCTAATGAAACATTTTAAGGTTGTACTAATGAAATATAATTGTAAATCTTCGATTTTTTATTCACAACGCTATACTCAGCATAAATTTCGCTTGATCGATTATTTTATCAAAACCTAATCTACAACTCAGTATAGCGTAATACGTCTTTTCCTTTCAATAAAACGTAACCCGTAACCAATTTTTTTTCCTCAATTTCCCATATGCACGATCGCCATAGAAAATTCCACTTTTCAGCGAACTCACTTCCAACCTGGTATAAATCAGCGAATATCAAGTTCACCTCTCGAGCCGCCGCGGAATCAAGTCTATCCAGTAGTTCAACGCACTCTTCGCTGCAAAAAAAAAAAAAAAAATCAGCCCGACGTAACTCTCGTCCCAAAGAATTTCTTTCTCGTCCAGCATACGTATACGTACTATATATACTCGGAGTACTTCGCGCCCGATTCGGAAAGTCGCGAGACTCGCTCCGCCTCCCATTCATCTCTATAGGCGAGAGACGAGCTCTCGAGCACGTCGAGCGCGGCAATTAAAGCCCTTGCGGAAAACGGCCGCGTCGTCGCGGATGAGAGTCTGCAAAGCAAAAGAGAACAGAGAGGGCCGAGAGGGATTATTGATAGCGCGCGCGACGAGTCGAGCGATTCGCGCGCGGGGATTTTCCCTTTTCGTCGCGGGATTTTTTTTGGATTTTTTTTTAGTTTTTTTTTTGGAGGGAGGGTGATTTTGATGAAGGAAGAGAGAAAAGGAAGACGGTTTGTTTGACGAGAAGTTTTTTTATGATTTTCTCGAGGGCTGTTGGAAATGGGTTTTTTTGATTACTTAAATTTTCCGCGTTGGAAAATTTTTATGAATTTCCATTTCGTTTGATGGTTCTTGTTTTAATACGACGAAGAAATTCAGCGCGTAAAATTTTAAGCACTTGATTGATAACGCTTTTTTTCAAAACTACCGAATAGTCGAGCGCTAAACGTCGAAGTAAAAATACTTTCGTCTCAACTCCCCCAGAATCGAAGATTCTCCCCGATATAGGATTACCCTTAAATCAATCATACATATCGTAGGCGAAGTCTATAACTACGCAAGAAACTTTTTCCGCCGTTATCGCACGATTATCGCATCGAAAAATCAGCCAAACTTTCTTTCTCCTGTATGTAGGGATTACTCACGTCGTCCACATCGTTTATCAACGAACTCTTACACATATCGCGTTATAAATACGTTCATAAAACTGATTATCGCCTCGTCCCGTCCGCGAATAGATGAACGACTGCCACTACAATAACGGCTCTATTATCGACCCGCCGACATTCATAAATAATAATCAACGATTAACTCAGTCTCGCGACCGAGAACACAAGAGGTCTTTCACTCATATAAAGCTCCGATACGATTTTTCAAACCGTCAACAACGATTCGCATTCAAAGTACATGTCTGCACGCGATTCTCGATATGTCCGTCGAATTTCCCCTCCAAAAGCTCAAAATCGAGCTCGAATTCGCGCAAACGCTTTTACATATACCCACACACAGAATTACTCAATCGCCAACCTTACGACATGCAATGCTCACGTCGCGGAACGCGCGCCTAAAAATTCAAATTCAGCCGAGCGCGGGAAATTCAAATTTCCTCGGGAGATCCCCCGCCGTCGACGAGGCAATTTTCCAGCGCATCGTCGTCAAAACTGCCGCGTATAATACGCATATACGCGGAGAGACACGGAGAGAAAGACGGAAAACGAGTGCAAGAGAGGGGAAGTATTTTCCACTGTGCACATACTCACATACTCGCGCACTGCACACCGAGTGAGAGAGAGAGAGAAACGTGCAACGGGCTGCAATTCCTACTCGCATAATTCATTGTGCGGGCCGTGTGAACCGTGAATGAGCCGCCGACGAGAGCTCGCGCACACGTGCGTGTGTGTGTGTGCTTACATATGGCTTGTATGTAGACGTACCTATATATATATATATAAGCACACCCACAAGTAAGTGTAATATATATAGTTATACACGCAGGCAGCAAAGCGTGTACGACTCTTTTCGTTCGCGAGCGCACACGCTAAATTACACCCGGTCTTGCGCTTCTAATTAGTGCTTATACTTATATATATATACACGCACGCGTGTGTATACACAATAAACATATATACGCTCTATACGGCCAACTTTTTTTCCCCCGCGCGCGAATCATCTCACTCGCGTGTTTACGGATACATACGCGCGCCTCCGGATCTTTAACTCGGACTATATATATATAGGGACGGGCTTTGTTTGTAACGCGTATAGTATACTTATATGCAAGTCGAGGATCTAGTTTTAGTCGATGCACTATATTATACACGGGGAGATAATTAACGGCTCTCGTCGCGACTGACGAGAGGGTCAACTCGAGTTTTTCTCCGTAAGTAGAGTGTCTCCGTTTGTACTGCAGTCGCACAATGAGACATTAGAGCAAGACACAAAAGAAATCGTGGATGTGAGGAACGGCGCGTCGTAAATTATACGGACTAGTCGCGCGCGAGCTTTTACGGTGTGTGCGTATAAAAAAAACGACTGCGGTGGCCCGCGCGACGCTTAATTGCTTTGTTCGTATTGGTCTCTGGGTATAATATATATACGCGTACCTGCGTGGCAAGCAATTGTCGTGGATTTTATTTACGGCCTGTAACTGGCTGGCTTGTAACGCGTATATATATACACGATATACCTATACAGTATACACACATCGAAAAAGAGAGATAGAAAAAGAAAGAGCGAATTTTACGATTCGCCCGTTGTCGCGAGAGTTATACTTTTTTCCCTTGCCCCCCCCCCCCTTATCCGAGACGTTTACGAGGCTGCGACGCAGCGGAGTAGCCTCCTCTCGTGGCGCGCGGCACGAGCGATTAGTGCCCGGGACAATTATTTTCTTAGCAGAAATCACGACGATGCCGCCGCCGACGAGAGCCGCGCGCCAAAGAGAGACCGTTGTGTACTTTACGGCGCGTATTTTACATGCGCACCGCGCGCTGCATAAGTATATAGCTGTACTTAGAAGCCCGTATATAGCCGGCGTAATTATCGTAATTTTTCGAATAATTCCGCGCTGAAAAAACGTTTTTGTATGTACGTATATACACGTATATGGAAGTGTTGACAATTAGCCGAACGGGACAGTCGGGTGGGGAGTGGGGACATTTTACGAAAGTGAGCGATATATATACAGTTACGGGCTGTGGGTATGCACATACATACAGGATGGTGAAATTTGTCGCAGTTTGTGTGTGTGCGTGTGTGTCTTTCGCTTATTTTATTAGGATTTGAAAGTCGACGGTGTGTGTTGAGTGTAATATGCGGGAAAGAGAAATTGAATGGCACGAGGTGTGGTGTGTGTGGAAAATTAAGCAGTTTTTTTACGGGTAATTGAGTGGGAGGGTAATTGTGATGACGGGTTGGCTTCTTTATTGGTTAAAGGCTGGACCGTCGGGGGACGGGAGATGAAATTGAATGTTTAGCTCGGATACATAACGTAATGAAGCTGGTGTTACGTTTTTAGCTCGGGATTAAGTGGTGTATAGTTGGATTATAGGCGACGCATCGTTGAAATTTGTGAAACGGTATGGATAATTATTTATATCGGAGGGATGCGTCTTGATTTTTCAAGATTTTAATTTCGCAGCAAACGATGTAATTAACCGCTATACGAAAAAAAATGAACAATTTAAAATGCAAAATATGCTTCCTCGAGATACATCGAGATTTAATTCCCCTCGTCGTTTTTGATAAGAAGTCTCTTTCTCTATACAATTCTCAGCAGTCGCGACTCCTATCTCACTATACGTACTACAATTCACTTCTATAGACAATCCCGCAGCGGATCGCGTCTCCCCCCTCTTTCGCACAGTATTTTACATGTGTATATATGTATACGAGTATCTCGCGAGCGAGCGAGTACGACGTCCGTTGCAGAAACGGCAAAAAGACCTAATTACCCGAGGCACTTGCCTCCTCCCCTCGTCCTTGACTTTCAAGTGCGCATATATATGCACACTATATAGCGAGATGCTATTGCGCGTCTGTTTAAATGCGATATTGCATGGCGTTAATTACCAGATGCGAGACTTGAATGTCTCGACTGTTTTTCCGCTGCGCGGGGATGAATGTCGATTCAATAAAAGGTTTTGCGCGCAGTCCGACGTCCTTTGATTCTATGGGAGTTTTATGTATATGTACGTCTGAGATACGATGATGAGGCTGATGGGATTTAGCGTCTTATTGTGCGAGCAAAAAGCTTTTCTCGAATGCCCTCGAGTTTCAATTCGCAGAAGTACAGCTATTTTCCGTTTAACTTTTCTTTGCTTCTCGATCAGCTTGCAGAATTTGCAATTAACAATTACTCGAATTATCGCGTGTATTAATTTTTATAAACAAAGTCGTCAACTAATTTTCGCACAAACTACTTTTGCTAACAAAAATTCCATTCAAAAGCTCGTCATCGGCCGCCTCTCGACTTAAACTTTCCCCAAACTTCTCGCCTACTTTGCTTACAGCCTCATTATACTCAAATCGACAAAGCTGTCGATATTCTTCCCCTCTATACCCCCCCCCCCCTTCTCCCCAAATTCTATCAATTCGCGTCTCTCGCAAAACTGCCATATCTCGCATCACCCGAAACCCATCAAAAGCGTAAACAGCGCCAAAAAGTAAACTCTCGGCCCCAAACTCGATCAATTCGTCGAATCGAATTTCCCGCGCCGTCTCTCTCCAGTAAAAAAGAAAACCAAGCGTCGCGGAGGACGACGAAAAAAAAAGTCGCGAGACAGCCGCGAGCGAATCGATCAGCCTAAACGGAACCGAGACGTCGCCCTCTGGGGATTTCGCCTTCCCGCGGCGCGCGATAACGCAATAAAGCCCCGAGACGACGTCGCGCCCGCGCCGCCGATTCATTACCGCAATACCACCATCACGTCGTCGTCGTCGTCGTCGTCGTCTGCGCGGCGTATCGCGATGTATATGTATAGACGACGAGGCGGAAATCCGCGGCGAGAGCTTCAGAGTCAGCTGTTGAGTGCGAGGTTTCGCAGAGTGACGGGAAGAGATTTTTTTTGAGATCGATTTATCTCTGTTTGAGGATGATTGAGAAATGATCGAACGAATATTGAAATGATTTGTGTGTTGAGTTCAATATCGATTCAAACGAATTCTGGGGGTGATAGAAACGTGTAAGTTTATTCTATTGTTTAACCCCAGATAAAAATTTTAACACACACATATTTAACGTTTTAATTGGATCGGATGTATAAGTGATAAATGTGGGCAATTAATTTGCAATTGATTCGTATCGCTGCGCTAATTCGTTGAATGTATACAACTCGACGTGTTGATCAGTTAAATTTTTCATTAAACGACAATGCTATCGAACCAGCCAGTAAGACCAATTTCCTTTATATATAACCCGTACACAATAATAATAGAGCATTAATCAAGAAATTGCTCAAGTCGTCTCGGTTTGCCGCTATTTATAACAGATGTGGTGCAACAACGCAATCCATTATGTTACATCGACAGCGAGGGAGAGCGTAAAGCGATAAACCATTTTAATAATAATATCAAAAGTTTTAATATATATTATAAATATAAATATACAATAACTCCTCGCTACGAGGATCGCAGGCTTCGCGAAGCGCACCGTATACACACCCCGAGATAAAATGAAGGCATTCGAAACTAATAATATAACGCTAATGATCATCCGAGCGTTGATTTACGTCACCGGCTCAATACGAGAATTTATTGCGTGCATAAAATTCCTTTATCGGCGCGTATCAATTACACCGCAATTGCCAACGGTAATGTGGCAAAGAAAATTAGTATTTTTTTTCTCTCCGTCTTTTTCGCTCTCGCTCGCGACCTGCGCCAACGCGCTTCCATAAAACGCAAATCACCTTCCTACTCGCCGAGTGCTGTGGACAATGCGAAAAAAAAAGAAAGAAACGGCCCAGGCCTTACGTAAGTGTCCCGTTTCAATTGAAAACGAAATCGCCTTCGTGTATATGCTGCAACAACGCTGCAGCGCGCGACTATTTTCCAAACTCGCGGAAAGAAAAACACGTGTATATACGTGTGAGTGTGTGTCTCTCGTTCCCATTGCTTTATTTACCGTCGACCTTATTTCTCACGTGCCAATTCCTCGGGGCGAAGTGCAGGTTTATGGATTTGAATTATCTAATTTTCGTGGCACGTATTTAACAACGAATTATAGACAATTTTTTCTACTAATGCAGGATGAATTATAGCGAAGTTTTTTTTCTTAATAATTTCGATTGCTTTGCTTTGGCACAATCTTAACGATAAATTGGCTAATTCTCGCACGAATTAGCTATATTTTAACGTTCAATCTCATCTGGAAAATAATATGACTATACTTTAGACTTTACATATATAACTATATTGTTTTTATTGGCTTAACGATAAATTAACCAGTCCACGTCAAAATTAGCTAATTCATCGTTAATTCTCATCCGGAAAGTAACGTCGCTATACCCACGTAAACTTTACGTACAAAATTGTCTCAATCAACTCAACGATAAATTATCTGATCCGCATCTTAAAACTGGCTAATTTATCGTTAACCTTCTATCAGGCCCCATCTAAGCGCTGCAATTTCTAACTGCAGTGACGGATGGAGCTATGCTTTTCCTGATTCGAGGCGCGCAAATCGAGCCCATCCGATTCACTTTCTATGGAGGAGAAAAGAGCGAAGAGAATCACGTTGCAGTTGCCTACAAGCACACAGTAGATGGTATATATATATAGATATATATATATACGAAATCCTCAATTAAATCGGCTGACTTGGCGCGTGAAAATCGCTGGGGAACACGCTATATGTGCGCTGCTTCTGTTTTTCTGCGTATAGGATGTGTATAGTCCTGTATACATATAGACGTAGACGCGATTGACTCGTGAGTCACGGCGACAGCGATTCGATATTGTATTGGAACAAGTGAAAACTCGCTAATGGCGCGACGTTGCGGGACGGTGTCGAATAAATTGTCGCGAAATGTTTCTCGGATTTCTCACGTGATTACAGACGCGCGGGGGAATCGCGCGATTTTACGATGATTTTCGAATTGCCCGTGTAACACTAAGCATTTGTCACGCTTGTAACGCGACGAAAGTTTCGTTCGGATTACATTGACGTGCCGCTACAGACCGAAGTCAAATCCGCCGCGTAAATGAGATTAAATTTTTTTATTGGATCGAGCAAGCCTGTAAATAATTTTTATTGTGCTATCGTACTATTTCTAGAAATTTTCGACGCAACGCATGAAACGGTGTACCCGCACTTTTCCACCGGTTGGTACACGTTTTCCGTTTTAAACCTTTGATAAATCGAGTCGATTATGAGCCTCGTGAAAAAAAATGGCGCAAAACCGTTAAGATTTCTCTAAATTATATCCTCAACTATTCACACTTATCCGAGTATCTCCGACTGTCATTAATCCTCACCTCGTGTATACCCGAGACCTTCGCCTTTCTCCGCAATCCCAAAACCGCATCGCAGCTTCAATCCGCGTATCGCACAGCATACAAGTGCACACACGATAACAAATACGAAATTTCTCCGTCGAAAGCGCGCGAAATTCAAATCTAAAAATAAGCGAACCTCCACCCCATTAGCATCGCCTTCAATTTCATCAAGATCGGCCGACGCGCGCGTCACATATAAATAACAGGCGTGCAATATCGAACGGCATTGCGCGCGCGGCTATGCTTTCCAATAAACGGCGAAGGGTATATATTTCCTCGCGAGTTGCGGCGCTCTTTGATCGCCTCCCGCGAATCCGGGGCCTCGAAAGGTCAGCCTCGCGCGCAGACCGCGCGGTACACACGCTGTGTATTATACCTCGCCAGCGGCCGATGGGAAAAAAGGGCGCGACTACCGGAGCGGCTTTATTTTTAAATTCGCGCGCTCTTGAGCTCGATATCGCGCGGCGCGCCGTCCAAGGCCTCGCTCTTGGTCTCTCGCGCGCGTTGTATTCCGCGTCGCTGCGGCGGAGCGAGAGAGAGAGAGAGAGAAGATTCCCATATAGGCGAGCGTGTGTGGTTTCCGATATTATAATATATCGCGTATAATGCGTTGTAAAGACGGAAATGCTACTCTCTGCCGGTGGCTCGTTAGGCCACTATGGCTTTTAGAAAGCCTATGCGCGATGAAAGCAAAAAAAAAAACGGTACTTTTTTCGCTGTTAACGCGGCCCGTTTGTTTTAACAATGAGTTCTTTCGCGCGCTTGTTACATACGGGTATGCTGCGCGTGTGTGTTATTAGTTTATATGGGTATGTCGAACTCGCGGGCCGATTGATTTCCGCGTTATGTATATGCAGAGTCGAGGATACTTTACTCCTAATGGCTCGCGGTGTAATTTGTTTTGGGTTCTTGTCTCGGAGGCGTGTCATTTTCCGCGTTTTTGTACAGTTGTTTTTTCGTTCGGTTGCGCGTGTATTATACATGTATAGGGAACGGGTTTGGAATTGACGTTTATACGTGGGGTATTCAATGATATGGAAATTATGCGGGTTCTATAATGGAATTGTGTCAATGTCGGAGTGACTTCGACTTTGGGAGATAGAGCTTTGCCGTAAAATGTATTCGAGGCACCGAACCGTCGCGCCGTGGACGTCGGGAAGGAATTGATGTACTTTAGGGACTGAATTGCATGAATAGATAACCCACATGAAGTTTGAATATTTTTTTCGCTGTGCGTTGTAGCTTAATTTTAAACGGAAATTTCGAAAGCCGATTGAAAATTCAAATTTCCCGCCAGGCATTTACTTAATTTATTTAAGCAGATATTTACTTTGTAAGCACACATATCAAGGTTGTACGGCTTATTATTATTTCTTTTATGTAATAATGAAAATGCTCGCTTGTTTGTTTTCAATGCCTCTTTGCAAAGTATTCTTACACAACGAGAATAATTCTATATAATAATCAATAAAGCCTCAATTATCTCAAAACAACGAAAACCTTGTACATCAGTGAAAACTACAAGGCTCTCTCGTGTCCCCCGACTTTCCCAAGCCGAGTAAAATCTTCAGACTCGATTTTCCACTTCACCGCTATAATAGCCCGTCCAAAACCCATCGTCAATCCCCTCGAAAGTCAGTAAACCTTCCCCATTAAAAAACACAAAATATACACGCGCTCGTTTCCTCAACGATTAAAGCCCGTCTCCGAAAACTCTCCGGGGACGTTCGCCCAACATAAAAAAAAAACACCTACGTATACCTGTATACACGTCTTCACTCGCGTCGCGACGCTCTATCCGCAAGATCGACGTCCCTCTCCGGCGCGCGACAAAAGCAGGCAATTTCGCGCTGTTTGCCAATCGGGAGAAAGCGCGCGGCGCGACGCCCGAAAAAAAAAGAGAACCTCTTCAGCGGCACGTGCGAGCCTATGAACACTTCCGTACACACGTACTCTCGCGTATAAAAATGAATTTTATCTCGTGCGCAGCTAAGAGCGTCTATATCGAGATTTTTCTGGACAGAGAGGCGGAGAGGGGGGTGGGGGGACTTCGGGAATGGAAAATCGACGCGAGCAAATATTTAAAGTGAGCCGCCGCCTGGCTTTTTTCACTCGGTGAGAGGTGCGATCGTGTGTATTACATATATATATATATACAATATATACATATACATAACTGGTGTGTAGAAAGAGCGACGAGGAAAGTTGTCGGTTACGCTGGATCACGCGCGGCTTGACTGATTTTGAGGTTTTCAGAGGATCGTTTTTGCGGAGCGCGTTTAGCGAATCAGCGGCGTCGGCTCGTGAATGCGATAGCGAGGTTTTGCTCCTTTTTTCTGTTTCGTACGCTTGTTATGCACTATGAATGGCCGAGAGGATAATGAGATTTTTCTCTTTGTTGACAAATATTTATTACGCCGCGCTCGGCGTTGAGCAAACAAATTGACGTTTTTTTTACGCTTTTTTTTTTAACGAGAAATCGGTGTACAGGCGCGAGGACTTGAAAATTTCGCAACGAAAACGAGATCCGAGATTTTCATTCCAACTGTTTTTTGTGTCACGTTACACGTATACAGCGATTTGATTTCTATTGTTAATTGGATAATTTGTTTTCTATCGGCATGCAATTAAAGTAATTAACAATAGAAATTCAATCGCTATTTCATTACGTGATTTCTCGAAATTTCGCGCATTACCATTATATCAAAATTACCAGCGAATTAGTTATTTTTCGTCTGCCGCCCCATTAACCGGCGCGAAATTTGAATGTTTCAAAGCTAATTTCATCCGCACAACAGCCGCGGCAGCAGCTCGTTTCAATCCTGTAGTACCGCTTTTAAAGAGCCGCGTAAAAATAATTCGAATTTTCTCGGAAAACTCGTTTGCACAGCCGTAGAAACAACTTGAATTTTTTTCCCCCCACCTTTTTTCGCGTACACACAGATTCCAGCGTCAAGCGCGCGCAAAACTCCTCGCCGTGTTATGCTGCGCGCAACAATGCATATTCAAATTCGCCGACGCAAAACTCGACTTTCCACCATAGCTTCAGAGGCCGCATCGCATCGAAGGCAATTACACGAACGACCCGGCGCTAATAGCCCAGGAAAAGCTCGGCATAAAGCGTAATAACATCCCGCGTATCGCCCGTTAAATATTCCGCGGAAAAGCGCTCGCGCGAGGCGCGTTCGCACGCGAAGACGTCTCTTCGGCAAATATACCCCCCCCCCCCCCGCAGACTCTCCATTAAGCGCAGATCGCCGGATTACACACGAGGCTCCAGTGCTCCGCGCCGCACATCCCGAACCTCGAGTTCGCCGAGGTGAAAGTCTCTCCAGCGTATTTTGCCGCTGCTGTACACTTACTTATATATATACGTACAGCCGGCGATGTATCGCTTACGTTCGCCGCGCGGACGATCTGCGCGTCGGTTATTGCGGCAACGGCGACCGGTAGAGAGAGAGAGAGACTGTGTGTACTCGATTGTTGAGGAGGCTTTTTTGCAGCTTGCAATTTTTTTTATTTTCAGAGAGACTAGGGAAAAATGGAAAGTGGCAAGGTTGCCGTTCGATTTTGAAATTGAACGCGAAACGTATGTTTACGTGTGTATATATACGTCTATTTTGCGTCTGGAGTACGTATGAGGGTATGTACGTATATATGCGTCTGAGGAAAAGGGAATGCTTGCCGTTGAGCGAAAGAAATAGTAACGATGAATGGATTGTTAGAGAGAAAGGAAAAGAATTTTCGCACGAGATTCTTTTGGGATAAGAGGCGAGGAGCGTTTGGCTGATGATTATACGTAGACGACAGGGTTTCTTGGGAGAGAAATGAGTTTCTGTAGTTGAAAAATTAGTCGTCGTTTCGTATAGTCATTCGAAACTCGAGTGCTTTGAAATAGAATTATTGAAGAGCGTAAATAACCTTTTTTTTATTTTAAAATTGCAATGTATAGTTTATTTTTACTGCAGTAACTATATGCGGCTATTAAAAAATCATTGGCTTTTATCATATATTACTTCCGTCCCCGGAGTAATATAGTCATTATACATACATTCGATAATCTTTCGTCCCGTTACACCAATAAAACGAGTCAAATACCCTACGCTAATTTATATCTTACCAGCATAATTCACTCCTACTCGTTTTTTTTCGAACTATACCAATGGCAGCATAAATAATTTATTTCTTTTCATTTTCATTTTTTTTACGAGTAAATAAACGAATATATATCTACTCGTGCGTTTAACAAGCCAATTAAATATTTTAAAATATTACACTACAAAATTCAGCAGAAGGAGGAAACTATCCGATTAACGCGTGATTAATGGCAATTTCATTTCATTTCCATTTCTTTAATTTTATTATGCAAAATAGTTACGTTTTCTCGTTTTATTCACTGTAGCAGATTAAACTTTATGCATTACTTTCAACACTCAATTAACGTATCTACTTATGCAAAAATTTTAATCAAAAAAATTCCCCCCATAAAAAAAGAAAAATAGACAACATCGTCAATTCAAACTCACTTTCGCACAAATGGATAATTAATTTCCAAATTCGACATTTCAAGCGAATGCAATTTCACTCGGCTTATTTGCAGTTGGCCGTTACATCTAAATTAATATCGCAGCGCAGCTATATATTGTAAAAAAAACGTGTAACGCGAAAAGGAATGGATATGCGGCTTAGTTTGAAAAATTGCTGTATTTAAGCTCTCGCGTAAACGACGTAAAAGTCGAGTCGGGACTGTTACAGTCGTACTTTATGTTGCTTTGCTCGGTGATCAAACTGAATTCGTAATACACGGTATCGTTGCCGCAGCCGTCTACTGCCGTTGGCGAGGCGAAGAATTTTGGAAAAGAGCGCAATAAAAAAATTTGGCGAATGTTCAATTAAACTTCGAAACGCACGCTCGAGAAACATTTTTAAATACGATCTCTAAAAAATATACTCGCTCACTCAAAAAAAAAAAATTCCGACTATAATCCCCCAAATCCCAATCGAGAGAAGCTTAAAAAAAATTCTTTTCGTCCAATATCGAACCGGCCGAAAATACCTCCGGGTCTCCCGCAAGATTATTGTCACTGTAGAGCCATATTCCCTCCACACTCAAAACTATCCACTCGTCCCGCCTATGCCACCCACGCATTAGCCGCAGCTCTCATCTCCAGAGTCGGGGCCTTTTCGTCTCTTTCCCCCTGATTTATCCGCGTCTCGAGAGCATCGGTGTCGATTGGCATACGACGCCGCCTCTCCGGGCTTTCGACGTTCCGAGAGGAAGCCGTCCCTATACGTATACCGCCGCAGAGCTGATTTACGAGCGACTCGGCAACGCGTTTCCTGCTCTTGTAGCGTTTATACACGAGAGAGAGAAAGAGATGGAGAAAAAGATGTTTTGGTGTTTTTTTTTCCAGCGTTTTTATCTCGAGACTGTTATGCATGTGTGCGTTGTAGATTTTTTTGTATACGGTTAGCTGCAGACGAAGTTGCCTTCGATCTGAAAAACTTGACGATTCGTATTTTTATTTTTTTTTTTCTGTGCACGCATACAAATTGAAATCCTCGTACATTATATCCGTACGGTGTATTTAAAAAGAATTGAAAATTCAAATTTCGCGCCATAGTGTAGCAGACGAAAAAGCAGCTATAAATTTTCTTTCGCGAAATGGTGAATAATTTTGACTAAAGAGCAACTGTGTCTTGCCTTTTCTCAAAATTTGATTTCTATCCTAACGTTCCTTACCAATCAAAAGCGAATCTTCAGCAGCTTTTTTCGTCTGCTATGCATTCCGGCGGGAAATTTGAATCCTGCCTCCCTTTTCGGAACAATCGCGTCCGCAAAAGCGATATAAGGCGAAGACTCTCGCGGTTTTGCGGTCCCGCGTGGGTAATGAAGTCGGGAATTCCACCTAATTCCACACGTTCCGTCTTCTCTCCTCCCACCCCCCCCCCTCCCCCTCCCAATCCACACAAAAGCGTCCCTCTCCTATCCCAGCAATTGAAAAAAATCTCGCGCTCGCTTAAATTCTAATTACTCCCCTCGCCGCGCAATAGTCCCACATTTTAATCATCCTCAACCCGCGCGCCGTGTCCTCGAGTAAAGAAAAGAAGAAGAGAAAAAATGCCAAGAATCCCTTTTGCGCGGCGAAGGAGGCCATAGACACACTCGTCGTCGCGCGCGGCTAATAACATGCAATTCTCGCGGCGGACGACACACAATGCACAAAGGAAAACGCGCGGAGCGACGAGAGAGACGTTATACACACGAAGAAAACCTCTCCTTTGCGCATATATACGGATATAGGGTGTCTATTAGAGACGCGACGTTAAAGGCGCGAGAGCGCGAAAACTGTACTGCAACGCGCACCGTATAGTGGAGTATATACAGCCGATGCGCGCGTGTACCGGTGTATATATGCCATTTATAAAAAGAGCTCGAGGATGTGACGCGCAGCTGTTGGGCGCTTATACGTCCTACTGCGCGCGCGGCTGTAATTTTAATCGTCTCTCTCTCTCTCGTTCTTTCTCCTACTATGTGTGTGTGTGTGTGTAGGACTGTGAGACGATCGCGGACGAATTCGCAGGCGTTTTTTGCCGGTTGTAATAGCCTCATTCTTGGGGTTTTAGAGAGAGACTGATGTAATCGACGGCTTTTTGCGTAACGATATCCGCAGCCTTTCTATTACGACGCGAGGAAGGTGCCTCAATGTCACGGGGCACTCGGAATTTTTCCTTTTTATTATTATACACCTTTTGCCGATCGCGGGATACCTGTGCATTAGAAGCTTTCAATTTTCACTCTCACGTTTGTCGCGTACACACACGACCGCAGGTGCAATTTGCGCAGTCGCAATACGACTCACGGCGTGAACTTGCGATTTTTCAGAGACTATAAATATTTTTCTAGTCGAACGTGTCCGCGGAGCGTCTTATATTTTTCTACGGCTTTGCTGCTGCTGGTAAGACTCGAGATAATATTATACACTTTTGTGACTTGCACACATGCGGTTTTTCTCTCTCCGTCGCGTGCGGCGCGTTCGAGGCTTTTTTTATCGCCCGCTCGTCGCTTCTTCCTGACGATCATAGCCGAGAGCGTGTCTCGAGTAACGAAACGCTTAGAAAATGAATACAGAGGCTGATAAGGACAGCCTGTGATGTGCATATACGCGACGTATTGGTGTAATGCAAGCGCGCTGGTTTTGGAAATTAATTTGATCGAATTTTCTTGCATCGTATAATTACGAAGTACATTGTTTGTTCGAATGTACGATTATCTCGACTGCGCAATTGTCCTTGCGCGCAGTATCGTATTGATATTAAATTCTGGAAGGCTTTGACGATTGCGCTGCCGGCGACGAAAGAATAAAATTAATTTGTCCATTCTTACTTTTAATTAAGTATGCTTTATGAAAATTTTAATAATTATCGGTACACTTTTTCAAATAATCGTCGATCAATCACACAAGAAGCAGTGTCTACAATAAAGAAAATCCGATTTCGATCTGCGCACCTGCCACTTTTATACCTCCTCAACCGGTAATTCGCCTATTTCACCGAAACGCGCGCCAAATTCAAATATAAATGTCGTTAAAACATTCTTTCACATTTTAATTGGCCTTTCTCCCTCTTTCTCTCGGTTTCAGGCAAAGCCAGCGCGACTAACGGGCCCATTACCATATCCAATTAAACTTCACCTCGCGGTATACACACAGCGAGTGAAAAGCGTTCAATCAACCGCACAATATATACACAATCTAATATAAGCGCAAAAAGCGCCGCCGCCGCCTTATCAGAAACTCCGAGCGACTCTCTGTATAATACTCGCGTGTCTCGCCCGCGAATTAAAAGCCGCGCGCGCAAAAAGGGCACACAATGCGATTCCTCGTGCGTTAAAAGAAAAAAAAAGCCGGTCATCTCGCGATCAACCTCATTACGAAAAGAAAAACACGGCGGCGCGCTGTGCGCGCGGTAGCCCAGACACACGAATATAATATGTACGTATACATGAATGTATATGTGTGTGTGTGTGTGTGTACACACTGGCGTACACATCGGTAGTTCGTGACGTTCTCCGGACTTTTCCCCTACTCACTTGTGGATATACGTGTCATTACAATATACATATATATATACATATAGCGACTGCGGAGCTCGAGTGTAAAACGCCTGCACGACTATGCGCGCATTCGCCTTCGGACAGTCGCGCGAAGCGGTTCGCGCGCGCGCTATACGCTGAGTATTATAGCGAGTATATATTTTGAATTCGAGGCTCCTGTATACAGTACCTATATACGCTACGTCCGGTGGTGTGCTCGAAGTGCGTGTGCAGTTCGTGTGGAAGCGAAGGCTATTTTAACCCAGTTTTGTATGTTGCGGCGATCGATTAGTCGCGGAGATCGGTGCGCTGCGCCCGCGTAGTGCGTTCGAGATTCAGTTTTTGGTTTTCGGATAAATTGGAGATCGATATACACAGTCGACTGGATCGGATCGCGCGCATATTGCACGCAGTGTAAGTTATTATTTTGGCGTTAGAAAATTTTTTTTTTTACATATTTTCTATAAAGTGCGGGACGGGGGAAAGGCGAGAAGGTATAATGTACTATTAAAACCTGATCGGTTATTCTCGTCTCGGATCGAATTTATTGTGCATTACGCCGACGGGATATTTCCGCGGTGCGTAAATTTCTATGCTTGTATGTATCCCGCGCTTATTACGGCTTATATATCGAGAAAATGAAATACACGATAATACAGACGAGAGAGAGAGAGAGAGAGAGAGAAAATCGTACGTAACGAGCGTTTCGCCTTGAACCTTACGGAGAACCAGAAATTTTAACGACGCTGAAATCGATGGCAGGCCGCATTACGCACTTTAACGCACCATATATATAAGTACACACACACACACAGGCGCGGATATATCGCTGGTTCTTTCTCGAGAGAGTATAGTGTGCAGTGTGCGGGAGAGAGAAGGAGAGAGAAATATTAAAAGCCGACTAAAACTATCCGAGCCGATGTTGGCGCGCGCGCGCGCTTTTAAAATTACCGCGCGCGGGAAATTCAAAAAGAGCATTGCGCAAATTTCTTTAAGAGCCTGTGCTGCAGCACTTGCGCGCTGTGGCGGAACGCGTATGTCTGCGGAGAGAGAGAGCACTTATTAAATTGACAGGCTATTGTCACTAATGGCCGGGGCGGAGAAATAAAAAATCTGACTTACTTTGGTCAGTATATTGATACGTATATGTTTTTACATACACATGTGCACATATGTATGTATATGCATGTATGTATACAAGAACACGTTAGGCGCGACTGGCGGAGACATTCTGTCGAGTTTAATGACTTATCAGGAAAGTCGTCGGTACCTACATACGTATACAGACACATTGCCAGCTATGTAATTCCGTTAAGTTTCCACACTCTCTGGAATTCGAGATATTCGTTGCGCGCCGTTTCTGCGGCTGTACACAAAGTAATCGGATTATCTATCCACGTATATACATAAAGGTATCCATAGCCAAGCGCGTTTTCACTTTGAATAAATCACAGCGCGCGCGCAAGGGGGAAAGGGGGAGAAATTTGCAATTTCGAAGTTTTTCAAATCCGCGGGACCGAGACGGCGACGGCGGCGGCGAGCTATGGCGGAAATAAATGCGACTCTTTATTTTGCGAACAATTTCCTCTCGCGGCTCTCTGCACAGAGAGAGAGAGAGAGAGAGAGAGAGAGAGAGAGAGAGAGAGAGAGAGAGAGAGGGATAACGGAGTGGAAAATTCGTAGGAAAATCGTAAGGATAATTCGTCGGTGCTTAGAGAGATTCGCCGCGCGCAATTGTTCGTTTCTCTTATGTGGTTCGCGCGCGCACTTTTCAAAAAAGAAAACTCGCGACGAGACACACCAGACGCGTAGAAAAATTGAACATCTGCGCTCTCACGGCTCTGTGCGCACGTGTGTACAAATATAATTTGGAGAAGGGAAGACTTGTTTTGATTCGAAAGAGAGAGAGAGAGAGAGAGACAAAAATGACGCGTCGAAGAATTCGTCGAGAGTCGTTAAGGAGTATCGTGCTTTTCTCGGAAAAGAAACGCCTCGGCGATGCGCAGTAAAATTCAGTATATATATATATATATATCAATACATATACCTATATATACGACCAACCGCTTTGACGTCGATCCAAGGAAAATTATTTTCTCCTTTAAAAGAAAATTGATCTCCATCCGCAATTCATTCCGCTCGCTTTTCCTCTCCGCCCACCGCACGCCCGAAAAAAGCCGCGCAATACCCGGCGGAAAGAAAAACTCTCCCGCGCGTTTACGTAAGAGACCGTATCTCTCCTCCGCACATCGCGTACACACACACACACACACACGAGCGATTTCACGGTCACGATTCTCCTCTCGCGGAAAGAGAGCATCTCGCCGCTCGTTTCTGCGCGGCATCGAGCGTTACGACCGCTGCTGCTGCTGCTGCTGCTGCTGCTGTCGACGACGTCCCCCAATAAATGGTAGTCTCTCGCCGGAGTCTCTCTTGCTGCATATACAGCGCGTGTGCGTAATCGAGGCCGAGGAAAAAGCAGAGCGCGCCGGGCAACGACGAGGGAAGCTCCGGGGTCCCCTCGTGCGTTTCGCGGAACGGGCGATATCGAGAGCTTGCGACTCGGGCGCCGAAAACGGATGGGAGACTGTATATTATATCGGACGACGAGGACTGACGATGCCGATGGCGGCCGACGCGAAAATACAGTCTTTGTCTGCGTGTGACGTGCGCCCGGGCGAGCTCCACGGTGTGTAATTCTAAGTTTAAGCGCGAGGTTGGCGCGCGCGCGCGCGCTTTGTTTTGTGCGCTATAGGATGGAACGTTTTGGCTGACACGCGGTGGCATTGAATTTCGTTAAGGAGCTGTCGAGTGTACTTGACTTCGCGGTTTTTCTGTTGTCGTCGTCGTTGTTTCCGTACACCTTTTGAGGATTTTCGGCCGACGAGGGTCGACGATGACGTTTGTTCGTTCGCTGTTCGTTGTTCGCTTGATTCCGCGTTTTTGAAAATTTGAATTTCCCGCGCGTCATCGTGACGCGTGCGGAACGCGAAGAAAGTTCGAAAATTCTATCGGCTATTCGACGTATTACAGGTGTGCTTTTCATTGTTAAACGCGACTTGTACGAGCGTCGTAATTCAGCCGCGGGATTCGAGTGTATTTAATTAACTTTTCCGCGGAAGAAAAGACAAAACCGCAGGAGAAGCGCACGTTTAGTCTCGGTTTTCCAAAACGTCACGCGAGCAGTGCATAATTCAATTCGCATATTACACACACGCGGCACATCAAAAACTTTGTCAACCTTAACGTGTCCGAGTAATATACAACGCCGCATCTACGCTCCGACATATCCATAATTCATTTCCTTCCGGCCAGCACGAAAATTACTCTCTCTTTCCCCCCCCCCCCCATCCTCCCTGTTTCACCTCTTCAATACGACCGGCTCTTTACGACCGCATCTATATATATACATGTATACATATGTAACGCGCACGAACCAAAGAAGCACGAGTTCGTTTCTCCGTGGCGTAAACATACACGAGCGAGCCCGAAGTCACGTCCAGAATCAGAAGCGATTTATTCGCGTGCGTCGGTTTATTTACGCTCGATTTTTTTTATTCCCGGCTCGAGCCGGAGATGGATTCCTCTCTATGTCTCTCCTTCTCCACTGCATAATGTGTACAAGTCTGGAAAATCGCCCGGAAAATTTATCCGAAGCTCGTCCGCAGTTTTAATTAATTAATTATCGAGAGAGACGCGCTTTTTCCGCGGAAACCGACCGGCGAGCGATGTATACACAGCTATATTCTCGTTTTACCGTGGAAAGAGCGAGAGAGAGAGGAAAGTTTGCTTTACAACGCGGAGGTATACAATATCGATTAATCGCTCTTTGCGCGCGTCGGAGTAAAGCTTATTATTTTCCAGCTGTGGCCGGAAATTTCAACGCGCGCATATTGCAATTACTGCCGACAGCGCGATGGAAATAGAATATTACACGCGCGTATTATACGTATACGTATTGTACACTCGAGACTTTCGACCATACCTCCAAAGTCATATAGTAATAAATGGAAAATCGTCCGTAATGCGTACCTGTAATACGCATACGCGGACGCGAGTAAAAAAAGCTATATGTACACGCGTGTAATACGCTGTCGGTGTATATATTTAACAGGAAGCGTTTTCCCGGCGCGGCCGCACGCGCGGCTCCCGGCGCCGGCTTTTCCGAAGTATTATACAAGAAAGAAAAAAGAGTCCCGCGAAAGTGGACATATATGTATACGTATAACAGCTGGGGGGGGGGGGGAGGCAGCTCTCGAGGAATCAACACATAAAGCGCATAAATATCAAGAAAGTTTATAATTCGATGCAAAAGACTTACGATACGGTTGCGCGTATTATACTCGCGTAATCTGCGCAGAGCAGAATTATATACGCGTATACATATAGCGTGGACGCTATATGTACGTCTACCACGTGAAAAAGCGGGACACATTAACTGTAAAGTTCGCGTCGTTTCCTCGCGCGCGCCACGTAACAAATGTCGCGAGACTCGTCACGAATCTTCGAGATAAAAGCGGGGTCGAGACGATGCAATGGTATTAATGGGACACGTGCGTAATCGTAGCCGATCCTCTTGTTTGGAGACGTCGAGATTTGATGGATATATTAGATTTGGAGATATATATTAATGCCGGGTTGTAAATCGCGGCGATTGAAACGGTTGATAAAGTTGTGATTTTTGTCGAGGTCGATTGAAGATTTGAATTTCCCGCCATAATTAGTGCAGCAGATGAAAAATTTTTACTCACTCTGTTAGCGTTTTCTAAATGACTGTTTTTTTTTTTTTGCAAGAAAACAAATTAGTTTTAGGTTTGTCGCGTATTATGGCGCGAAATTAAAAATTTTTAAAAACAATGGTAAATTACACGCGATATATTATTTGTCATTCATACATACTTAAAAGATATTGTCTTTATCCAAGACGTTTTATATTGCAATACTATTATTTTAATCCCTTAAGTTTACTAACTCTACAAGAAGCCGACGTTTAATCAAGTTCAATAAATCCTTTTTCTTCAATTTACAACCCAAGTTTCTTATCGCAACGGCTTCGCGCATCACATAACGAAAATGCCAGAAAGATAATGACATTCTTTTCGATCGACGCACTTGCGAAAAAATATATAAAAATAGCTGAAGCAACGTCTTCTCCACCGCTGACCTATTGATCGCCTCGACGATCCTTTTCGGCTCGTTGCGCAATCGATTAAAGATCGCAATCAAGCGAGACACGAATTACAGACGAGTGTATACAACTGGGCGTAATTGCGAAAGTTCAAGCCCGCGTGTTTCTTCGAAATGCAAACCGGCGTAACCTCCATTCGACGGAAGAGGCATCGACTGATATCGTAAAACGTTTATATCGATCGAACTCAGCTGATGAATAAATACGCAAACGATGATTTCACGAAAAAAAAAATGAACTCGTACGATACGGCGTAATGGACACACAATAATAGCACTTAAAAATGTAGGTAAACGTTATCGAAGGCACGTATACACTTCCTTCTCTTATCGGGCGGGACTATACAGATAGTCCTTATCGAGCGTTTGCTTACTTAGCTCCAATTGTTCTTAAAAAATGTTGAAAGCCTCGCCTCGGCAGCAGAAGCGCGGCTAATGAAATTCGCCTATAAACAAAACGCAATTCACCCTATGTATACACCGACGTCGATAAAATTTGCAATAATCCGAATTTAAATCCATTCCGCACGACGGCGCGCGTAAACCCCGCTGCAAATGTATACAGAGCGAAAATTTCAAAGAGAAAACCTCGTGTATATACACTGCGGTCGTCGGAGAGCAACACTCCTACGGTGAAATCATCGGTGACGAGTCGCAGTAAATGTTTATGTGTGTCTGTATTTATGTATCTATTATATATAACAGCAGTGCGCTATACGATTTCGGAGAAGAAGAAAAAATTACGCACAGCACTTTTACGAGAATCTTTCCGCTAACGAAAGTTTCGAGGGAGAAGATGTCGCGCTCGAGCGATTTTACCTGGGCAGAACCACATGTACAATATACGTATATATCATGCGGGTATAGCGGTGATACAGCCGCGCGAAAATCCGGTCGGACTGGACGAGCGTGAGGTGCTCGAGTGTATAGTGTGAACTGATTTTCGCGCGGGATGCTGTTCTTTTCTCGGAGATGAAGTTATTCCGGTTGAGCGATTTGATTTTTTTTCCTCTTTTTCTTTACCTCGATTATTCATGCGCCGAGATATACAACCGAGGAGAATTTCATTGATGTGATTCATGAAATGTGAGAATATCTCGCTGCGCGCGCGGAGGTAGTGTTTTATTGCGATTCGGCGCAAATAAGTATAATGCAAATGATTTTTGTCGAGAATGTGGGTGTTCCGCTAGTTTTGCATTGCAAGCATTTTGCGCAATGATCTATTGTTGTATTATAAAGTTTGAAATTTTTATTGCATTATACTTCGAATATTTTTGGTTCAGATAAACTTGAAACTTTGTGGAGGGATAGGCGCGAAATTCAAATTAATACAATTGACTTTTACGCCTCTTTAAATTCATTCGAATTTCGCGCCACACGAGACAGCTGCCGGCAAAAAGCGATACCTATATACATTTAAATTTTTTATATCTTACTTTACGGCCCTCTCAATTCCATCTATATATAAATTATTTCTTTCTTAACATGTCCCAGCGCGCTTTTTAGTAGCTGTGCGAGGAACCCGTTCCAAAAAAAAAAAAAAAAAATTACCGCACTATAAAATGTTTCCCTTTCCTCCCGTCAATTATCCACTCGACTGCCGCGCGTGTGGACGAGCGGTATAGCGCCTCTAAAAACCAGCAGAAAAAAAAACCGTAAAGGCACTTAACGCCATCTCGAAAACTCGCGCCTCCTCTCCGCGCATCTTACTTTAATCGAATGAAATTTCATATTTCTCGCGCGTAACGAGGAGCGACGACACAGTAGCCCCCAAGCCTCGACAACGTACACATATACATTGTATACCCAAAGAGAGAGAGAGAGAGAGAGACAGTAAAATAATCGAGCGATGCTTCTTTATTTTTTTTTAGGTAATCACCAACGGCGCATCGAGGAGCGACGAGTGCGACGGTCCGAGTAACGGTGAGTCACGGCCACCATGTACAAAACTTATAATACACGCGAGGAATTTTTCTATCCGGTGTATAACGCACACACACACACTTATATATAGAGGCGTATCTGGAGACAGCGTTATTTATATGAATTCGCCGCTCGTATAAGAGAATTTTCGTCGTTTGTTTCAACGCTGCTTATAAGCCGCTCTCTCGAGCTGTCGACGTGCACGTATATACGTGTACAGCGCGTCCATAATTTAAAACTCAATTGGCATTTTCAAAGCCACACACGCGCCGCCACCGCCTCGTCCCGAGATGCATGTAATTTACGGACTGACCCAAATTAACTTCTGCCCCGCGGTGCGCTATATATACGTACAGAGCCTTGTTAGCCTATACGTTTTATTGTTTATTTACGGCCGAGGTGTACGCGCTGTACGCGCGAAAAATAGAAAAACGAATCGTACATACTTACGTACATATTATACGTCGCACGTACGCGTGAAATACAACGTCGTAGCGAGAGTGACATTGAATTTAGAATCGACCCTACGTAGAAACGCGTAAGTGAGTCGAGAGAGAGAGACCCTCCTGTCAGATGGCAATCGCGGGATGCGCTCTTCATATACGCGGACAATTCCCAATTCCGTCAATTGAGCGGGGGACCGAACGTCGTCGACGCAACGTCCGAGCGACGTATGTATATATGAGGCAACCCTTTCGGGGGGAGGGGGGGAGGGGGAATCGACCTTTTTCTCACGGGCTTTTTTGCTCGCACTGTGCCCATGTATAAATCACGTGTATGCGCCGCGTCGCGCTTTCGGTCTTTGTCTGCCCGACTATGTGGGGAGTGCGATAAGAACTCGGTTGGGGGGATGTCGGGTTAATTTATGTAGATTTCACGGAGATCGTATCTGCGGGATAGAGGCGTGTAACGACCTGAGTCCTGTTTTGTTTCTTTTTTTTTCCTTTTTGGATTGAGATATCAACCCCACGTGATGTGGTCTTCTTCAGCGCGACGAAAATGGAAGTTTTCTGAGTTGATAATTGTTGAAAAAAATAAAGAATGATTGCTTTCAAGTAAATTCGAATTTCCCGCCGAAAAAGCAGCTATTGCAGAATATACCGCCTTTTTAAAATTTTTTTTTTAAATTTCTTTATTGTGAGCATAAATCAAGTGCTTTCTCATCTTCTATTTGAATTTCTCAAAATGACTTCAACATTCCCTTAATTCCGAGATTTTTGTATGTAGTATTTTTCGATCAAGTGATTATCGATGCCCTTTTCCGTTACAATACCGTATTCGGCAGTAAAACAAGCGCTAAACTTCAATTTTTCTCAAAAAGCGCGAAAAACCAATTTAAACGCGCAATCACGCCTTTGACTCACATCAGGCGAATTATCGATCCGACGCGTAAGACAAAAAAAATCGCGCTCTTTAACGATCGCGTCGGCTCGCTCGAAGATTTTTCAATAATAAAGTATTCCAAACAAGCCGCGCACAGCCTGATTGGGTTCAAGGTGACGCGCAAATACAGTCTCGTAAAACGTTTAAGTGCCCACTTTTTCAAAAAAAAAAAAAAACTATCGTTCGTATAGAGTCGTACGCGCTCATGCGTCGTCCAAGGATGATTAACGCCAAGATTTACGAATCGCTGCAACGCGCATATAGACGTCGTAAAAATACTCGTCGATCGCCTCGGAAAACACGGGCGCGTTGCGCGAGGAGAGAAAGTCTCCTAGAAAATGGGAAAAATATTCTCGTTGTCTCTGCTGCAACAGCAGCAGCGTTGGCGCATCTGTTTACATTTTTAATTTCTATCGCATGTACGCGTGCAGTGTCGCGTCGCGCGCAGAAAAACCGAAAAAGAGAAACAGCCGTGGCGCGAGTGTGTGTCGTAACGGCTGCCGTTAACAACGACGCCTCTCCTTATCGAAGAAAACACACTCGCTCGTTACGCCGCTATATACATTATGTGTATATCTGTATACGTTACACGCGACGCTCTTCCGAACGATAAATCACAGCCTCGCCGAAGATCGATAAGCTATAGACGATTATACATACATATACGCGCTTATATTGTGAAAGTATATATGTATACACAACGGAATCCACACACCTTGCGCAACGGCGCGTCGTTACGCGTGTCAACGAGAAAAAAAAAAGAAGGAACGAAAGAAAGAAAAAGCAACAATGCTAAATCCGAAGCAGAACGAGATTTCTCCTCGAAAAGAGCCGCGCGCGCATGTATATATATACAAGCGCAGCACTCGCGTATATACGCCTATATGCAGAAAGCGTCGCGCGAACAAGGCTTAACGAGCGCGAACGACTCGTTGCCTGGCAGTTTATTCTCACCTTGATCTTCGTCGGGTATATACGAGTCCGTGTGCGCTTGTGTGCGCGTCTCGCGTTTTTTTTTTTCATTTCGTAACACGCGGCGCCTTCTTTCGCTCGCCGCATCGCTCGTGACGATATGTATATATGTATACATTTTACATGTTACATATATATACACGGAGATAGGCCGGAGCGGTGAGAGGCTGGGCGCGAAACTGCGTGTGTGTGTGTATGCGCATAGCGCAGGAAAAAAATTTCACTTTCAGCTCGTAAAAGCAAACCGCTCTTCGGATGTTCTTGAGCGCGCGGCGCTGCACAGCGCGAGAGGAAAGTCTCTCTCTCTCTCTCGGAATTAAGCGAGGAACCTCTCGTCGGCAGCTCCTTGCATTCGTTCCGTAATTAAACGGCCTAACGATCGCGCCGATGGAGTAGTCCTCGGGCTTTTGCATACAGGTGCGGGTATATATATATGTATGTGTGTGTATATACACCGCGTATAGTTCCCGGGGCGAGGAGATCGACCGGAGCTCATCTGCTGCCGGGAAAGAGAGAGATAGACAGAGAAAGATACTATATATATATATATATACGTATACCTATATAAGAGCGGCTGATTGAAATCGTCAGGTCGTTGATCTTGACGACGAGTCGTCGCCTATAATGTAGGCTGTTATATATGTGTGCGATGCAAAGAGGAAGGAGGTTTGTTTATGGGGTGCTGGTTTAGTTTTTAACGGGCGGGATATATTCGTATACCGCAGCTAATTGTTAACGAATTTTCGAGGTGAAAACACACGCCTACTGTGTGATATTACCGGTACATATATACGATTGCGTCGTCGAGCGAATGAAGATTCTAATTTCGTTTCGTAAGGACGCGTTTTATATAACGGTTACGGGGAATGTTTCGCGAGGATGCGCCGGCGAGGCAATTAAAAATTCAAATTTCGCGCCACACCGTACTTTGCCGCTCACTTGGTAGATAACACTGTAATTATAGTACTTCTAATATACTCATATTTTGTGTCCGAAGCAACGAATTTCTATTTCGCAGCTATATCTGCCCTATTTCGCAAAATGTGAAACATATAGGGAATTTTTCGTCCGCCGCGTAACGGCGCGAAATTTGAATTTTCAAAGTCGCGTATCAGCATACGTAACGTCACCGACATGACCCAACTCGAACTATCGAGTACCATTACCACTCGTCAGACTCCATAAACCTAACATAATCGCGTACATCCCCAGCGCCTACCCATCGAAATTATCCAATAATCCTCATCTCACTGACACACATCGATTCACCCGCTACACGTACAATCCCTCAATACAAAAGCCACTCGACGATTTCCGATATTGCACACCTCGCGCACACGCAACATATACAACGTACGAGTACCCCGAAGACAAAAACCGTCGCAATAACGCACGTAATATCGAGGAGGCCTCCTCGTGTCCGCGGCTCCGGGCGACAAAAAAGAGGCCTTCTTCGCTCAGCTCCCGGCGCGTCTCTCGGCGCGCGGCACCGGACGAGAGAAAGCGAAAAAAAAGAAGCAACTCCGCGTCGGCAGGTGCGCTGCAGCAGCAGCAGCTCATCCGGTCGTTAACCCGGTCTTCTTAGCCGGTGCGCCAGTGTATAGCGCGTCGGAGAAGGGCCTTCAGGGAAGGGTAATTTCCTCGACCCCTTGGATGATGCGTAATACGCGATGAGGTTGAGAATGAGAACCTGTAGAACCTGATTTACAGGGTAGACGCGTGCATTCTTCGATGTTCTTCGTCGTCCTTTTTTTCCTCTCTCTCTCTCTCTCGTTTATTCATCAGGAAGCATCCCGCAGCAGTGCTGCGTATATGTACAAGGTGGCTTGCGCTTTTCTTTTAATGAGCGGAGTGCAAGTCGGCAGTGCGATTTATTTGCGCTTTTCGCGAGATGCCGATCGAAAATGCTTCGATATTTTCCCGCGGGATTGTCCGCTGAGGCGAACTCGAATTCGCGATTGATAATGGATTGTTATATAGATTTTTAAACGATTTCGCACGGAAAAAGGACATTTTTAATTTTCACACGCACGAGAATCATATACGCGTATACGCGTACATTACGCTCCAACTCGTTTTCCCCGCGCACAAGCGTCGAACGTTTAGAGAAAAATTTTCTCTCCGGCGATATGCTTCTCTATAAATTTATACACGCTTTCACATTCCCCGGGCGATTTTTCAATCGATCTCCCGCTTAACGCACACGTCCGAAACTCGCGCTACCGAAAAAAAAGTCTCACGCTTACGTGACGCACACAACCGAAACCCGCTGTATACCGAAAAAAAACTCACATCTCGTCACCGCCAAAAAAAAACAAAAACGCACTAATAATTACAAATCGCACACGCGTACCACGATGTATGTAATACATACCGTACGAGAAGATCACATACATATATATATAAGAAACAGCCGGAACCGTATAAAATTCGTCGCGCAGTCAACCGTAAGATTGCTTCGCGATTCCGCGCGCGCGACCTGCAATTTTCCTTTGATCCGATGCGCCAACTTCCATGTGTATATACACTATACATGTATATATATATATGCAGTACAGAGGTTGATACACACGAGGCTCGACGCGTATAATTGAGCAATTACGCGCTTCGATGCGGTCGATCTCTCGCGCTCGTGCGTCGCCCGAGTTTCGATGAAACGACGATTTTTTTCGCTCGACGTAGTGTGTGTGTGTGTGTATGTGCCTATTATATATGTATATATTTACGGAGACGTTACGAAACGCGGAAAGGATTTGTCGGGAGATTCGTCGATATATTTGAATATTTGGTGTAGGGGGTCGGGGAAGAAACGAGCCGATCTTGGGAATGTGCGCTGGTTTACGATTTACGATTGTAACGGAATATGTATTGCGAATCGTAAGAGAGAGAGAGAGCGAGAGAGAGAGACAGAGAAAAGGATGTAGACAGTTATATGTAAACAAGCGATGGGTATTTATATCGGATGTATTTCGAGTTTTACGGTGCATGCGATGAGATTTATAATGAGGAAGAAGAGAATTCATTATCTGACTTTTGGGATAGAGCTGAAAATGTTTTGGTAAATATATATAGTGTGGAGAGAAACAATAATTTCTGTCGAATGTAAAACGCATATCCTGGCGCAATGAATTAATTGCTTCAATTGCTGTATCCTTAATCTCTATCAATGAAATAATAATACAGAAAGTAATTTCCCGCATACTTCATAATTTTTCCTCTGAACCACCAATCACTTCTCTCTTTCTCTCGCTATTATGGATATATATTTATATATATTATGTATATCCTTTGTGTTTTTCAGGCCTCTGAGATATATAGAACGCGAAAAAGAAAAGTTATAAAAAAAATTCCTCTATATTGTACAACAAAGTTTACTGCCGCGTAAAATCTCTATATATAGGAGGAAGAGATTCAACTTCCCTGTGAGGCTCGGACGTACGCGCGGCCGTTGTCGGACTTTAAACTCTGTCTTTTACGGCTCTTGGAAAAGTTTCAAGAAAGTCTAAACGGTTTCACTTCGTATACGCACTCACACACACGCTTACACCGGTGCCTATACATATAACGTATATTGCCCCGAGATATAATAAGATCCAATAAAAAAATATATCTGCACGTGTGTATTGAGCAAAAATTACCGAATAAACAACCGCATCGATTTTGCAATACATATATATAATATTCGAATAAAAACACACATTGTTATAAAATTAATTAACAAAGCTTGCAATAATTTCCGCCCAAGGTCATATTTCTCACCAGATACAATGCACACGCCGTACTAATTGCCAGGATAACCGCAAAGAGTACAGAATACAGATATAAATCGCGCAAGGCGTAATCGGCTGTCGGCCTTATCGAATCCCCTCGAAATCGAGCCTCCCCCCTCCTCCGCGTTCGCGCAAAAACCGGCGCACGCGAGCGCAACAGCGGAAAAGCTATGCCTCTGCTCAAACAAAGGGAACTCCGTCTTTCGGAGAAAGGCGCGGAAAAGCCGTCGTTACACGCCTATGTGTATATCCGTGTATCCCATTAGCAATCATGGGATCTCCGAATCTCGTAATCTCCAGCGGGGGAGGGGGGAGGGGGGGATCGTCGATCGGTGTCGGTTTTCGCACGAAAGGGAAGCGAAAAAATCCCACGAGAGAACGTCGCGCATTGTTTTGCAATGTGTGTATAACTGTATACTGCAGTGTATAATACATATATATAGTACGTCGGACACCTGATACGCATTATAGATACGCTGCAGCTGTGGCAACGGCTAATCGCTCGAAAGAGAGAGAGAGACGGGGAGAAAGAGTGAAAGTGGGCAGCGACATATGCAAATGTAATCCGCGATTTCCTTATGGTGACGAGTTTCTGCGCGCACACCTGTGTGTATCTCGCGATATATCTATATACGTTAGGCAGTTCCCCATCACCGCGTACACTTATATAGACACGCGCTATGTGTATAGACGCGATCGCGAGGAGTTAATTTGACGGCGGCGGTGGCGCGAGGCTGTAATTAAAATTTTTCTAACGCCGCGCGCGCGCGCAATGCGTTGTAATGAAATTTGACTCGATGTATACGTATATATACATACACATGGTAAATTTATGTATATATATATATACGTGTGTATATACGTATGTCGCGTAATGCGCTCGGCGGTGAAAGCGGTCTTGCAAAAATCGCGTTTGATTGAGAACTTTCTTACTGAAAAGTGTAACACGTGTGTATACATAACGCAAGTGTGCGCGCGCATGTGTGTGTGACGCTGCGAGAGAGTTAGGTAATGAGGAGATAAATTTCAATCGGTCGACATATTTTTTTTCTCCCCTTTGATTAACTACCGGGATCTCCGAGCTGATATGGCGGAAGTCGCGTGCTTATAATGCGAGGAATATATACATATACAGCATGTATAAATATATATATAATATGTATATCGTGAGTTGAGAGAAAATCCGTGACTGTACACACATTGTTATATTTTAGTCGGGAAAATGGGTATATACGTATATAAAGATCGATCGATATTCGCCTCGATATTCGCGTACACCGATCGATCGATCGTCTACACTATACCTATATACGCAGTATATATAAAACGGAAGTGTATATTACACGAGAGAAACCGATTTCCTCGATCGCAGGGCAAAAAAGCTTTAACGAATGTGTATACATATATATACATCGTCGCGAGTGTCTATACAGTCGAAAAACCGACGCGACGTTTCCTCTCCGTATACACGCGTTTATAACCGCATTGTGTTCCACGCCCGATATATAAAAGCGGCAAATCGCGATTTCCCGCGCCGCGCGGTGAAAGTCAAATTTAAACTGTCGCCCCTCGCGCGCGCGTCGCGTATAAATAAAGATATCTCTCGCGGAGGCGGCGGCTTCTTTAAAATTACACGGCGCTACTCTATCGACGAGGAAACGGACGACGAAAGTGTAATAAACGCTTGTGTATACGCGTGTAATATACGTAAAAAAATCGCTGTGAGAAACGTTCAAGAAAAAGCAATTCGAGGCGCATACGTACAGATTAAAATTGCAGAATTATGCAGAAGAAGGTGGGGAGGTAGGGGGGAAACGCGAAATTTACAGCGTAAGAAATTGCTCAATCAGCGGTAGAAAACAATGTGATATATTGCTCCGTCAGGGAAAAACTATACTCCGCGCGATCGTCGTCCGCGAGGCGAAGAATACGGCAATTCGCGTCGTCGTCGTCGACGAGCCGCGATAGGCAAATCCGAAAGTCACCGCCTCTCAATATCCCGCGTGTATCTCTATATATACATGCCTGTCTCTCTCTCTCTCGCTCGCATTGTGCGAAATCGATGGACCAATGCTTTTTATTGCGCGATGAAGAAAGTATACACCTCGCGAGAGAGTCCGATCAGCCGGTTGAGTTATGGTATGCGCCGGTGTATATATATACTTTACGCACTGCGGCCGAGGAAGACGTATACACTCCTTTCTAATGTCGGCTGCGGCGAAGAGAGAGAGAGAGAGAGAAGGATAATGAAACGCGACTGCCGCGATATATCGTTTTCCTCGTGTTTTTTTGTTGCTTGGCGGTATATATATGCGCGGCTTGGGATTATTATGTCGATAGGTTTATGCGTCCGAGAGACTGAGAGAGAGAGAGAGATGCGGTTGGATTTAACGACGTCGAGATTCATTAGACTGACGAAGTTATAATTCGAGAGAATTTTATATAATTCAAATTTCGCGCCGGAAAAAGCTCAGCGGGTATTTTATGGTCTGTCGATTTTTTGTATGCAGTGCAAAGAGTTTTTTGTTGTTTAACGAGCTGCTTTTCGATAAATTGAGGTTTCGTAGCTATAAATGTTGAACAGTGCATTAAGCGGTGTAATTTGAATAATACTCTTTAACGTGTGCAACGTAAAAAATGAATCGCGTTATAATTGAACTTTTCTATACATCGTAAAGTTAACACCATAATAGATAATCACACAGCGGCGGAGGGTAACAAAGTCACGATACACCCGTAATTTTCTTTTTTATTGTATATACGATCGAGGTAGCCGTTTATATATCCGCTTCAGAAAATGCCGCGAAATTTCAATTTTCATCCGACTTTTTAGAACTACTCATAATTCGCACTCATGCTCTCATTACGCACATACACGGCCATTACATGCGCCGAGACACGATTTTAAGTATATTACATGTATCTCGAGAAAGAAAAAATAAACAATGCGCGCGAAAAGCGAGAAAAAGGTTAAATTATAGTAATTACAGACGAGAAAACTGCGCAGGGCAATCGCAACAAAAGAAACTCCATGCCTTGTGATTTTTCGACCGCTGCTGATTAACCCGAAACTCGTATATATTTTAGGCACTTTCTATGGACACGTTTCTCACCGACTATACTCGGAAACGCATTTCTATTTTAGCGAGAGAATCACAGGCGAAGCGTAAAAATTTCGTATTATTATATTGCTTACAATTGCGCGTCCGCTTAGCGATATTTTTCTGGAGGTCGTACACAGATACATAATCACAGCTATTAACCAGCCCCATCTCCTAACGCGATTTGTGCACCTCCGTTTATCGATCCGCCAATGTAACTTATCATTTTGATAGGCGTGTGTATATCGATGTAATTTAATTTTTCGTAATTTATGCGTAGCTCTATATACGTACAAAACACTAAGCGTTATGGGGCTTCAATTAAATTAAATGATACACACACACGCTATATCCTCGCCTTGGAAACGCCAATAAACAAAAATAGGGAAAGTAGTTCAATGGCAGACTATCAATCTATACAGAGTCGAATCGCGATCCGGAGTAAATAAATCCTGTGTTTACAATTTGAAATGTAGAACAGGCTCGATTTCCTGTATTGAGAGAGATAGATATAGAGAGACTCTAATTTAACGATTAATCGAATCGCATAAATCTTACGATCCAAAGCGGACATTATTTCGAGGTATACAGACATGAAAATTCGAATTTATCTGAAATTCCTCATAAATAAGTTATCGAGCAGTAGCGCCTAAATTTAAAAGCAATGCCGCTCGAGCCGTCGACCTTAGATATATCACGCCTTGTATATACTTGAATCGACGCGTCGTCGTCGTGTACATCGCGCTACGGACACCTTCAGTGAATAATTGGGTCAACACCTGTTACAATACTATCGTATATAGACCTTGTGTAAGAATATCCTCGTATAATTAAAGCGCATTCCTTGCGCCGTTAATTATTTTATCCGCAGACGCTCTGTACGTGTATACACGACTCGACGTCGTAAAGGCAGCAAAAAAAAAAGTAATATGCAATAAGTAAACGACCTCTGCAATTAAGCGTCTCCAAGAGAGACGAACGGGATAAGCGTATGAGCAAGTCTTGCGTGTCTCGCGCCGATCGCACACTCTCGGGGGAGAAATTGAGAAAAAGCGATAAATCCACGGGAAAAAAGTTGCATATATAGCGCATTAATGCACACACGCTTATATGTATACATATAGATGTGCACACAAGGGGGATACGCGGTTACCTCGTTTCGCCTCACCTTGACGCACATATGTGTATCTCTCGCACTTCCATACATCCGATTAGCCGTCGAAGCCTTACGTCAAAGCTGTTACATGTATATACATAACGATATGTATGTATACGTACATGCATATAGTACACAGAGATGTGCACTTGTGTACGTGCGCGTCTACGTAGTGTAGTTACTCGCGAGTTTCGTGTTAGAAGCGGAGAAACGACGTCGCCGCGGAGACAGTCTGCGCGACATGTCCGACGAGGAGGACGACGAGGGGGCTACGGTCCGCGACAGGATCGCCTTTTTGGAAGGTTCTCTATTAATTATCGTTTACAATTATTTCCTTCTCTGCTCTATATTGGCGACGCGATCAGCTGTTCGACGCATTGCGGAGAGAAAGAGAACCGGAAAAATTAGTGGCTCGCGAATTTTCGTCGTGAAACGCGTTCCTCTTCGCGAGGTCAAGCCGGATTCTAGATAATTTTATTTTGTTTTATTTATTTATTTTTTATTATTAACAGAAAGAGCGCACGGATTTGTTTATTGCTCCGGTTTTCTTCGTGTATATACGTACAACGCTAGAGACGCGCACTGCAGAGCATAATTGATTTCTGTCGCGGTATGCATACACGGCGAGAAGAGCCGCGGGTATAGTGCGATTTAGCGGGTCAAGCCTCGCACGTTCCATTGTGCCACTGCACTACATTCCTGGCTCTTTCAAAATGTCGCCGGCTCTTTTCAGAAACAAAAAGGGCGCTCGCTTCGTACTCTCTGAAACACTGCGCAACAATAGTAAATTCGAAATGAGAAATAATTTATTTTTCGAGAAGCGCAATCACCAAGTGGAAAAATTTTCGTTTCGCAGGCAAGGACATAATGGCACCAGTTCTGGGCGTACCGCCGCCGCCGCCACCTGCGCCGCACATGGGTCCAGACGGCCTCATCCTGCCCCGAAAGCCATACAATCCGTGTTTGGGTTCAACTAGCCATAAGGACCTCCACAGGGAACTGCTGTTCAACCAAAAAATGTAAGAGGCGCTCGCAGAGCTATGTAATACAGAACAGTAATTTTCTTTTTAATTTTGCACTCGCGTTTAGTACAAAAAAAGTAGAAGTAAATTGTCAAAAATTTACGAAAAATACACGAGTGCACAATTTGAAAAAGTAAAATTTTCACACACACGATCCTTCGGCTTCCAGAGGCAAGAGCGTCCTCAACCAGAAGAGCGAGCTCCAGCGAGCGCTGGAGAGACACAGGGAAATGGTATCGCGCAAGGAAGCCGAGAGAAATCAGGAAGAGTCGTACAAAAATGATCCGCGAACAGCCTTGCAACGAGCCATCGAGCAGCGAGCGAAACACATACAGCTATCGGTACGTTAAATCACTCTCATTGCTATGCGCTAATTGCAGTTATTAAAATACATATATACTCGCCGGTGTGTGCGCGCGATTGCGGAAGCGAATCGATGATATATATACGGGTGTATACGCTTTGATTCGTTGCGCTACTGCTATTGCGTGGTTTGAGAATTTTCTTTTATCGCAGAGGAATTACATTGTTTTATGCGCATGTACATTTGTGCCTAATATACATTATTACGTGTGCGTTGTAGTTATGTTTGAAAAGAAAATAAATAAAAAATGAAATTGTCTTCGGTTCGCAGCAACAGCCCCAGCCGACGGAGCCGCCGAATCCCCTGGCGACCGCGAGGGCGAAATTGCGGTCGCGCGTCGACTCCCAGTGAGGCGCAGCTGCTCTCGAGCCGACCCGAGAAGAGGATCGATCTTGCTTTTCTTTTGCGGCGAATCGCGAATTTTCACAGACGAAGACGGTACACACGTTATAGACGAGCGTAGAGATGAAAAAGTATATATACACTAATATTATATACATTGATGAATATTAGACGTACTATACATGTAACTTTAGCGTGACAACGACGACGGAGCTGACGAGGACGCGACATCGCGACTGTGTAAATAACTCGAAGGTAAAACAGACGGAGTGGAAATCGTTGCCCTTTACCCTTATACCTCACAATATTATATTTATATACACTTTCCGCACGTCGCATTAAATTTCTCGAGAGAAAAGACGCGCATGTCTCTGTCGACGATATGTGTGTGTGTGGGTGAACAGCTACGAGATGCATGACAAGGTATCGACGAAAAGTATATAAAAGCGAAAAAAAATGGACGAATAAACAATGCGTGGATATTGAAAGTGTGCATTTGAAATTTGGGACCAGCTTCGAGACAGAGTCATAAAGATATCTCCGACTTGTTGTGAAAAAAATAAAAATAATAATAATGATGAAAACGATGACAGCTGCTGAATCTAGAGTCTTCTTCGACTATATAAGGCCTTACTTGTACTATATTTCTTTAAAGCGTTATCGCTAGCTGTAACGACTAGGCCGGTTATGTCTCTGCAGTTTGTAGAATTTAAAATCCGGGGTTAATTTATAAGAGTATTGACGGATTCTAACAAGCCAAACGGATCAAACAAAAGTATGTAACACTTATGTTTTCTTTTTTTTTTACTATTATTATATAGATAGTGATGATCTGCGACAACTAATGGTACTGCATAGATGATATGATAAATGAGAGAGAAAGAGATAAAAGGATTATTGTCAAGAATTCAAATAAAAATTGAAATTATTTTATTGGACTTAAGTATTATTTTTCCCGTCCTCATTTTCTCATAAGAAAACAAATTGACGTTTGGAGAAAAAATGAAAATCAAATCACACGCAAGATAATACAGAGTATATGTCTATACGTAGAGTTACGCAGTATGTTTAATGTTTACATACTTACAAAAAGAAGAAAGAAAACAATGACAAAAACTCTTAATTACGCCGAATTCAAGCAAATCCAAATTATCAACTTCAATGTCATAAGCTACGTTGTTCCGAGTGTTGAATTTACTTCTTTGCATGTGCGACGCCTCGTGTTGTAGTCAGATTTCCTGCTGACACTGTTTGCTTTATAAACAAAACTAGCTTTACATCGCGCTCGAATTTTCCTCTTCTTTCCTTTTCCTCCAGAAATTCGTAGAAATAGTGCATAGCTTTTAAACGTAGGGTGCCTTTGGCAATCAAGTTGATAATTGTAATAGAAAGACTTGTATTTAATAATCATCCCCTCGTGAAATGACTTCTTTGCACGTGGGTCGCAAAACGATCGTGTGCTCGAACTGAGCAGTGTAAGATCCTTTTACGTCGACCAGTGGGGGATAGGCTTCGACAGCACGCTTATCGCACAGATCCTTCAAAGCCATTTGATACTTGGTGCAACCAACACGATCCAACCAACGTTTGCAGAATGCGAGGGTACCTAAAAAAAAATTTAGTTAAGACAATAAGTATAAAACAAATTTAATCCACATTATAATAAAATATTGTGTATTGACTAAAAACCAATCAAAACAAGTGTTCACTCTTAAAAATTCATCTATTTATGTAAAAGATTAAAATAAATTTTACGTATATAAATATATATATATATATTTTAGACACGTAGAATTAATGTAAAAATATAAGTTATTGTGATAAAATACTATCTATATAAACTATGTCTGTTAAATAAAAACTATATTTAAAAATAAATAACTACTTTGTCTTTGTCCGTTTTGATTGCCAATTACTAATTGCTTGTGCAAAATATTAAATAATACTTACTAAAGTGTTTGTTGATAGTGTTCAGCAGTGACTTGCTGCTTTGCAGCCTCAATGGAACGAAACCAGCATCAAAACTTTTCATGTAATGAGAACAGTCGTAATCATCGTGAACGACACCTCGTCCAGTCGATCCGAAAGTCTCAATTGCATAAAATTCATTCTCCTCCATCCTGGTGGCTTCTCCACCCTTTACTATTGGCACAGTTTTTCCGGCATGGATTCTATAAGGCGCAATGGAGTGGCCATTCAGATTTCTGATAGACTTGACCTACGTCAGATTGTTAAACAATTAATTAAATTTTGCCAAGTTTAAACAATAAAGATCATTATGAGATTTTAAGCAAGCATACCGGATAAGTCTTTCCATCGAGTTCCACTTCATAAGATTCCATGACTTCCTGAATAGCAGCTCCGACATCGCAAAGCTGGACATCGATACCTGCCGCCTTGATGCCAGTATTCGTAGCATCACGAACGGCCTCAATGAGCTTATCGTACTTTGAATTAAATGCTAGAGTAAATGCACAGTCGATGATGCGGCCATTGATGTGTGTGCCGAAATCAATCTTGCACACGTCGTCATACTCCAGAACCGTTGTGTCTCCGGCATTCGGAGTGTAATGAGCCGCACAGTGATTCCTCGAGCAGCCAGTTGGGAAGGCTAAGCCAGCCTTCAGTCCATTTTCGCCAATAAGTCTCCTGGCTGTCTCTTCCAATTCGTTACAAATTTCAATCATTGTCATTCCTGGTTTAACCCAGTTCTGAATATGCTTTCTGGTACGCCTGTGAGCTTCAGCAGCCAAACGTGCCTCATTGTACATATCGTTGTGCATTCGATCCAGAGCTTTAGCCTCCTCGCTTGTGAACCTGTCCTTGGCCGTTCTCTCATCGATGCCTGCAGCAGGTGGATAATCCATGATTTCACCAATCGGGAAATTACCATCAGGATAAAGAGAAACAACGGGGAAGGCTATGGGATCTTTATTAGCACCCTTTCCCTTGTTTTTGCGCTTCTTTTTCTTCTTCTTCTCTTCGTCCCCACCATTCTCAGTCGCTTCCTTATCATTCTCCTCTGCTGCTCCTGAGATACAAAGTAAACTAATGAGTAACAGTCAACCTCCAGTAACTAAATCAACAACCAGCGATAAAAGATACAGCCTCATTAATAACAATGACATAAACCATGAATCTCAACGCACACACAATAATTTACAAGTGATTTCTCATTATCATCTTTAATTTACTGAAATAAGAAAAAACTCTTATCGACAAAGCATCATTTACCACTTGATTACTCGATGAGTTGAAATGAAATCGACTTTTTAACACAAAATCAGTCATTCAATTAGTAACAATACCTTCGGCAGCTGCGTTCTCCTTGGACTGTTCCTCGTCGCCTTCGGGCACGTCGGCGCTCGCCTCTCCAGCACCTGCAAAACGCGCAACCTTTACATTACCACGGAACAATTACTCGCCAGCAACACCTGAAAACATCCAGCGACACGTGCTCCGATATGGAAACGAAACAGCGCAGTCGAACGTGCACCGAAAAATAGGTTATAACCGACACCCGCCTCTTTGTGAACAATCAAAAATAAAAAAAAAACAACAATGGCCGCGCGCCAGCCGCCCGAAATATCGCGCGCTCGCGAAATCCTCGGCCGTAAAACGTCGCGGAAACGAGCCGCGAAGCGCAGCGACGCACGGGAGAAAATCGCACAAGCTCGGAAAATCTCTCCGCGTGTCTTTATACGTACTCTCGTCGCGGCGCTTATCGCGTATAAAAATCCATCGGGACAGCGACTACCCACCGGCCTTCTTCTTCTTCTTCTTTTTCTTCTTCTTCTTGGAAGCCTCGATACCGGCCTCGTCGCCGTCGTCCACGATCTCGTCCTTCTCCTCGTCGACGAGCTTCTCCGCCGACTTGCCAACCTCGTCCAGTACAGCAGCCATTTTCGATTGGGGGGGCCTACGACGACGACGTGTATGTGCTGTGCGTATGTGAGAACGTTATAAAACGCGTATTAGATTAAGTAAAACACACGCGCGAAAAAGGCGAGCTGCTCCGTTCTCTATACTTCTCCCACTTGGCGCACACGCGTTCCCCCCGAACGAGGAGGAGAAAAACAACTCGAGCGACGCACGATATATATCCAGACACCCGAGACGATGTCTGTGCAGGAGCGGGCTTCGAGCATCGGGAGTCCGATGGCACTGCGACGGCGCTCCGCGCGAGTCTCGCGGGCGCGAGAGAAAATTATTCGCGCGATCCGCGCGCCCTCTGCGCGGCCGCGGGAATTACAAAAAAATTGGAGTGTATGTAACGTGCGATAAAGCGCTGTGGTATCGTGGTGAAATGATTGTTTTCTTTTTAAGCAATCTTAGTGGATAATTGTTCGTTAAAGATCCCAGTGCTTAGACTCTCGCGATGCTTTAATGCACGAGTTAAGACTGTAAAAAAAAAAAGATTATGGGGTTATAACACAGCGTACTTAAAATAATACAGAATTTATTCTTGGAATAATAGTAATCACGTTACTGACAACAAAATAAATTTTTCTATCGCTACCTTCATCATGCGCATTGTAACAACATTGTGTTCAGTGATTCATCATCATCGGCATAGCACGCAACTCACGCCCATAAAAATCATTTCACAAATCGATTAATATTGTTCATTCATAAAAAAGAAAACTCCGCACAGTTATTTCGTCACGCTCTTTTGTTTTTCTTTTCTTTAACCGACGGTAGAGATGATGAGCTCGGCGACGTCGGGATCCGGCGAGCGTACGGTGAACTGCATGGTGACGTGCTCGGAGAGGACGAGTTTCGCCCTGGCGAGGACCTCCTTGCCGCCGCGGAAAATGCCCGCCAGCAGTAGCGTGTGCTGCGTCGCTCCGGACTTGACGCGGTCCGATCTCTCCACGGGTGTGAGGCCCAGGAACAGGACGAGGCTCTGAATGGCCGCTTCGAGGGTCGTCACCCCGGCGCCGAGCGCGAAGATCTGCTCGTGCGTCACGTACTCGCGAGACGCCGCCAAGTCCCAGGCGTTCGCGAAATCGAAGTTCAGCGGGCTCGAGCCCCGGATCTGGTCGCGCAGCGTTATCTCCAAGTCTTCCAGCTGAAACAACGATTTCGAATTAGTAATCGATGATATTCCGCTGAGGATCGTTAGTCATCGCGATGGGGAAATCGTTTACCATGTATTCGTCGGCGTAGCCTTGATCTGTGTCTGGAATGCCGGTGGTGGGATCGCAATCGCGAGCCAAGAACCGCAACGTGGCGGGAAGGGCGATGATGGTCGACTGCGTGTCTTCTGGGAATTTCAATACTGTGTAAGTAGTTCCTTGCTCATTGTATCCCAGACGTGGGCATGGTATTTCGGAGACAACGGTGTATCTGTGAATGGCATCGCGCGGATTAGTGCACAGTCGATTCGCTCGAAAGCAAGTGACAAAAGTACTCACGTGTCCAGGGTGTCAATAGAAACGCGAACATCTTCCAACAACGGATCGGACAAGGTGTTCAAGCAGTCAAACTGTAAAATAAAATAGTCGCCAAAGCAGTGCTTCACGCACTTGACATTGTACTCGGTTTCGGATTCCGTGAGCTCGAAGACGGTCGACGACTTGAAGAGTGGAGCGTCTTTGAGGATTGCCGCAAGCTCTGGCACTTGACTGAGCTTTTCCATAAAGCTTTCCTCTCTCGTCAACCTTGGCTGTTGTGGCTTGATCGCGGTTAGTACCTCTTGTGCAGGTTCTTCTACTGTTTGTGCTGGTGGTATCTAAAAAAAAAAACAAATAATAATTAACGATTGCGACTGCGATTGACACGATAACACAGAAAATTCATCGTGAATTACTTGTGAAATATCAAAGTCTTCGTCCATTGTCGAAGTGACGTAATTGCGCAGCGCCCTTTCCAAGCTGGGAATAGACAGTTGAGGCGGTTGAACAAGCGGCAAGATCGTCGGGTCGGCATTTTGCTGCAAAATAGTACAGTAATACGTGGCCCGATCGCGGACCTCGTCGTCGGAATCCAACTGACAGCGCGACAATAATACTAAAATGTTTGGCAGCAGAGATGGACAAGCAGCAGCGAAATGAGCCAAGGCCGTAACTGCGGCCGCCCTTACACTTGCGCTCTCGAGAATGACGCGGTTGTAGATAAAACGAATGTAGCGTGAAGGTTGCTTAGAGGTGGGACCCTCCTGGCCAAGAAGATGAAGGATGCGCACTGCCAGGGATGTGTGTTCGCAGTCTTCGATGAACTCGCAGAGGTGAGCTAGACCAGCTTCTTTGGCTTCTGCATTGCCCTCCATTACTGCAATAATAGTATCTGCTATGGCTGCTTTGTATTCCAGTCCTCCCTCGTCTCTCAGCATTGCAGACAGAAAGTTCATTAGGACTGCGTGCTTGCGAGGGAACTTCTGGCATAGAGCTCTGGAAGATTGGTGTTTATGTAAACGTATGATTAATTTCAAATTGTTGATAAAGTAAAATTGTAGTATTGAAAGATAATTGTGTACCTGATAGCTTGCACGACGACGACCTTAAATTCATCCGAGATTTCCGATACAAACGTTGCAATCTGTTTCATGAGACGATCGACAGAACTTTCTGCTCCAGTTTTCAATAGTGTAGTAATTGCCAGTGTGGCAATTGATCTATTGGAATCAGTGATCAAATTTTCTAAATCTAAATTACAAGCAGTTACAGCAGCTGGATGGGTCATTGCTACTTTGTTCAGTGTACGGACTGCTGCAAATCTTAGTGCAGGTTTTGGAGAACCGCAGAATAATTGCAACACACTGATGGCAGATGCGATTTCTCTAGTGCTACTCCTTCCAAGATTGATCAATGCATGTGCAGCCTCATAAACCACCATTTCTGACTTGTGTCGAATGCAACATTCAATGAACTCCAAGAGAGAGTCAGAGCCTTCGTCAACTTCATCCAAGAGTTTGCAAGCCATTCTAATCAACATACACGCTGCGTAAGGACTCTTTGGATTAGATCTCATCAATTTGGCCACTAATTTGATAACAGCATGTTTATCCGATTTTCTGGCCTGGTAAAGTACGCCCAAAGCATGATATTGCACCATAACATTGTCAGAGTTCAAAGCTTCTTGAGCTTCGTTCGCCCATCTCCTGGCAACATCTCCCGATACACTCGTAAGATGCAGGGAGGAAACCAATGCAGCACTCGAAACTGCTGGAGATCGATCGACAATGGCTTGCTTCATGTATCTTTCAATGGCAGCCAGCATCGCTCCATCTGTAATAGTGCACAATGCCCTGATAGCAGCAGCCCTGTACAGATCCTCCTTTCCTGTCATGTCTTTCGTCAAACTTGATGTTACAATGATGACATCCTCCGCAACTGAGCTCAGCTCCTTGATACCCAAGTAAACTAATCTTCGCAGTACGACATCACGAGATTGAAAGAGCTTTGTCATAGCGAAGAAGGCTTCCGTGGCCTCCGTTGTGCCAAGCTGCTCGCCCTGATTCAGCAGATACAAGATCTTCGTCAAAATATGGGCGCATTTTCTCGGATTGACTGGCGTATCGTTGAAGGTGCGGGCCTCCTGCAGCACCGTGGTTTTCTCCAGATTTTGGAACGGATTCCCCCCTGGAGCACGGAAAAACCGACAATTAGTTAACAAGTCAATCGAATCGACGGACAACGCTGCGAGTCGACGTATTTCGTGGCTTATTCGCGTATAAACATGTGTTGCCGAGCTGTCAAACAGGTAGGCAACGTTAACCTCGTTCGACTCTCGCCGATCGTTACCGCCTCGCGAAAACGCGATGAATCGCAATTATCGTTGAAATAATCGTGCTTACCGTCCTCCTCTTCCTTTTTGTCGCGCTTAAAGGCGTTCATTTTCCTGAAATTATTCAAAAATCTGACAAAAACACGAGACACGTCAGCTCACATCCGTGAACTGCAAGTAGCGGTGGCGGCCATGACACCATAGTGCACCTTCGCCCACCCCCACCACGTGTAGTGGCGCGAAATTCGAAATCTCAAACACTTGCCGCGTACACAGTTCCATTCGAAAATTCAAATCATCATTATTCCGCATTACTGTTTAATTAACTGTCATTAATTACAATTAACTCATCAATTCGTTATTCTTATTTATTGAGATTCAATGTTTCGTGGAAAAATAACAATTGCAACAGTGAACAAAATCGGGCAAACACACCCCTACACCTTGACGACGGCTTTGCCGAAATTCTCGCCGCGCAGCAGCCCGACGAAAGCTCCGAACATGTTCTCGAATCCCTCGGTGACGGTCTCCCGGTAGCGCAGCTTCCCCTCGCGTATCCAGGCGAGATTCCTCTCGATGCCCTCGAACCAGACGCTCGTCCATCGGGTTATAAAGAATCCCTCCATCCTCAGCTGTTGCGCCACGAGAGCCGGCTGGAGAATCGCGGCTTTCGGCATTGCGCTGTGGCGCAAGACGTCGCCGCTGTTGTAGCAGGAGACGCTGCCGCAGACCGAGATCCTCCCGTGGACGCGCATCTGGTTGATCACCGCGCTGGATATTTCCCCGCCGACCTGGGGGAATTTTTAAGAATTTTTTTGTTCATTTTTCTTTTTTTTACAGGTGCACAATCGAACATATCAGAATTTCAAAATTTTAAATTTTCGCGGTACTTTCAACGTGGACAATAAATTTACGATTTATTTATTGTTTTCACTGTTTACGTTATCGAAGTAGCAGTCGACCCCGTCGGGCGCAGCTTTCCTCAGAGCCTCCGCGACGTCTTCGGTCTTGTAGTTTATCGCCGCGTCGAATCCCAACTCGTCGACGATCCATCTGGCCTTGGCAGCCGAGTCGACGATGCCGATGGTCTTGAGGCCGCGAATCTTCGATATCTGACCGACGTGCGAGCCGATAGCTCCAGCCGCACTGCTCACCACCAGGGTCTCGCCCGGCTGGGGCTTGCAGATCTCCAGGAAGCCGAAGTACGCGGCGTTTCTGTATATATCGTTGAAAATTTTCAAATTTCGCGCCATTAAAGTAATCATCATTTTTTTGTTACAAAATACAAATGACGACGATATGTACCCGGGTAATCCTAGAACGCCCAGCGCCAAAGACGCCGGCAGATCGCCAAAGTCCGGCAAGTCGTAAGTCTTGTGCTTGATCATCCCGTAGCCGAGCGAGACGTCCGGATTGAAGACCGAGTGGGTCCTCCAGCCGAGATAGGCGACGACCCTCTTGCCGATCGGATACTTCGGGTGTTTCGTCTCGATGACCTTGGCGACCTGGATGGCGACCAGGGTGGAGCCGACCGCCTGGTGAACACTGAACGGTCGCATGTACGGATCTACGGAGATGTACTCGGCTTCGACCATTATTTCTGAGTATAGAGATTTTGGTTCACAGAGTTTTTAATGCTTTTATTGCAGGGATCGTGCGAAGAACAAAGGTTTGCTTATAGCTGCTCTGACGTACGAACCTCCCTCCTTCACGGATTTTAAGATCTCCTCCACTAGAGCTACATCCGTTGCTTTTGGCTCGCCGTCGAAAGCTCGGCGTAGAACGAACTTCTTGGCGACGACGACCATGATGTTTGCGGAAACAATACAGCTTGTTTAGGATGTAATAATTATAATATTTTAACTCGCTTAAGCTATGCTGATCGACGGTTTTTTTAATAATTTTAAATTTCGCAAAATCAGGATGTTTATACTTGGATCACAAATAATTAAACTGAGCTTTGATACTAATTTTGAGTGAACAACTGCGTCGCTGTTTACACTTCTGTATTGACCATTGATTACACGGCATCTTACGACGAAAAGTGTTTAGGGAGTACCTATACACAAGTAAACAAAATTGTGAGTCAAACTCATCACACATACATGTTATCGAACAATTTCATTTTACAGTGTCATTTATGTATTACATAATTTTAAAATTTTCCCGACTGCCTTCATAGATTTTGAAAAAGAATACTTTACAATATTACGATTTTGTTAAGTCTATATAGAATAAAACATATTTTTGTAAAAGTCATTAAAACATTATTTTGATTAACGTTAGTAAAAGCATCCATTTCTAAAAATTATGCTAAAAATTATGCTATGATGGCCATAACATTTTCAATATTTAACAACAGCTTTTCCGAAATTTTCTCCTTTGAGCATTCCATTGAATGCTTTAAACATATTCTCGAATCCGTCGGTAACGGTCTCCTGGTACTTCAGTTTTCCTTCCCGTATCCACTTGTAGATGTTCTCCAGACCCTCGTCCTTGCGATTCTTCCATCTTGCTACCATAAAACCTTCGATGTACAATTGTTTCGATACAATGGGAGGTTGGATGATTGTGCACTTCGGCAACTCCGTATCATTATACGCAGAAATGCTGCCACAAACTGCCACACGTCCGAACGAATTCATTTGACGTATTACTGAACTGGAAATTTCTCCACCCACCTGTACATGAAAGTAGCAACAGGTGAATTTATTTCAATAATGATTAATTAAATCGCAAACCACGTCAAATAAAGCCGTATTTTAGAAAATCATTTTATGAACGTTAGTCTTATCGAATCTCCAACTATACGTAAATTTAAATGATTGATTTAACCATAACGTCAAATAAAATGTTTAATAAAAATCCATAAATATTTTACATTATCGAAATAGATGTCAACGCCTTCCGGCGCGGCTTCCTCTAATTTCTTGGAAACATCGTCTTCTTTGTAATTAATCGCTGCGTCAAAACCAAGATCGTTAACAAGCCATTCGCACTTGGCAGTGGAACCTGCTATTCCGATTATGGACTTGCAGCCGTACAATTTGGCCATTTGGCCAACAAGAGAACCAACAGCACCAGCGGCTCCACTTATTACGATTGTTTTTCCTTTTTCGGGCTTGCAAATCTCCGTTAATCCGAAGTAGGCGGTTAATCTGTGATCGAAAAAATCGATGTATTAAATTATGCTTATGAAGAAATCGGCATGTAAAGTATTAAATAATTCGCTTATGTGCAGATAATTATAAATTCTTAAAAAATTTGAACAATTAATCAAAAACTGCATTGTAAACTATACACAAAAAAATAATTATCCTACCCAGGCTGCCCCAAAACTCCAAGTGAGACAGACGCTGACAGATCGCCAAAGTCCGGCATGACGTAAGGTAACCTGCCTCTAAACGAGTGAGCTTCGAAGTTATCCGGATGCATAATCGTATGCGTTCTCCAACCCATGTAACCGACAATCCGTTTACTCACAGGGTAATCCGAGTTGCGCGACTCGATGATTCGCCCAACTTGAGTGCCGATCATGGTCCTGTTTAAAGGCAAAACCGATGAAATTTTCCGCATGTATGGGTCCACCGATAGATACTCCGCTTCGACCAGGAATTCTGTAAGAACGAAAAAAATTAATTAAAAAGACAAGCATTATAAGATACTTTTAACAGCATTTTGTTTTAAACTACTTTGAAATTAGAAATATTGTTTCTATGTTAAACTGTATATTGTTAAAACGAAGAATAAAAATATAAACCTCCATCCTTGAGATTCGGTAATTCCTCTTCCTCTATGGAAAAATCGCTTGGTTTTGGCTCTCCTTCGAAATCCTTCTTGAACACGTACTTTTTGGCACGAACCATTGTAGTGAACAATTTTCTCTGACACCTGTTTCTGATTTAAAAAATTCGCTGTAATATCATGCGATCTGGATTTTGAAAAATTGAGTACGTTTACAGTGACTGGTGGTCACATATGTACTGACTGCGATAAGTATCAGCAGCTGTCGTTTCAAGCCTGGCACGAGATAAGTAGATTTCATACTATAGCTTTTACCGCATCTACTCTGCGTATAACTTGTTTACCATACTATACTGAATTCGCCATATCTTACTCTATCAGTTGATTATTTACATAATTCGTGTATATTTCTTTGGAAGCTAATGAAATAAAAATGTATAAGAAAAATGACATAATATTAAATGTTAATTAAATACACATTTATTAAATGCTAATACTATTTTCACAAAAATTGCTTTTAATGTACAACATTATAAGACTCAACAAAGGAGTAAGAAGTCAAGGTATACAATTTGTTCATATTGAAAACAACGAGATTTCGGCAGTGATTTCTCAATTTATTTTACAATTACAGTTTCCTACGCTTTGATATATAAAATATGTACATAATTCTCAAAATTCGAAAGAAGTAACTAGTCAAGGCCGATGGCAGTATTGATGCCTGTCGCTTTCAACATCTTGTCGGAACTTTTCGAGATTCGCATCCGCTCTTCGGGCTTCAAAATTTCCGCGATTATCTTTTCGTCGCTACGGCGCTGCTCCGTCAGCAAGCGCTTATCACCGCCGGTCGACAGGTTTTGGGAATTCACGATAACTTCAGCCTTCGGCGATTCGGCCGCTATCGTGACTGCTGGCTCCTCAGTGACCACCGACAACTGTTCTGATGGCGTATCCGTTGAAAGCGCTAGTCTTCCGTTGACTTTTGCGTCTGAAGTCTTTGATAGTTTGTGCGACGGGCTGACGACTGCCGCCGCGTGCGGTTTAGGAACATGCGATGATTGCCTATCCTCAGGTGCATTCACAGTCATTTTAAGAATTGCTGTAGGTTCCTCATAAAGCTGTGAATTCAAATTTGATTAAGTTAGAATTTCAGGATTGCAAGTCTAGAAACAGACAGCACAGATATATTGTACTTACTGTATCAAAAGAAGAATCTAAGAACAATTCTTGAAGGAAACGCCTCGCAGTAATTCTGTAGGTATTATTTGCCAAACGCGAAGCTACCTCAGAGTATATACATACATCCTATACAAAAAATAAAATTTCTCTTAATTTCAAGAACTCCGAAATTATTTTTATTCATCGACAGAAGTTTTAATAATACCTGAAAAATATTGGGATATTGCTGCCTTAACCTAAGTAGCGTCTGTTGACTATGTCTAGAAAAAACTGGATTGGCTAAACGCTGCGTATGTCTTAAAATTTCTCTATAAAAAAAATTCAATATTATAATATTTAACTGTAATACTTTATAATTATAGTTTAAGTGTGCTTACCTTCGAGTCTTATCAACAGTTCGACGAAAATCAACATCAGTCCCGACCGAATCATTTGACACGCTCTTTTCTCTGAAGCAAACAAGGCAAATACGAGAGTGATCACTAGTGGCTTCATATTCAGAACTCGATTCTTCATCCATGTCACTCGCATTTTGTCTTGACGACGACGTCATTCTTTGCTTTGGCTTGCTATCTTCTGGCAGCACAAGCCGATTATTTGCTGCCGTTATGGCGCTCTCGAAATCACCTTCATTGATACTCAATCTGTTTGAAGCGATCTCGTCAGTGTTCGGCTTGGCTCGATCTTCCAAAATTATTGTGGGGATCGGAGAGAAACGATCCGAATCACTCTCGTACATCTGTTCTTGCATTCTTTGTTGATCTCTTTCCGGTCGAAGCAATCGAGCTATCATTCTCGTGTCTTCCTGCAAAATTGACGATTCACTCGTATTCTGAAATATAAAAACAATGCATTCTAATTTGCTGTATAGATGCTGGATTTATTTAATTGAAAATTTTCAGAATTATGCATAATATACCTGAGTACGTTTTGACTCAAAAGCTGGTCTTGACTTATTGACTTTTTCGCGGAGCATCTCCGATGGTGTTGCTTCAGGAAATATCGCAAGAAGTTTTCTCGGTAGACTTATACCCATGTAACGTGAGTTAGAATCGCCGTTTCCGTCTTGCGATGGATTGACTAAGGGTTGCTGTATCGGAGACGCTGTTATGTCTGCAATCCAGTTACGAGACGACTCGAATTCGGACAAACTTTGCAGCGATAATCGACCATCTAAGCTGTACATCTGTGAAACGAGTAAATATCATTTTACTCAATGATAGTAGAATTCAAAGTTATGCATTGTTCAAAAATCTCACCTCGAGACTACTGTGAGAGTAGCTGGGCCTGCGATGCCGTTGCAAACTTCTCAACTTCGCGTATCCCTCTGCATCTTGTTGACTAAGTCTTTGCGCACTAGACAGTGGACTAGGAGTCTCTCCTCTCTCAGGTAGCATATATCGTCTGGGCTCGATATCGGCCGCAGCGCTTTCCGACCTATTCCGTTGTCTTCTCAATACCGGCTCGGGAGGAAGTTCAGGCTTTCCGTCACTGAGACTACGGTGATGACGTTGCACTGAAACTGGACTGGCTGGCTGATTTTGCTGACAATTGTTAGGTACTGAGAAACTACCCATGGACGATGGCTGAACAACGGGCCAATAAGCACCGCGCTTGTAACGAACGCAAGGCCAGTTATAGCAAGTAAGGACGTCTGCGCCAGCACGACTTGTACTAACTAAACTGAGAGCATACATAGCAGTAGCGCGAATTGAGTAATAAGGACTGCATTCCGCCATAGACGTAAGTAGCTCGATTATACCCAAGTTATTTAATTGCTCAACGCCCAATGCTGAAGTACCTGCGTGGCCAAGTGACCATAACGCTGATTTGACTTTAAGAATACGCCCTTCTATGCCGCAGGCAAACTCTTCGCGTAAGTCGGGTTCACCTCTCCAACTTCTTTCGGGTGTTGTCCTTCTCGAATCATCTTGACTAAGTTTTCTCCTGACTTCGACTATCGATTCACACTTTAACGGAGTGTGAACGTCCCCTTTATCAGCAACTTCCGAATCCACAATAGTCTCCAGCCTGCTCGTTCCACTTTCTGCATCGTTCTTTTTCTCATCAACTTTTCCATCGTCCTTCGTAGTTCTGTCTTCTCGATTCTGAACAGCCGAGCCGCTACTAACGCATTCCATTCTAAATCGCTGCACAATGCGAGCGAATCTCTGTAGCACGTTTCTACGCAACAGTAGTTGGATACCATGATCATGTTGTACAAGTTGACCAATTAAGTGCGGCGGTACGAATACGTCCTTAGGCATCACAGAATTACCATTGCTACGTCGAATGTAACAGCCATTTTCACCGCGTTGTCGACGCGTTAGAGAATCGTGAATTTCACCTTCTACCAGACCCGCGTAACGCTCAGCCAGTCCGCCAGATTTTATCCATTTCTCTAATTCTTCAGATGCAGATGGCAGGTTTCCAAAAGATGATTGCAAAGAGTATAAGCGAATTTTCAAGAGGTGACCTTTGTCGCCAAGATTGTGCAGCCATTGGTCCCAATTATTTGACCATTTTTCCTATTGGTAAAATTACAATTATACATTTTATTATTTAATGATAAGAAAATACATTTTATTCTTACATAACAACAGAAATCAAAAGTGAATGTACCATATCATGTATGAATAAATTAAATGAGCATTACCTCCGATTTCTGGAGCACGACTTCCAGATACTCAGGCTCTTCGCAGGCTTCATGAAGCGCTTCAAGCGCCGCGAGTGCAACTACTCTACTGCTGTCACTAAGCTTATTCAGCAGCAGCCCAATGGCCCATTGATGAGCATCGACCATCCTGGCTCGAAGAATTATTCTGAGAAACTGCGTGGCATACATCCTAGTACTCTCCAAAGTCGAGTCTTGAATAACTTTGGTCAAAACACGTCGATTCGGACCTTCCCTCATATAGTCCAAGCTTGAAATAATTAATTTAACGTAGCAGTCGTGTTTGGTAGTCATGGCGAGATCTTGAAGTTTTTCAAGGAGATTAAAGCCACGTAGGATGGCGATTCCACGTAACGAGTGGCTTAGCTGGCCGATAAACAGAAAATATTTCTGGCAACAAGTGGTAGAAACATGTCGCGGCGAAAAAAGACAGTCGTGGGCTGACTGAGCTAAACGTATCGCTATAATCTGTTCGGCAACGTCAGCAATTAATTCGTTCAGGAAACGCGTGCCGTCGGGCTCGTGAATCTCGAGGAGCAAGTTAATCAGCTCGCAGCCTGCTAATGTTGTTTCGCGAGCCATCAAGGCATTGGTGGAGAGCTCGACACGACTGTACTGATTTGATGACGGTTTGAAGTATCTGCAACGTAAAATTGTGTTTCATTGAAAAGATTTTTTTTTCTAATAAAAACAACAACTGCGTGTCAAAAGATGGTAAAAAAGAAATATACTTGACGAGTTTCTTGATAAACATTCGATGATCCGAATCGTGTAACAGCCTAAACGCGTTATCCCGAGACCTAAGTATAGATCTGACGGCAGCCCAATTCCAAGCGAGTGCATCTTTATTCGTGAGGACCTGTGAATCCTTGAGCAATTGCTGCATCGGTGACTCGCGGCGTAACCATTGTCGAATAGACGACTGTCGACGCAAATTGTGCGGCATAGTCGGTCTCAGCCAAGCCCCCGCCTGCAGGAGCCTATCCATAAAAAGACTAGCTGGTGCTGGTCTACGTCTCATCATCGAATGCATGCGACCCAAAATTGCCACAGCAGCAAGCGCCTGATGTCGACCGACGCTCGCTTGCTCCAGCAGATTCGGTAACGGTGGTGTCATATCACAAACCTGTAGTAAAGGAAAATATTTCAAAAATTATATTAAAATTAAGTAAAATAATTTGAGTTCACTACAAGTACAAAAGGTGCTTACCTCAGGTGGAAGAAGCGAGTGTGCTAGATGCAGTAACGCGCCGAGAAGCACGGCTGCTCTGACAGAAATAAACGTATCCGACGAGATAATAGTTTCAGCTAAAGCTCTGTGTAAGCCGACTTCCAGTAAAATATACACTAATAATGCTAGGTGCAATTCCGTAATATTTGGACAATGTGACGTCAAGGAAGGCAAAATGGTCCTACCCTCAGATGCTACAAATCCTTCGGACAGTTTCCACGAATTTTGAAAGCGACTTGGATCAACAGCAGCGAGCGCTACATCGGGCTCGTCCGTCCACGCTGGCAAAGGCAGTCCCAGTAATTCGTAAAGAAGCTCTAATACAGCACCTCTCACCTACGTAAAAGTAAAACGTCACGTGCGTTAATTTGCAAAAAAATCGAATCTGAAATATCTTTCGTAACGCCAGACTCGCGTATCGTACCTCCAATTGCTCGACGTACAGAATATCCGAAATGGCCTTAAGACCAGAGTTTTCGTTTGGATGGCAAAAGTGTATGACTCCCGAATACGATCGAAGCACACTTAGTAGAGCGTATTTGCTGGCGGCGAATCTCTGATCCCAGTCCTCGTTGGATCGTTCAAGACCCACGGATTCCAGTTCGCAATACGGCGCAGCGAGGCACAATAAGGACACGCTGGTTCTCGTCTCCGGATTGGAGAGCAATCGCAGCAGTACACCGACCACAGCTTCGGTGATGGCAGGACTCTGGCCGCTCGTGGCCGCGCGAGCCAAAGCGCTCACTCCGCCGCAGGTTATCAATATGTTGGAATTCAAGACTCCGAGCTCGCAGAGCACTGCCAGGAACACACGGAAAGCTCTATCCTTTTCTTCCATACCTTTCAATTCGTGTTGTTTCAATTAGATTTCGCTGATTCGTCAGTGAGCGGGACAGTATTTGCGAAAGTTGAAGACAGTTGTTACTCACCTCCGCGCGTGATGCTGATAAGCGATCGAGCTAGTGTTGTACTAAAGTGTTTTGGAGCAAGGACAAGTATTCTCCTAAGGAGTCTTAAGGCTTGTATCCGTTCCATTTCATTGCGTATGTTTATATCCATACTGCGAGCAATGAAGTAAGGATACTGTAGTCTATTGATCGCTACTATATCCTGCTCCTTTTTAAGCATGTAACGTATTGCCCTGAGTGCAGCTGCTCTAACTTGTGTCGCTTGGTGAACCAGCCCCACACGCAGACTGGAAAACAATAATATTTATCGCTAATACCTAGTCTAATTTTGAATTGTAATCATTTTTAAGATTCGGTATCTCACCAACAAAATAATTCATCCGCACTGTATCCATATTCTGGAACTTCTGTCTCAGTAACCAATTTGACAATAGCATTGAGATATGCCAATTTCTTAGCATCAGATACTCCATGTCTTTGACAAAGATTAGATAAAGCCTCTGCAATATTTTCTTTCAAATCTAAATAAAAACAAGAATAATTCCGTTAACACCTCACCTCAGTATCAGTATTTCTCAATAAATTAAATTCTACATTATTATTCAAACGATCAAATTCAATATCGCATCTATTTTCATACAGCTACGCATTGGAAAAGGATCTAGTGCACATCCTCCACTGTACAACTGCCAATAAACTTCCCAACAAGTTAATTATTGACTTTTTGAAAATTGGAGCAGTCACCCAATTACACTGATAATAGCCTCCCATCGAATCGCGGCGCAAATCTAAAAGACAAAGCCGACTCCAAAGCCAAAAACTTTCCCCACGAGCCACGCTACTCTCCAAAAATTAATAAATAAATAACCATTGTTAAGAACGTCGAACAAAACAAAAACACTAAGTGCCATCGCCGAGACTTATTCCTAATGCAACGTTTGCACAGCATCGCGAGCCTCCCCCGCAAACACCAAGACCATCAAAGCCGAGGACCTCGACGTCGGCAAGGATCCGCCGATTCTCGGAAGAAGCTCTCCGAGACAGGACTCTCTCCTTCTCTCTCTCTCTCTCCCTCATATACCCCATAACGGCGAAGCAGCCGAGGAGGTTAGGATCCTAACCTTTTGACAGATCGAATTCCACGACGTTGTCCTCCTGATCGTGCCTGTGACCTGCGAACAGCACCAGTCGACGGTTTAGCTCGTCGAACATCGAAAAAAAAAAAATCGATCCCCTCCCGGCGCACATCGTCGCCCGGGTGGACTTACGTCGGTGTGGCGTATTCGAGCGAAGGCTGCGGTTCCAGATCATCCAGCTCGAGATTGCCATAGCTCGTCCGCGCCGGTATCCCCCGCTGCAGCACCAGGGCGCAGGACTAGCGGGCTGCCCGAGGATCCGGCCGTCGATGGGCCAGCTCGTCGACGTCGGCGAGCATCATCCTGTCGTCCTCGTCCTCCTCCTCCACCACCTCCTCCTCCGCCGATACACAACGCACTCGTCCACTTATAGGTTGTACACCCTTACGTGCGCGGGGCCCAACCGCGAGACTGCACACCGCTAACAACACTGCAGATGACGATGCAGCCGTCGGCTGATCCTCCGCGGCGAAGACGTCCCGCTTCTTCTTCTGCAGATGATGCGGTTCTTCGCGCGCATTACTGTACCGCCGTTGCCGCCGCCGCCGCCGCCGCCGCCGCTTGATGATGCCGATGATGCACTTGTACTGCTACTATCAGAAACAATCCAGTCTCGAGCGCCGCATGCATGCGTCCCGAGAGTCGGTTTACGCGCACTGCATTATTGTTATACTTATAAGTATATGATGTATATAAGTACGCGGCGAGAGAAACTCCGCGGCGCGGACTCTTCTCTCGGCGACTTTTCCGCTGATACTGCGGGAATACGAGCAGTAGCGTATATATATAATGCACGATGCGGTTGCTCGTCGGGCTGCAGTAGCCTACTGTCGGCTGTCGAGTGTGAAAACTGCGTGTGTGTATGAATAATGTTGAATATATATATACTGGGCAGCGGATGAATATTATGCGGTTGAGTATACCTGTATATATATAGGGCACAACTCTTTCTCTCTCTCTCTCTCTCTCTCTCTCTCTCTCTCTCTCTCTTTTGTGTAATGCATGGGGACGAAAAACGAAGATACGGGTTGCCGTGCCGAGCTATATGAAGACTATCAACTACTGAAGGTCTGTTCTGCTGTGATGCTTCGTCGAATTTCGCCGAAAACGCGGGTAAATCGCTGGAAATTCAAAGCCGAGAATCGACGCGAGCTTCTGGTACGTCAAATAGTGCATTAGCTCGTAAGTTTTGTTAAATAAAAAAATAATTTGTCGCCTCACTCGAAAAGTTCCCCAGCTCGTCAAGTTTGAAAAAAGCTGAAAGTAAGTATAAGTGAATTGTTTCGATTTAATGAAGAGGGGACACGTTTGTAAACTTTAAGTTATTATTATAAAAAGTATAACATTATCAACTATACGTATTATAGTTATATTACAAATCTTTGTACATGCGCGTATCACACTTCCATATTGCCTTCGGCAAATGATTAAAAATTTTTGATAAGTTAAATCGATAAATCTAACATAAATCTTGTGTTTAAATTAATATAACAGTAAAATTATTATGCCTATTATAACTCTGACAAAATTTAAGGAATGGGTACATTTCTTGCTGTGCACCACCTCGATATTGTTCGTATTGAGGGAAACGGCAGATTTTGTTTTAATAATTCTTCATAGCCTCGAGTTCCACATTCTTGCTTTAACTTGATGGCTTTCATCATTGTTTTATGAGACCAAGGTATAGTTGACTTTGGATTGTAATACCTCAATTCAACAGCTTTTATTTGATCATCAGTAAAAACATCTGCTAAACAAGTTTTATAATCAACAGTTTCCTCTTTTTCTAATTGGTGCAGTTTGTTTGTTAAAAATAATAATTTTTTTCTTAATGCATCATTTAGTTTTAGCTGCTTTAACAGAAGTTTGTCCATTTTCTCAAAACGTTCATCTAGCAATTGCTGTGGCTCACATCGATTTAAATCAGTTTTAAAAGTTTCTGAATCCGATAAATCTGAATTAGAATTAGCTTCAGCTTGATTTGAGATAACATCTGCTGTTGGCATTGAAGATTCTGAATTCAATAATTCTGAATTCATGTCTTCTTCAACTTCATTCAGATTAATGTTTATTATCGATGTTGGAATATTTGAATTTGATAATATTGAATCAGTGTTCACTTCAGCTTGATTGATAATAATACTTTTTGATTGCACTGTTAAACTATCTGTATATACTGATTCTGTATTATTTAATTGTATTTTCGACTTTAATAAACTTGACGATGCAGGAATGATTATTGGTGTTTTACTATTTGACATTTTTAGTTGGTCTAAAACATCTTTAGAAAATGTTAAAGTTGGTAATGAAGTATTTTTGGCTTTTGATCTAGGTTTTAAAATACTAGTCAAAGTACCTTTTTTTGGAGTGTTAAGTGGCATTATTTTAATGCAGTTAGTTTTACTTAATTCCGAGAATGGTGCCATACTTGATGCAGTTGATGATACTGACAAATTATCTTTCGCAATTACTAGTTCTGATCCATTCAAATCCGTGTCTGATTCTTTAACAATACGGTCACCAAATATTGTTGGCACAGCATTATACTTTAACTTCTTTGTTCCATCAACTCTAATTTTTTCCCACATGTGAGGTTCAAAATGTGCCTGTAGTAAATTATAATAATGAATAACTTTCGAATTTCAAAGAAAATACATTTTTTTAATACATCTTGAACATCGCTAACCTCGCACAACACTGCACCTGGATGATACTTCCAACCTTTTAAAGCCATATTTTTTATCCACTTAGCTTGCTGAACAGGATTGCGTGGAAAACTGTTCATCTTCATCTTCTTCTTTGAAGAATTTGAACAGCCCCTGTACGTACACACGGGCATTTTTGATTGCTTATCGAAAGTTCTAGAAAAATATAGAAAATAAAAATAAAATCTTTATAGCAAAAGAAAAATGTGTATTTAATACAGTATGAAACAAAAAATATCAAATTTTATGGCTAAATTTGTTGAGCGTACACAAGTTGTAAATAAACTCACCATAAGCACAGCAGACAGTTAATATATTATGAGCAGTAGAGTATTGTGTAATCGATGACACGGAATTGGCAAATACGGCTAAACGGTCAAACAAGGTAATAAAAATAATTTGTTATCATCAGTAAGTATATCCAGTGTTGTGTTTTATACTTAAAAACACAATTTACAAATGCAGACTTGACACCTGTCACAGAGGTACTAAAAATGGCGTAAGCCGTACTTAATTCAATGCGCAAGAGCATAACTCCACCATAAAAATTACATGTACATAAGGTTTGTTCCCCGCTCGTTGATTCTGATCGTCCAATCGGTGCACGAGTTTCGAAAATATGCCATAAAAGCCCGCGCTATTCAAACAGAAAACTACATCTGCATTTCAAGCTTCGATACGAAGTGTAATTGTTAAATATTGTAAGAGAAAGCTTTGCGAGCAGTATATAGGATTTGGAGAAATCAGTCACGGTTCTATTGGAAAATTTGAATTGATTAGTTGATAAGTATATAGTGAATTTACAAATAATAAATTTCTGTCCTTCATACTTCAACTTCAGCGACACGCGTCTGACCGACTTCACGCTACTACTACTTACAACTAATATTTTAGATACTTGACTCCCGAAGTTAATATAATTCCACGAATATTTTTCGATAAATGCGAAAAAAATTGCAGTACTACAGCGACAGCAGTAAAGTGTCGAGGCGTCGAAATGGCTATACTTATACCCCCTATATGAAGTCGTAAGACGATAAACTTTGGGGCATCGAACCTCGACATAAGAAGATTTCTTCCCTGCATAATTGAATAGGAAGTGTCTGGGAAATTTTTCTCTCGTGTCTCTATCGGGAGTCGCCACACGTGAAAGGGTAGTTCCAAATGAAGTATATAAGTATGTATTGCGTGACTGTAATTTGCTTTCCGCATTTTTTTTCTCTCTGTGAATCCCTTGCCGTCGTGTAGCGTCGCGCATAACAAATGCCCTTTTCTATTGTGTTTCGGTGTTTTCGTTCGTCTTTATCGCGTTATAGCACCGGCTTTTATCTTATAGACGTGGCGAGGAAGCCGCGTATCTTCACCTCGACAGAGAATATCATAGTAATAATTTCGTTGTGGCAAAATGCGAAGATTTTTTTCTGCAGACAACGTTTCAATTACAGCTGTATTTACGTAATTATGGCATTTACGTCTAGACATCTTACTTAGAAGCTTGAGACTTCGTGAAATAATGGTATATTAGACAATAGAAGGGGATTTATGCTGTTTTGGCTTTTAATATTTGTTACGGAGTGATATATGGCTGATTTTTCGTCTGCTATGTTGTGGCGTGAAATTCAGATTTTCAATTCACTTTATACTGCTCTATTATATATACTCGAATATAATCATTTTTAAACAACTATCATTTATATCTAGAAATAAAAATGCTCAGAAATTATTCTAATTGTAAGTGCATTCACTTCTAATTGTATCCACTGTAAATTGATTGTGAACAAAAAGTACGACCGACGTCTTAGAGAAAGATAATCATTCGCGTAATTGATTGTTTTTCACAAAATCAAGAACTACACTTTTATAAGTCGATACACTTGCTTGTCTTGCTACTATACCTTGGTCGCGATTCGTTAGGGCAACGGTCGTTATAAGCTTGAACTTCAGAGAAGCTACGAAAAAAGTTCTCGGTAAGAAGTATACCCCGATATTACGAAGTATATTAGACTTTACAAACTGTTGTCCCTTCCCTCATGTAACGGCTCTTCTCAGTTTTTTATAACCGTTGATGATTTAACATCTACGTAAGATCGATTTTTTTTTGTTACGTTTTCCGGCCGGTTTTGTAAAGTGAAGTTTAATAGAAAAATTTGCTGTATTAGTAAGTGCATTTCTAAAGGTTTCGCGAGTATGATCTTTAGTGTCAATTCGTCTGTGTATTGTTAATGGTGCTATACGTCCAAACCAACCTCAATGCATTCGAAAATAAAATTGTGACTAATTATTTTCTAAACTATTATAATACATTCGATCCAGTCGAAAAACACTTTTGTAATTTACTTCATACGTGTATTACACCAACTTACGTTACACTAGGTATATAAATAGTATATCAATTTTGCGAACCGCGTATATAAAAATTATCCAAGCCAATGCCAATCCAAGCCAATGCGTTTGACTAGTGCGAATACGTGAATGCCAAAAGTAAAGAGATGACACTCCCTATTAACTTCAGTATCTGCAACAAATGAAGAAATAATCATAAAAAAATAATTCGACGAACCAGTTCATCGTTGTCCAAATTTAACGCTGATTTTTGCGTACACTGCAAAACGACGATAGAGATAAGTACAGAATTTTTCCGGCCGACATCGTCTGAGGATTCTGCGACATTACCATCAGCAGAATCAGATCGAGGGAGGCCTTTTCGCGAATGTTGTACCAGTCGCTGTTGTAGATTCGATGCAAAACTCCGGAGCTCTAAAATGAGCTTTTCTAAAATTTATCGTTTTTTTTAATACCATTACAATTAATAAATTGATTAGCTTACGTGCGAAGCTAATAATTCGCTCGCGTAACAATTGCCAAACGTAAAAGTGAGCATAATGAGCAAAGCCCCTGAATAATTGATTATTAGGGCGGTCGACGTCTTGTCCGGACTGACAATGTTCTGCGAAAGCAATATTTTTTTCATTGTTTTCAATTATTGTGTACGTATATTATAAATACTGCAACTTACGTGTAATATCCTAACTCCCAAGCCGCACGCACATATACACAGGCCCAGCACTTGAGTCAAAAGTATGAGACTGAAGGATTTCCTCACCGACGCAGTCATACTGCAAAAAATTTTCCAAAATCGACAATTCACCCTTACACACCCGATAAAAAACAATCATCCAATTACCCACCTTATGAGGTGCACATGCCTGTCGACGTACAGCCCAATGGACTTGTGAAAACTCTCCCTCCCAAGGCTCTTGCCGTTGTACCCCAAGATGAATCTCTCGACGTTCATCCCGAGCAGTTTGAATTGCCCGGCGAGGTGCAACACCAGGACCGCGAAGTAGTTGTCGGGGATGGCGGCACCCACGGCTACGAGGAAACTGGCGGCGACCTGGCTACCGTAAGTGATCTCGAACTGCGGGCTCCCGGAGTAGTCGTACGGGTAGTAGGACTGCAGGAGGAGGTGGTGCTTGCCGTAATCCGTGATGTTCTGCACGACCCGGACGTCGAAACCGTAGAGCGGAGCGACGATGAAGCAGATGAGGCTGCCGAACATGCTGTAGCCGCCCAGGGTGAAGAGTCTGGCGATAGACGCGCCGCTCTGCATCACCAGGAGCTCCTGGCTGGACTTGGAACGAAGCCAGTCATCCGCGAGCGAGGCCACCACCGGCCGTAGCTCTTCATTGAAAGAATCGGAATTTCAGTTCGACACTTATTTATGTATATCGAAGCGTAAAAATATAGGTAATCAGAAAATTGCACGTTCTGAAGCAAAAACTTCGCATTAGTGGAAAAAAGCGCAGGACGAACCTTCTTTGCTGCGCCAGAGAAAGTAGAACTTAACGCAGACGGTAATGGCAGGAAAGTTCACCAGCAAGTTGTCGACGACGAGCAGCAGGTTGTGCCTCACGAGGACCAGGGCGTAGCTCTGGGGTACGATGCAGCACCAGAACACAATGGACATCATCAGCGGGACCCGCAGGACTGTTCTGAGGAGCCTCGCCTCGGCGACCTCGTCGTCGGGCCAGACACCCATTAGCCGGAGGCTGAAACGATTCAAGCCTACGGCCCAGTTCAGATCTGCGGATTTTCGTTTGTATATTGTTAAAGCCTTGTGATCTAGACTGTTGGAAAAGTAGATGTGTATATGTGTGTATACGATGTTCGCACCTGCGAGGAAGGTCTCCCGAGCGACGGACTTCATGTCGAATTGTTGGGCGATTGCCGTCGAGTGTCATAAAATTTTGCAGCAGCTTTTGAAGAATTTTTCCAAGAATAATCCTCAGGTATTTGGAGTAATTTGCATCGACCTTAGCGTTCTTTAATTTTTTTATTTTGCACTCGAAGATGCATTGTGTATTGTTCTAAGTTATTTGTGTATATGTAAGCGCAAAAAGTACAATGAAATTATTAATAGATATAACTGTCACACCCCTTCCCTGCGGTAGAAATGTTAAGATATCAGCTGGCGAACTATTTTATTATTTTCAAGAAATTTAAACATTGATCCAGAAATTAAGTTGCTTAGCTTTCTACCAGGGTTTCGCTTAAAATCCTCATTCACCTTCGTCTGCGTGTTCCATTAATGCGTCCCGTCGATTCGTCACTTATGCTGCGCAAGAGGTTTCCGAAGTGTTTCGTGGCTGGAGACACTTGTATACGAATCCTGTTGAATAAAGTATATGTCTACTCCACGTAATTATATAGCGATTATATCGACGATATTGTTACTCAGCTAGACAGCGAATAAAGCCTAGAACTGGGCTTATGAAGCACATCAATTATTTCCGAGGGGTGAGAATTCATGCGATTGCAGCGAAGTTGCCAAGTCTCGATAAATCGCCATAACATGCTATTAGTTGACCTGCATTATTAACGTAAAACGTGACATAGCCTTTGCGTCTTTTTCTCAGTTGTGTTTCAATGTTTCCCTAGGCTCGTACACAAAGATTTCTTACGTTCAAAAACAATTACATAGTTTAGTAATTAGAGATAAAGTGCTCATTGTGTAAGTGAAACGGAAAGATGTCTTTGTTCCGAATTTTCGTTTGTGGACATTTGTAAGTATAGTATTGTAGTAGAAAGTTTGTGGTGAAAATATATTGTGTTTAGCAATAGAAGATTATGGTACACGATGTTCTTTATTTATTCATGTGTATACCAAATACGTATAATATATGAAGATGGTACATTCTTGTATATAACTCATTATAAATTGACCATTGAAAATATATCTATTAAAATATTTCTCTTTCTATAAACTGCGAAGATTTTAAAATGTATATTTTACTGCAGATTTTCTCAAAGAGACGAATCTATTCTTTCACTTAAAATCATACGATTCGCGAGTAATAGCAGCGATATTTCTAAATACTGAATTAAATAAAGACTACTCGGAGCACAGAAATGCATCCAAAAGACGTTTTTATAATATCTAAAATTTTATTTGTTTTTAAAGTACCTGTAAAAAGGAGTTAAGAGACAAGCGAAAGAACTTGCCTGCGCTAAGATTCAGTGAAGAATGGACACGTACCATAATCAGAATAATATCGCGAGCGCCAGAGCTTGTCAATAAGAACCAATCGGAAAAACAGGCAGAGTTCAAAACTAACGAACTCTAAATTTAGGTAAATTTTTCCATGAATGTGAGCGCTTATAATGTACGATTCAGAAATTGAAACTCATATACTCTACTAGAATTTTCACTTGTGATGCAATACACCAATTAAAGTGAGGACTGCGCTTGCCTTGACAGCTAGTTGTAAGATACGTAACATTTTGCCCGCTTGCTAGTAACTGAAAAATGTTTTTCAACAAATTATCTTAAAATTATATTTTATAAAAATAGAGTATTTTGTAAACATTTTTTTAATTACCACAATAGTCCCATATCCTTGAAAATACGGCTCTAGTCGTCAATACTGCTTGCACCAAAAATACAAAGTTAAAACAATTTTCATTTGCACAAATCTGAAATTAAACCCGAACATTTATATTTGCTATAAATACGATCTTAAAATAGAAATAATTGAAGTATGCATGTCTGAATATGTATAGTAACTAATTGGAATTAATGATTTAATCAGCGTTACAAATATAAATAAGCATGTGTTTTTATTTTGGGTTATCATGTAGTTATTTTGCATGTACATTTCAGAAGTATAGAGTTTAGCAAAAATCTTAATTATCTTGACAATTAAGTTTGAATGAAAATTTGATAATTATAAAACCTTATTTATTGTGGTTTTCGATCAATATGTGTACTATGCCAATAATATTAAAATGGTAAATACCAAAAATAATGATTCATGGCATTGCAGCCTACTACTTTTAATACTTAGAAACCAATCAAAAAATTACAATTTCAACATGACTTTTAATGTTTTCTGTCACCACAAAAGCTCGAAGTTTTTTTTATCAATTTATCAATGCCTTGTATAATAAAAAAAAATTATTTCTTGATACATCGTTAATTTGACAGTCCCAATTCAATGTTTAAACAGCAAATTTTGGCGAATATGCATTCAATAACGGTCGCATTTGCGAAATACCTGATAATGTCCAAATGTTTTTATATCCAGCGCCTCAAGTTTACTGTCAAATCTCCAACGCCGAAATACTGCTCACCGGCCAGTTTTTCCCTCCCAATTTCATTGATCCGGGCTTGGAGTATTTCACAGCGCCGAAAAAGTAATCCGGCATTGAAAAGCAGGTTAAGGCAAGACAACAAGCCACTACCTATGGGAGACGTAAATCACCTCGAAATATGCGGAGACGACGTCGTCTTGAAGGGATAGAGGCTCTGAAGCGGCTTATGTACTCCGCATCAATGGAATTGGTGATGTTGTTGATGGTACGGATGTGGATTCCGAATAATGGACCGAGCACGAAGCCCACTCTGCAAATGGAGATTAAGACGTAGCCGCTGAGCTTGAGGTTGCGGGCTCGTGGTAGCTCTCGATTATAACTCGTGTGAGAGCAAGGAACTGCGGTATTAAGAAGCAGAACAGAATCATGGCCTCCACGATGATGATCCTCAGACATTTGGAGTCACTTGCGTCCACCTTGGCATTGTCGTTCGGTTTGACGTTTGGAATTCGAACGCAACTCGATAAAGCCCAAAAGCCCCTCATAAGTTGGAGAACTGATATCTGAACTATTTTGTTATTTTCAGTAAATTTAGGTATTAATTTAGCAATTGTGTTGCTAAATGTGCAACAGAACTGCAACAAAATGTGCCTATACTTCCAACCCTTTTAAAGCTATATTTTTTATCCACTTGGCTCACTGAACAGGATTGCGCGGAAAACTGTTCATCTTGATTTTCTTCTTTGAAGAATTTGAGAGCTAGGCAAAATTTCCAAATTTCTGCGTGTAAAAATAATGGAAATCCGATTCAAGTAGAATTTCATAAAATATAGGATTCTCTAATTATTCGTATACTTGCAGGCTTCCGAAAACTATAGGCAATATTTGAATTGCATTAAATTACTTGATGAGACATATAAAAATTATGAGTACAATATTATAATTGTGATTATCTTACTCAAATTAAGAATGATAAAAATTGCTCCGGCGATAAAATTAAAATTAAATACTTGCTAAGTATGTAGTGAATTCAGAAATAATAAATCTCTTTGTTTTCATACTTAGATACTTCAACTTCACTGATGAATGTCTGACCGATTTCACGCTACTACTACTTACAACTTATATTTTAGATACTTGACACCTGAAGTTAAAATAATTCCACGAATTTTTTTCGATTATTCGGAAAATTTATTATTTTAATCCTCTCGGTATTCTTAAAATATTTCGATTAGTCTTCCATTATAATATACACTCAGCGATTGAACAACAAGAAATCGCAAAAAAAAAATTATCCAACTATGTAAGTATGCATAACTATTGAGCGAAAAAAAATTGATGTACTACAGCGACAGCAGTAAAGTGTCGAGGCGTCGAAAATGCTACTTATATCCCCCATATGAAGTCGTAAGACAATAAACTTTGGGGCATCGAACCTTGACATAAGAAGATTTCTGCCCTGCATAATTGAATAGGAAGTGTCTGGGAAATTTTTTTCTCATGTCTCTATCGGGAGTCGCCACACGTGAAAGGGTAGTTCCAAATGAAGTATATAAGTATGTATTGCGTGACTGTAATTTGCTTTCCGCATTTTTTTTCTCTCTGTGAATCCCTTGCCGTCGTGCAGCATTGCGCATAACAAATGCCCTTTTCTATTGTGTTTCCGTGTTTTCGTTCGTCTTTATCGCGTTATAGCACCGGCTTTTATCTTATAGACGTGGCGAGGAAGCCGCGTATCTTCACCTCGACAGAGAATATCATAGTAATAATTTCGTTGTGGCAAAATGCGAAGATTTTTTTCTGCAGATAACGTTTCAATTACAGCTGTATTTACGTAATTATGGCATTTACGTCTAGACATCTTAATTAGAAGCTTGAGACTTCGTGAAATAATGGTATATTAGATAATAGAAGGGGGTTTATGTTGTTTTGGCTTTTAATATTTCTTACGGAGTGATATATGGCTGATTTTTCGTCTGCTATGTTGTGGCGCGAAATTCAAATTTTCAATTCACTTTATACTGCTCTATTATATATACTCGAATATAATCATTTTTAAACAACTATCATTTATATCTAGAAATAAAAATGCTCAGAAATTATTCTAATTGTAAGTGCATTCACTTCTAATTGTATCCACTGTAAATTGATTGTGAACAAAAAGTACGACCGACGTCTTAGAGAAAGATAATCATTCGCGTAATTGATTGTTTTTCATAAAATCAAGAACTACACTTTTATAAGTCTATACACTTGCTTGTCTTACTACTATACCTTGGTCGCGATTCGTTAGGGCAACGGTCGTTATAAGCTTGAACTTCAGAGAAGTTACGAAAAAAGTTCTCGGTAAGAAGTATACCCCGATATTACGACGTTTATTAGACTTTACAAACTGTTGTCCCTTCCCTCATATAACGGCTCTTCTCAGTTTTTTATAACCGTTGATGATTTAACATCTACGTAAGATCGATTTTTTTTTGTTACGTTTTCCGGCCGGTTTTGTAAAGTGAAGTTTAATAGAAAAATTTGCTGTATTAGTAAGTGCATTTCTAAAGGTTTCGCGAGTATGATCTTTAGTGTCAATTCGTCTGTGTATTGTTAATGGTGCTATACGTCCAAACCAACCTCAATGCATTCGAAAATAAAATTGTGACTAATTATTTTCTAAACTATTATAATACATTCGATCCAGTCGAAAAACACTTTTGTAATTTACTTCATTCGTGTATTACACCAGCTTACGTTACTCTAGGTATATAAATAGTATATCAATTTTGCGAACCGCGAATATAAAAATTATGTTTACGTTTTACGGACTTTTTCACATCAAAAATATCGTAACAATCCAAGCCAACGCATTTGACTAGTGCGAATACGTGAATGCCAAAAGTAAAGAGATGACACTCCCTATTAACTTCAGTATCTGCAACAAATGAAGAAATAATCGTAAAAAAATAATTCGACGAACCAGTTCATCGTTGTCCAAATTTAACGCTGATTTTTGCGTACACTGCAAAACGACGATAGAGATAAGTACAGAATTTTTCCGGCCGACATCGTCTGAGGATTCTGCGACATTACCATCAGCATAATCAGATCGAGGGAGGCCTTTTCGCGAATGTTGTACCAGTCGCTGTTGTAGATTCGATGCAAAACTCCGGAGCTCTAAAATGAGCTTTTCTAAAATTTATCGTTTTTTTTAATACCATTACAATTAATAAATTGATTAGCTTACGTGCGAAGCTAATAATTCGCTCGCGTAACAATTGCCAAACGTAAAAGTGAGCAAACTGAGCAAAGCCCCTGAAAGATTGATTATTAGGGCGGCCGACGTCTTGTCCGTATTGACAATGTTCTGGAAGCAATATTTTTTTCATTGTTTTCAATTATTGTGTACGCATATTATAAATACTGCAACTTACGTATAATATCCTAACTCCCAAGCAGCACGCATATATACACATGCCCAGCACTTGAGTCAAAAGTATGAGACTGAAGGATTTCCTCACCGACGCAGTCATACTGCAAAAAATTTTCCAAAATCGACAATTCACCCTTACACACCCGATAAAAAACAATCATCCAATTACCCACCTTATGAGGTGCACATGCCTGTCGACGTACAGCCCAATGGACTTGTGAAAACTCTCCCTCCCAAGGCTCTTGCCGTTGTACCCCAAGATGAATCTCTCGACGTTCATCCCGAGCAGTTCGAATTGCCCGGCGAGGTGCAACACCAGGACCGCGAAGTAGTTGTCGGGCATGGCGGCACCCACGGCTACGAGGAAACTGGCGGCGACCTGGCTACCGTAAGTGATCTCGAACTGCGGGCTCCCGGAGTAGTCGTACGGGTAGTAGGACTGCAGGAGGAGGTGGTGCTTGCCGTAATCCGTGATGTTCTGCACGACCCGGATGTCGAAACCGTAGAGCGGAGCGACGATGAAGCAGATGAGGCTGCCGATCATGCTGTAGCCGCCCAGGGTGAAGAGTCTGGCGATAGACGCGCCGCTCTGCATCACCAGGAGCTCCTGGCTGGACTTGGAACGAAGCCAGTCATCCGCGAGCGAGGCGACCACCGGCCGTAGCTCTTCATTGAAAGAATCGGAATTTCAGTTCGACACTTATTTATGTATATCGAAGCGTAAAAATATAGGTAATCAGAAAATCGCACGTTCTGAAGCAAAAACTTCGCATTAGTGGAAAAGCGCGGCACGAACCTTCTTTGCTGCGCCAGAGAAAGTAGAACTTAACGCAGACGGTAATGGCAGAAAAGTTCACCATGATGTTGTCGATGACGAGCAGCAGGTCGTGCCTCACGAGGACCAGGGCGTAGATCTGGGGTACGACGATGCACCAGAACACAATGGACATCATCAGCGGGACCCGCAGGACTGTTCTGAGGAGCCTCGCCTCGGCGACCTCGTCGTCGGGCCAGACACCCATTAGCCGGAGGCTGAAACGATTCAAGCCTACGGCCCAGTTCAGATCTGCGGATTTTCGTTTGTATATTGTTAAAGCCTTGTGAACTAGACTGTTGGAAAAGTAGATGTGTATATGTGTGTATACGATGTTCGCACCTGCGAGGAAGGTCTCCCGAGCGACGGACTTCATGTCGAATTGTTGGGCGATTGCCGTCGAGTGTCATAAAATTTTGCAGTAGCTTTTGAAGAATATTTCCAAGAATAATCCTCAGGTATTTGGAGTAATTTGCATCGACCTTAGCGTTCTTTAATTTTTTTATTTTGCACTCGAAGATGCATTGTGTATTGTTCTAAGTTATTTGTGTATATGTAAGCGCAAAAAGTACAATGAAATTATTAATAGATATAACTGTCACATCCCTTCCCTGCGGTAGAAATGTTAAGATATCAGCTGGCGAACTATTTTATTATTTTCAAGAAATTTAAACATTGATCCAGAAATTAAGTTGCTTAGCTTTCTACCAGGGTTTTGCTTAAAATCCTCATTCACCTTCGTCTGCGTGTTCCATTAATGCGTCCCGTCAATTCGTCACTTATGCTGCGCAAGAGGTTTCCGAAGTGTTTCGTGGCTGGAGACACTTGTATACGAATCCTGTTGAATAAAGTATATGTCTACTCCACGTAATTATATAGCGATTATATCGACGATATTGTTACTCAGCTAGACGGCGAATAAAGCCTAGAACTGGGCTTATGAAGCACATCAATTATTTCCGAGGGATGAGAATTCATGCGATTGCAGCGAAGTTGCCAAGTCTCGATAAATCGCCATAACATGCTATTAGTTGACCTGCATTATTAACGTAAAACGTGACATAGCCTTTGCGTCTTTTTCTCAGTTGTGTTTCAGTGTTTCCCTAGGCTCGTACACAAAGATTTCTTACGTTCAAAAACAATTACATAGTTTACTAATTAGAGATAAAGTGCTCATTGTGTAAGTGAAACGGAAAGATGTCTTTGTTCCGAATTTTCGTTTGTGGACATTTGTAAGTATAGTATTGCAGTAGAAAGTTTGTGGTGAAAATATATTGTGTTTAGCAATAGAAGATTATGGTACACGATGTTCTTTATTTATTCATGTGTATACCAAATACGTATAATATATGAAGATGGTACATTCTTGTATATAACTCATTATAAATTGACCATTGAAAATATATCTATTAAAATATTTCTCTTTCTATAAACTGCGAAGATTTTAAAATGTATATTTTACTGCAGATTTTCTCAAAGAGACGAGTCTATTCTTTCACTTAAAATCATACGATTCGCGAGTAATAGCAGCGATATTTCTAAATACTGAATTAAATAAAGACTACTCGGAGCACAGAAATGCATCCAAAAGACGTTTTTATAATATCTAAAATTTTATTTGTTTTTAAAGTACCTGTAAAAAGGAGTTAAGAGACAAGCGAAAGAACTTGCCTGCGCTAAGATTCAGTGAAGAATGGACACGTACCATAATCAGAATAATATCGCGAGCGCCAGAGCTTGTCAATAAGAACCAATCGGAAAAACAGGCAGAGTTCAAAACTAACGAACTCTAAATTTAGGTAAATTTTTCCATGAATGTGAGCGCTTATAATGTATGATTCAGAAATTGAAACTCATATGCTCTACTAGAATTTTCACTTGTGATGCAATACACCAATTAAAGTGAGGACTGCGCTTGCCTTGACAGCTAGTTGTAAGATACGTAATATTTTGCCCGCTTGCTAGTAACTGAAAAATGTTTTTCAACAAATTATCTTAAAATTATATTTTATAAAAATAGAGTATTTTGTAAACATTTTTTTATTTACCATAATAGTCCCATATCCTAGAAAACAGATGGCTCTAGTCGTAAATACTGCTTGCACCAAAATTGCAAAGTTAAAACAATTTTTATTTGCACAAATCTGAAATCAAACCCGAACATTTATATTTGCTATAAATACGATCTTAAAATGGAAATAATTGAAGTATGCATGTCTGAATATGTATAGTAACTAATTGGAATTAATGATTTAATCAGTGTTACAAATATAGATAAGCATGTGTTTTTATTTTGGGTTATCATGTAGTTATTTTGCATGTACATTTCAGAAGTATAGAGTTTAGCAAAAATCTTAATTATCTTGACAATTAAGTTTGAATGAAAATTTGATAATTATAAAACCTTATTTATTGTGGTTTTCGATCAATATGTGTACTATGCCAATAATATTAAAATGGTAAATACCAAAAATAATGATTCATGGCATTGCAGCCTACTACTTTTAATACTTAGAAACCAATCAAAAAATTGCAATTTCAACATGACTTTTAATGTTTTCTGTCACCACAAAAGCTCGAAGTTTTTTTTATCAATTTATCAATGCCTTGTATAATAAAAAAAAATTATTTCTTGATACATCGTTAATTTGACAGTCCCAAATCAATGTTTAAACAGCAAACTTTGGCGAATATGCATTCAGTAACGGTCGCATTTGCGAAATACCTGATAATGTCCAAATGTTTTTATATCCAGCGCCTCAAGTTTACTGTCAAATCTCCAACGCCGAAATACTGCTCACCGGCCAGTTTTTCCCTCACAATTTCATTGATCCGGGCTTGGAGTATTTCACAGCGCCGAAAAAGTAATCCGGCATTGAAAAGCAGGTTAAGGCAAGACAACAAGCCACTACCTATGGGAGACGTGAATCACCTTGAAATATGCGGAGACGACGTCGTCTTTAAGGGATAGAGGCTCTGAAGCGGCTTATGTACTCCGCATCAATGGAATTGGTGATGTTGTTGATGGTACGGATGTGGATTCCGAATAATGGACCGAGCACGAAGCCCACTCTGCAAATGGAGATTAAGACGTAGCCGCTGAGCTTGAGGTTGCGGGCTCGTGGTAGCTCTCGATTATAACTCGTGTGAGAGCAAGGAACTACGGTATTAAGAAGCAGAACACAATCATGGCCTTCACGATGATAATCCTCAGACATTTGGAGCCACTTGCGTCCACCTTGGCATTGTCGTTCGGTTTGACGTTTGGAATTCGAACGCAACTCGATAAAGCCTAAAAGTCCATTGGAAACCTGCGTGATACAATCAATGTTTAAGTTTTGTCAGACTCAAAAGTTGGCGAACTGATATCTGAACTATTTTGTTATTTTCAGTAAATTTAGGTGTGAATTTAGCAATTGTGTTGCTAAATGTGCAACAGAACTGCAACAAAATGTGCCTTTACTTCCAACCTTTTAAAGCCATATTTTTTATCCACTTGGCTTGCTGAACAGGATTGCGCGGAAAACTGTTCATCTTGATTTTCTTCTTTGAAGAATTTGAGAGCTAGGCAAAATTTCCAAATTTCTACGTGTAAAAATAATGGAAATCCGATTCAAGTAGAATTTCATAAAATATAGGATTCTCTAATTATTCATATACTTGCAGGCTTCCGAAAACTATAGGCAATATTTGAATTGCATTAAATTACTTGATGAGACATATAAAAATTATGAGTACAATATTATAATTGTGATTATCTTACTCAAATTAAGAATGATAAAAATTGCTCCGGCGATAAAATTAATATTAAATACTTGCTAAGTATGTAGTGAATTCAGAAATAATAAATCTCTTTGTTTTCATACTTAAATACTTCAACTTCACTGATGAACGTCTGACCGATTTCACGCTACTACTACTTACAACTTATATTTTAGACACTTGACTCCTGAAGTTAAAATAATTCCACGAATTTTTTTCGATTATTCGGAAAATTTATTATTTTATTCCTCTCGGTATTCTTAAAATATTTCGATTAGTCTTCAATTATATACACTCAGCGATTGAACAACAAGAAATCGCAAAAAAAAAATTATCCAACTATGTAAGTATGCATAACTATTGAGCGAAAAAAAATTGATGTACTACAGCGACAGCAGTAAAGTGTCGAGGCGTCGAAAATGCTACTTATATCCCCCATATGAAGTCGTAAGACAATAAACTTTGGGGCATCGAACCTTGACATAAGAAGATTTCTGCCCTGCATAATTGAATAGGAAGTGTCTGGGAAATTTTTTTCTCATGTCTCTATCGGGAGTCGCCACACGTGAAAGGGTAGTTCCAAATGAAGTATAAGTATATGTTGCGTGACTGTAATTTGCTTTCCGCATTTTTTTTCTCTCTGTGCATCCCCTGTCGTCGTGTAGCGTTGCGCATAATAAATGCCCTTTTCTTATGTTTCAGTGTTTTCGCTTGTCTTTATCGCGTTATAGCACCGGCTTTTATCTTATACACGTGGCGAGGAATATCATAGGAATAATTTCATTGTAGGAAAATACGAAGATTTTTTTCTGCAGACAACGCTTCAATTACAGCTGTACTTACGTAATTATGGCATTTACGTCTAGACGTTTTACTTAGAAGCTTGAGACTTCGTGAAATAATGGTATATAAGATAATAGAAGGGGATTTATGTTGTTTTGGCTTTTAATATTTGTTACGGAGTGATTTAGCTGATTTTTCGTCTGCTACTTTGTGGAGCAAAATTCAAATTTTCAATTCACTTTATACTGCTCAACTATATACTCGAATAAAATCAGAAATAACGCGAGTCAAAGCAAAGGAATCAATAAATAAAACCATCAAATAAAGAAAGCACTATTACAGACCTATCGTTTTTAAACCAGTATCGTTTATATCTAGAAATAAAAATACTCAGAAATCATTCTGAGCTAATTTTTCTTAGTTCCCTTAATTGTATTCACTGCAAATTGATTAGGAACAAAAAGTACGAACTACTTCTTAAAGAAAGATAATTATTCGCGTAATTAATTGTTTTTCACAAAATCACTGGCAAAAACTACACTTTTATAAGTTGATACACTTACTTATCTTGCTACTATGACTCGGTCGCGATTCTTTGGGGCAACGGTTGTTATATAGCTGGAAAAGAACATTGTAACAGCAAAGACTTAGCTTGAACTTCAGAGAAGCTACGAAAAAAGTTCTCGGTTAGAAGTATACCCCGTTATTACGACGTTTATTAGACTTTGCAAACTTTTGTCCCTTCCCTCATGCGGCTCTTCTCAGTTTCGCTCAAACCGTTGACGATTCAACATCTGCGTAAGATCGAATTTGTTTTCGCTGCGTTTGCCGGCCGGTTTTGTAAAGTGAAGTTTAATCAACAAATTTACTGTGTTAGTAAGTGCATTTCTACAAGTTTCGCGAGTATGAGCTTCAGTGTCAATTCTGTGTGTTGTTCATGGTGCTGTACTTGAAAATAAAATTGTGCCTAATTATTTTCTAAACAATATATAATACATTCCATCCATTCGTTAAACACTTCTGTAATTTAATTTGTATTACACCAGCTTACGTTACACAAGGTATATAAATATATCAATTTTGCGAACCGCGAGTATAAAAATTATGTTTACGTTTTACGGAATTTTTCACATCAAAAATATCGTAACAATCCAAGCCAACGCATTCGACTAGTGCGAATACGTCAAGTGGCTGTGAGCCACCAGTACAGAGATGACACTCCCTATTGACTTCAGTATCTGCAACAAATGTAGAAATAATCGTAAAAAAATAACTCGACGAACCAGTTCACCGTAGTCCAAATTTAACGCTGATTTTTGCGTACACTACAAAACGACGACAGAGATAAGTACAGAATTTTTCCGGCCGATATCGTCTGAGGATTCTGCGACATTACCATCAGAAGAACCAGATCGAGGGAGGCCCTTTCGCGGATGTTGTACCAGTCGCTGTTGTAGATCCGATGAAAAACTCCGGAGCTCTGAAACGAGCTTTTTCTAAAATTTATCGTCTTTTTTTTAATAGCATTACAGTTAATAAATTAATTAGCTTACGTGCGTGGCTAATGACTCGCTCGCGTAACAATTGCCAAACGTGAAGGTGATCAAACTGAGCAAAGCCGCTAAAAGATTGATTATTTGGGCGGTCGACGTCTTGTCGTACGGATTGACAATGGTCTGGAAGCAATAATTTTTTTATTTAATGCGTCTACATATTATAAATACTACAACTCACGTATAAAATCCTAACACCCAAGCAGCAGGCCATTACGCACATGCCCAGCACTTGAGTCAAAAGTATAAGACTGAAGGATTGCTTCACCGACGCAGCCAGGCTGCAAAAAAATTTCCCAAAATCGACAATTCGCCCTGTACGCGACAAAAAAATTCACCCAGTTACCTACCTTATGAGGTGCACGTGCCTTTCGACATAGAGCCCAATAGACTTGTGAAAATTCTCCCTCCCCCGGCTCCTCCCGTTATACCCCAAGATGAATCTCTCGACGTTCATCCCGAGCAGTTCGAATTGTCCGGCGAGATGCGACACCAGGACCGCGAAGTAGTTGTCGGGGACGGCGAGGGACATGGCTATGAGGAAACCGGCGACGACCTGGGTACAGTGGGTGATCTCGAACTGCGGACTCCCGGAGTAGTCGTACGGGTAGTAGGACTGCACGAGGAGGTGGTGCTTGCCGTAATCCGTGATGTTCTGCACGACCCGGATGTCGAGACCGCAGAGCGGGGCGGCGACGAAGCAGATGAGGCTGCCGGTGATGAGGCTGTAGCCGCCCAGGGTGAAGAGCCTCGCGATCGACGCGGCGCTCTGCATCGCCAGGAGCTCCCGGCTGGACTTGGAACGAAGCCAGTCGTCCGCGAGCGAGGCGACCACCGGCCGTAGCACTTCATTGAAAGAATCGGATTTTCAGTTGTACACTTGATTGGAGCATAAAAAAGCAGGTTTAACTTTTTGGAACTTTACACAATTCGCAAGTCTCTAAAAAAAATTTTTGTGTTAAAAAAAAAGCATGTGTACACAATCAGAAAATGGCATGTTCTACAGCAAAAGATTACAGTGAACGATTAACTTCGCAGTGAGTATGGAAAAGCGCGGCATGAACCTTCTTTGCTGCGCCAGAGAAAGTAGAACTTAATGCAGCCGGTAACGGCAGGAAAGCTCGTCATGAAGTTGTCGATGACGAGCAGTAGGTCGTGCCTCACGAGGACCAGGGCGTAGATCTGGGGTACGACGATGCACCAGAACACAATGGACATCATCAGCGGGACCCGCAGGACTGTTCTGAGGTGCCTCGCTTCGGCGACCTCGTCGTCGGGCCAGACACCCATTAGCCGGAGGCTGAAACGATTCAAGCCTACGGCCCAGTTCAGATCTGCGGATTTTATCACTCGTGTATTGTTAAAGCCTTGTGATCCAGACTGTTGGAAAAGTAGATGTGTATATGTGTGTATACGATGTTCGCACCTGCGAGGAAGGTCTCCCGAGCGACGGACTTCATGTCGAATTGTTGGCTGATACCCATCGAGTGTCATAAAATTTTGCGCAGGCTTTGAAGAATTTTCCAAGACAAGCACTTTTGACTCAACTCAACATTTTAACCGACTCTGCACACGAAAATGAGCCAAGAGGCGTCTGTACTGCTGTAACTTGCGGAAAAAGTTCGAGACAATGATCGGAAGCTACTTGTCAGGCTGCAAAGCTATAGACACGCGGGTAGATTATCGACTCGATGAATAGTTCATGAACGAGATGAGGGTGGCTTGCATAGCTTTTATTGGCTAAGCGTTGGGGAAGGTAGTATTGAGTTCCGTTTGGTCACGATTTGCTTCAGAGCGTAGTTTCAATCCTTTTAGCCGCAAGAGCGTCGAGATTTCTCGGCAAACATTTTTTTTTATTAGAAAATTTTTAACTGTAAATCGACGATTCAATTGAATGTGATTTTGCAGGATTGGCAAAATTTATTTGAGACGCGATTTTGTGGATGAATACATCGTTTTGATTCTGCAAGAGGAAGTTTTATTGTACTGAATTTCTGGATTAGCAAAATAGCTTTGGATACAAGTTTGAATTATGAACAATTTTTATAAGAAACTTCCGAATGAATGTGTGCGAATGCGTGAGTGTTAAAAAGATTTTTTTTTAATTTTGTGTAGATACGTGTACTTGTTTTATAGTGAATTCTTGATTTTCACGTAAATTTTATTTGTTTTTATTTACAGCGCGTAGACAAAATTTTCATCAAGTTCCGTAGTTTCGTCAGGGACGGTTTTCTTAAAAACATTCATAATTTTAAATTTTTTGTAGTTTTGTTATTGTGTATTCACATCGTAGGTTAAGAATTTTTAATTTTTATACCGACTATTATGATTCATTTATTCAAATATTTTCTTAACATACAAATTCTTAATTTAATAAAAGTAATGATAATACAAGAATAGCATAATCTGATTATAGCGACACGTATGAAATATTTTTTTCGTTAATGATTATAAAAATTATGAAAAAGAGTATACGTGGAAAAGAGCTGCAGATTATGGCAGAACACATATTTACTGCACACGAAGCGGTAAGTTACTCGCGATTCTCTTATTAATAATAATGGTATTAATATTAAATTAATAAAAATAGTATACAATTATTAATGTTTCAGATTATTAACTGCTGACTAGCATAAGGAGCACAGAGACTTAGCCAAAAGAAGTTTTGATAATCTAAAATGTTTATCGCTGTTATTTTGGGCTGCAGAAGAACTAAAAGTTACATTCAGAAGAATAACATTTATTTTCAACGTACCTTCATAAAGGAATTTAGAGACAAGTAAAAGAACTTGCCTACACTGAGTTGCAGCGGCAATCAAGAACGCATCATAATCGGAATGATATCGGTAGCACAAGAAGTTGACAATAAGTACCAGTTGGAACAATAAATAGCGTCGAACAGTCCCCCACTCTAGATTTGAATAAATTTAATTATAATCATGACTACAAGTTGGTACTTGTTCAACATATATGTCTGAGAAATGAAACTTACGTGCATCGTCAGAATTTCACTTGCAACGCATTACACCAGCACATGAGCCATTACAGTGAGTACTGCAGCAGCCAAAGTAGCTGCTTGTAAAATTGTCAAACTCTCACTCTTACTGTTCATTGACTGAAAAGATTAAAAAATTTTAAAGAAATATTATTAAATCATAAGTTTTGCCATAGCATCAGTAACCAGTGGTAATAATATTTTTTTATTAATCATAATAGTTCCGAAAGCTAAAAAACAGATGGACAGTGTTAAAGATGCTACTTGCACGAAAGCCACAAGACTGAAGGAGTTTTCAATTGCTCCCACAAACCTGCAATCGTATCACCTAAATGTTATAACGATCATTCTGAAATTTATCGGTAGATCAAAACATTTAAATTTAGATATTACGATATGCATTTTGTCAAGTGTTAATTTGAGACTATCAATTTGGTCGTAATCAACGTTAAATACAAATTCAAAGGCAAAATATAAAAATGTTATTTTAAACATTTCTTAAAATTATATAACAACCATATCAGTTTTGCCAGTGGCATAAACCGTTTAATGAACATTTTTGCCGCTAATTATATGCGCCTTCACATTTAATCCCACGAGTATGGACGCCACGGACGGCAGTCCAATCAGCGCCGTCCTTCCCCCCTCAAATCCCCACGCAGCGCTCTCTCAACCAATAGGAAGCGCGCGCTCGGTACTAGTATATTATGAACCCGCAAAATCTCACAAGATTTTATTTATTCGACAAAATTGGCAGTCCCAAGTCGGTACTTGAAACGCTTAATCCAAAAAGTATTGCGACTATCGTTGAAATACCTGATGAGGTGCACGTGTCTTCGTACCCAGCTTCTCAAGTTTGCCCTGAAAAGTCCAGCATCCATGAAGAACCGCTCGCCAGCGAGTTTCCGCGGCACGAGCTCGCTGACTCTGGCACCGAGTATTTCGCACTGGGCGCTCGCGTGAAAAACCAAAGCCCCGAAGAAGTAGCAGACCGATTGAACGAGATAGACCATCTCGAAGTACGGTGACAAGGCCACCTGGAAGAGAGACTAAAGTGACAGGTGTCGTTTCGCGTCGAGGGACTCCGTGATGTTGTTGATGATGCGAATGTTGAATCCGAATAATGGACAGAGCAGGAAGCTCGATACGGACGAGGCGAGCAAGGCGTAGCCGGTGAGCGTGAAGTTACGAGCACGGCGAGCTTGCTACAGCATCACTCCGCGTTCCCAAAGACTACTCTGCGAATTGCTCCAATCCACTAGAGCATTTTTTACCAGTGGCTCGATGTCTTCATGCGGATTTTGTTTAAATGTATTATAATGTTACACAAAACAATTATGTTTTATTGAGGGTTATTACGCGGTACAATTTTCGTAGCAGATGGAAAAGCGATATTTGAAGAAATATATATATCTGTTATATCGGAACGTCGATGTAACGTGAACACTACAGCGGTACAAATGCTAATCTATTCCACGCATAGTCATTGCATAACAAATAGTATAAAAAGAAATGTATTTCGCGACAAAATCCCTATTAAACATCAAACCTCATAGAATCGTCGCCATCATTCACCTCGGCGATTATTCCAGATAAGCCCGAATTTAATCACAGCTCCTATGGTACTATTGGTTGTAAGCATGTCATCAATCACCAATGGTAGCTCTTCATAAACTTGTGTAAGCGCAATGAACTGCGGTATTAATAACCAGAATATCATCATGGCCTCCAAGATAATAACTTAGCGTTTTCGTTCATCTTAGTATTTGGCCAGACCCCGAGAAATTCGAGAGCAACCCGATAAACCCAAAAGGCCATTCGAAACCTGTGAGATATAATCAAAGTTTAAATTTTGTTTTGTTTTGTACTTTACTCAAAGATGCATTCTGTATTGTTTCAAGTTTTTGTGTACATATGAGCAACGATATAAGTGCAAAAAGTGCAATCAGATCATTAATACATATAACTATCACACTCCTTCCCTGCTAGAGGGATTTTCAATAAATTTAAACATTCATCCAAAAATTAAGTTGCTCTGCTTTCTACCAGGATTTCGCTTAAAATCCTCATTCATCTTCGTCTGCGTGTTCCATTAATGCGTTCACTTGCTGCGCAAAAGGTTTCCGAATCCTGTTGAATAAAGTATATATCTGCTCCATGTAATGATAGTGATTATATCCACGGCATTGTTATTCGGCTAGACGGTGAATAAAGTCCAGAACTGGGTTTATGAAGTACATCAATTATTTCGGAGGGGTGAGAATTCATGCGATTGCAACGAAGTTGCCAAGTCTCGATAAATCGCCATAACATGCTATTAGTTGACCTGTATTATTAACGTAAAATGTGGCGTAGCCTTTGCGTCTTTTTCTCAGTTGTGTTTCAGGGTTTCCCTAGGCTCGTACACAAAGATTTCTTACGTTCAAAAACAATTATATAGTTTGCTAATTATAGATAAAGTGCTCATTGTGTAAGTGAAACGGAAAGATGTCTTTGTTCCGAATTTTCGTTTATGGACATTTGTAAGTAATAGTGTTTTGTAGTAGAAAGATTGTGGTGAAAAAATATTATGTTTAGCAATACAAGATTATGGTATACGGTGTACTTTATTTATTCATGTGTATACCAAATACGTTATCAATGCCTTGTTTAACAAAAAAAAATTATTTCTTGATATATCGTTAATCCGACAGTCCAAAATCAATGTTTAAACTGCGAACTTCGGCGAATATGCATTCAGTAACGGTCGCATTTGCGAAATACCTGATAATGTCCAAATGTTTTTATATCCAGCGCCTCAAGTTTACTGTCAAATCTTCAACGCTGAAATACTGCTCACCGGCCAGTTTTCCCCTCAGAATTTCATTGATCCGGGGTTGGAGTATTTCGCATTCGGCGTACGCGTGAAAAACCAGAGCGCCGAAAAAGTAATCCGGCATTGAAAAGCAGGTGAAGGCAAGACAGCAAGCCACCGCCTGGGAGACGTAAATTACCTCGAAATATGCAGACGACGTCGTCTTGAAGGGATAGAGGCTCTAAAGCGGCTTATGTACTCTCATGTCAACGGAATCGCTGATGTTATTGATGGTATGGATGTGGATTCCGAATAATTATTTTAAAATTACAACGAAATCAAAACAAAAAATTTTAATTTTTATGCTGTGATGGTATCAAGTATTTAATATATTTGAAATTCAACAAATTCGTTTGCAATATATATATATATATATATATATATATATATTACCGTTGCAAAATATAAATGTAATATGTTAAATAATTTTGACGTTAAAAAATACTTCAAAATCTGATTTTTAATTAACCATTGACAATACATTGATTAAAAATTTTAGTTACTTTCTGTAAACTTTAAAGACTTTTAAATATATTCTATTGACAGACTTGAAGACATAAATATCTTCTACTTAATTGTTTTATTATACATTCTAACTAACTATAGAAGCTCGTTAAGGTATTACCCATGAAAACTAAAATTTGTTTAAAGTAAATTTTTTTACACCTGCACTGCAGCTCTAGAAGCTTAGTTTATTTATTATTGATAACTAGGAGCACAGAAATGTATCCGAAAGACGTTTTTATTATCTAAAATATTGATTACGATTATTGTGATTTATGAACATTTTCAATCGCATTTAAAAACGTATTTGTGTTAAAATTACCTGTAGAAAGGAGTTAAGAGACAAGTAAAAAAACTTGCCTGCGCTGAGATTCAGTGGAAAACGGGAACGTACCATAATCGGAATAACATCACGAGCATGAGAGCTTGGCAATAAGTACCAATCGGAAAAATAAACAGCGTCCAAAAGTCCGACACTCTGAATTCAGATAAATTTGAGTTTCACAATGAGTACTTATAAAGTACGATTCAGAAAACGAAACTCACGTGTTTTACAAGAATTTCACTTGCAATGCAGTATACCAGCATGGAAATCATTAAAGCGAATACTGAACCTCCGCAAGCCATTACTTGTAAAATGTTCAAATTCTCGGTATCGGCTTTGGTGGACTGAAAAAATTTTAATGTTTCAAATAACTTATTTTAAACGTTTTGTTTTAAAAGTTAAAACGTTTTTTTATTGACCATGACAGTCCCATATCCCATAAGACAGATGGATAGAGATAAAAATACTGCTTGTACCAAAATTACCAAATTAAAACAATTTTCAATCGTCTCCACATATCTGTAATCACACCCGAACATTAAAACCATGTAAAGCTGTGAAATTTATACAAACGTAATATGCAGATCTGATATATGTATATTAATTTGGGACTATCAATCGAATTGGAGTCATCTCATATAAGTATATATTATCACGTGGTTCTATAGTTATCATGTTGTTATCACATCAGAACTATGCAATGTATGTATTACGTGAATAATATAATAGTCACACCAAAATCCAAATTATAGGGTTATAGCAGTGCGTCAGTATCAGTACAATACACTTCATGGCGTTAAAAAATAATAGTTACGAATAAAAATTATAATGGCTTGCACTGAAAAGTAAAAATATTTATTTATCTGTATAATTAGTCTGGCAGTCCCAAATTAATATTCAAAAATCGTCCTTCCAAGAAAATTTGTTCAGAACAGTCGCAATCCAAGTACCTTATAAGATCCATATGTTTTCGTACCCAGTACCTCAACTTCTCTTTGAAATATCCAACATCGAAAGACTGTCCTCCAGCCAATTTCTGTCTCATTTCATTACTTCGAGCTCCAAGTATCTCGCATTGGGCGCTCGCGTGAAAGACCAAAGCCCCAAAAAAAAAGTCCGGCATTGTAAAACAAATTCCCGTAAAATAGCAACTTATCACCTGAGAGAGGTATATGATCTCGAAACAAGGCGACGACATCGTCTCGAAGGGGTAGTCACTCTGAACGGGCAAGTAGCGTTTCGCATCGACGGAGTCGGTGATGTTGGTGATGGTACGTACAGTGATACCAAAAAATGGTAATATCGTAAATCCCGATGTGGTAGAGAATATAAATAAGTAACCGTAAAGCGTGAACATGCGAGCACGGCGAGCCTGCTTCAACATCACATTTCGTTCCCAGAGACTGATTCGATCGAAAACGCTCCAATCCACCAGAGCACTTCGTACTAACGTCTCGAACCCTGTACATGCAAATTTAATGTATAAAACTTATTATCTTCATTTTACGGAATGTAGAAACTAGTATGCATGTCATCATGAATTTTTAGTCTGTAATTAGATGCGAGCTTCGAAGGATTTAACTTTTTATATATTTGATACACACTCACGCGCTATTATTATATTATGCAAGTATTATTATTAAAGCAATAATCCTCTTTGTGCATACAACAATCAATGGGATTGCTGCTCAGGAAATTAATAATTTAATAATTCTCATGTCAGTGTTAAGGTATTAATTTCACTTCGATATTCCCGTTAAACATCAAACCTCATGCAGCACATCTTCGCCATTGTTCACCTCGTCGACTCTTCCAGAAAAAAAAGAGTTTGAGGAAACTTCCAATGCCAGCAGTGCTCGTTGACAAATTTTCGATGATCATTTGTAGATCTTCGTTTTTTGGGAGCGCACAGAACTGTGGAATTACAAGGCAGATGATTATCACGGCCTGAATGACAGGAATCCTGAGATACTTGGCGGGATCATTTGCAACCAACTTAGCATTGTTCATGTTCATGTTAATGTTTGGCCATACTCCAATTAATTCAAGAGTGATGCGATTCAGTCCGAACGCCCACTCGAAACCTGCGCAATAATATATATTCCATTTAATTTTCAAACAATTATTTAATGTAATTTTTCCATTCAAATTTGCAAAGAAATAAGCTGTAAAAGTTAAAAATGGAAAAAACACTCCTGATGTGAAACTGTCCCATTTCCTGTAGAAAAAACCTACCATATTATATTTACAAATTTTGCTAATTTTTATGAAAACAATAAAACAGCAACATTCTAACATTTTTTAATTTTAGCAAAAATCATAAAATTTAAAAAAAGAAATAATTAAGTTTTTGAAAATTGATGAAAATCCACAGTGCTTCAGCTGAGAAGAAAAAATAGTATTAAAGATCAAACGCTTCTCAAAATGACCTTGACTAACGAAAAGGTGTCGCTGTTTCATTTGAACCTCGTCGATATCTTCACTTTTGCTATATAATTATGATGTACTTATATTCGATGATGATAACAGCTGTGTGTTGCAATAGCAGTTATGAAGCTACTAAACGAAGCTACTAAAAAAACGCACTACAAAGTTATTTTTATGACATTCGTTCAGTTGTGCTTTCGATTGAAGCTGTTTTTCAACTTTGCATTCACCAAAAAATAATTATTCTATAATTATTATAGAAGATAATAGTAGTAGACAATATAATAGCTTGCCGGCAATGACGAACACACGTTTCTGTTGCATTCTCATAAATTATTAGTTTCTCGATCGTTCTTATAAGTACTTGATCTTTACACTACCAATGAAATATTATTAGGCATCTGAATAACTTACTAAACGCTGAGTATTCAAGCGGCACCGGCGATTACATTTACAAAACTAGCTATAATCATTAACACTTGTCAATAACTTATTAATAAGAATTTTGATGTCATTATCAAATGCATAAAATTTTGTGACAAACGGAAAAGTATCAATAGTGTTTTATCGTACATTGACGTTGAATCGTCAATGGGTTTTGCGACACTGAAAGTGGCTGCATGAAAAAAGCTACGGAAGCCAACTACGTATATCGGGAAATAATTGTACGATAAATAGCGCAGATAATAATAGGGTAAACTTCTATCCGAGCAGTTTTTACCTCTCCCGAAGTTCCAGCAAATAATTCCTATTGGAGCTTCGTTTTCCTTCCAGCGAATTGCGCCAGCCAATCACGTTCGAGAAATAGTACTACAGCCAGAGAAGTGGAACATATCGACACAAAATACTTAGAAGCTCTTGCAGTTACTCGACGTCAATTCGTGCAAACGGATTCATTTTTACAACAGTATTTCGAATTAAAAAATGTTTCTTTAAAAAAAAAAAGATTATTTCGAGTGAAACGAATTGTGCGTTATTAAATTTTTCCCGCGATTCTTGACAACAGTGTTGTTATTAAAATACATAATTTTTAAATATTATTATAACCGAATGAAATTTATTTTAGTTTCATTTCGAATTTCCGTGCAGGTTGTCTTTATCCATTTTAGTGGCGTTTATTATTATAATATTGTTGTTGTTTTCGTAAATTTTGAGTTGCAAGCGGGATAATTGTTGAAATTTCACAATTTTGCTTATAAAATAATATCTGACACAGCTTTAGACTTAGTTTCACTCGAGAAATCGTTTTATATTTTTTTTAATCACATTCTTTTTGAAGAACCAATGTCGAAAAAATACTCTTATTTTTCTCTCTAGCAATTCATAAGTTATACTTTTTACCACACATTCATTATATCTTTTTGATTATCTTTTACTATATTGTTTCAGATACTACTCTTGCTGTACCAATGGCGGATAGAAAACCAGTCTTCATATAACTAATGAAATTTAATAGCAACAAAAATGGAAACGTAAAAGTCTAGCACAATATATTATTGCATTGTTTTGATGGAATGTATAAATCTCCGTCAAGGTGAAGGTACGTAGTTTTCTTTTCGCATTCATAAGATAAAAGCCACGCTGTAACACAATAAAAATCAATAAAAACATCGAAACTTGACGAGTCTATTCATTCACTTAGAATCGTATGATTCGAGTAATAACTGCGGTATTCCTAAATACTGAATTAAGTAAAAACTACTCGGAGTACAGAAATGTATCCAAAATACGTTTTTAATATTTAAAATATTAATTACGATTATTGTGCTTAATATGAAAACTTTAAATTGCATTTAAAATTTTATAGAAAAGAGTTAAGAGACAAGTAAAAGAACTTGCTTACTCTGAGTTTCAGTAGAAAATGGGAACGTGTCATAATCAGAATAATATCGCAAGCATCAAAGCTTGGCACTATAAGTATCGATCGTAAAAATAGGCAGAGTTCAAAACTGACGAACTCTAAATTTAGGTAAATTTTTCCATGAAAGTGAGTTCTTACAATGAACGATTCAAAAATTGAAACTCACATAATTTTCTACTAGAATTTCTCCAAAAAACAAACTTAATTAACGAGATATAAATCCGACTTGAATTTTTCTTTGTAATATGTTATTTAAGATTAACAATTAAATATAATGCAAAAATTTATAATAGCATTTTATCGATCATGTACCAAAAGTGCATAAAGAAATCGCCGTGCATACAAATAATGAATTCATAAGGAGAGAGATTTTAATAATCAAAATAATGGACACTTGAAAATTAGCAAAGATAGATGTTTTCCATTGTTTTAATGAAATTCATGATTCTCCAAAACATCGAAACGTGACAAAAGGTATTTTGTATAAGCAAATACAAAAATAGGAGAGATATACTTGCAGCTTTTCTTTGCATAAGGATTGTCGAGACGAAACTTTGCCAGAAACTTTTTATTTAATTATGGAGGATGCAAATCTTATTATATTAAATTAAATGTTCCGACATTATTATTTGGTATATCAATACTGTAATTTCTTTTACAGACTTGCAACTATGTACGAATAATTACGTATGAAACTGAATGTGATCCATATATAACAAGTTTGTTTTAAAGTTTGAATAAAACTTTAAAAATATAGAATAGATTCCTTAAATTAAGAACGTACTGCGGCAATAAATATGTTTTGAGTCAACAAGGCTTTCACGACTTCAGTTACAAAAATTATAATTATTTTAAAATTACAACGAAATTAAAACAAAAAATTTTAATTTTTATACTGTGATGGTATCAAGTATTTAATTTATTTGAAATTCAACAAATACATTTGGAAAATATATGTTAAATATTTACGTTAGTAAATATTTGAAAATCTTATTTTTAATTAACCATTGATAATACATTGCTTGAAAGGTTTAGCATAGCCTCTTTCTTTAAACTTGAATGAACTTAAATATATTGTACTTATGGATTTGAAGACATAAATCTATTCTACTTGATTATCTAAGTACTATGTAACTGACTCGAACCTCATGAAAGTATTACCGATGAGAACTAAAATTTGTTTACAGTGGATTTTTTTTTTAACATAAAGAATACACCTGCACTGCAGCTCTAGCAGTTTTGATTATTTATTATTGACTACTAGGAGCACAGAGACGTATCCGAAAGACGTTTTTATTATCTAAAATATTGATTACGATTATTGTGATTTGTGAACACTTTCAATCGCATTTAAAAAGGTATTTGTGTTAAAATTACCTGTAAAAAGGAGTTAAGAGACAAGTAAAAGAACTTGCCTGCGCTGAGATTCAGTGGAAAACGGGAACGTACCATGATCGGAATAACATCGCGAGCATTAGAGCTTGGCAGTAAGTACCACTCGGAGAAAAAAATAGCGTCCAATAGGCCCACACTCTGAATTCAGATAAATTTCAGTTTCACAATGAGTACTTATGAAGTATGATTCAGAAAACGAAACTCACGTATTTTGCCAGAATTTCACTTGCAATGCAGTATACCAGCATATGAATCATTAACATGAATACTGCACCTCCGAAGACAAATATTTGTAAAATACTCAAATTCTCGGTGTCGGCTTTGGTGGACTGAAAAAATTTTAATGTTTTAAGTAACTTATTTTGAAAGTTTTGTTTTGAAAGTTAAAACTTTTTTTTTATTAACTATGGCAGCCCCGTATCCAAAAAGACAGATGAATAGAGATAAAAACACTGCTTGCACCAAAATTACCAGATTAAAACAATTTTCAATCGTCTCTACAAATCTGCAATCAAACCCAAACATTAAAACCATGTAAAACTTTGAACTTTATGTAGTCGAAATATGCATGTCTGATGTATATGTATTAATTTGGGACTATCAATTGAATCGGAGTTATCTCATTTAGGTATATATTATCACGTGGTTCTATCCAGTTAACATGTTATTATCACATCAGCATTAGGCAATGTATGTATTATGTCAATAATGTAATAATCACACCAAAATCCGAATTATGGGGTTATAGCAGGGCGTCAGTATTTGTACAATGCACTTCATGGCGTTAACAAATAATAGTTACGAATAAAAATTATAATGGCTTGCACTGAAAAGTAAAAATATTTATTTATCTGTATAATTAGTCTGGCAGTCCCAAATTAATATTGAAAAATCGTCCTTCCAAGAAAATTTGCTCCGAACAGTCACAATCGAAATACCTTATAAGATCCATATGCCTTCGTACCCAGTACCTCAACTTCTCTTTGAAATATTCAACATCGAAAAACTGTCCTCCAACCAGTTTTTGTCTCATAATTTCGTTACTTCGAGCTCCGAGTATCTCGCATTGGGCGCTCGCGTGAAAGACCAAAGCCCCAAAAAAATAATCCGGCATTGAAAAACAAATTCCCGTAATATAGCAACTTATCACCTGGGAGATGCTTATAATCTCGAAACAAGGCGACGACGTCGTCTCGAAGGGGTACTGACTCTGAACGGGCAAGTGGCGTTTCGCATCGACGGAGTCGGTGATGTTGCTGATGCTACGCATATCTATACCGAACAATGGTAATATCGTAAATCCCGATGTCGCAGAGACCATTAAGATGTAACCGGAAAGTGTGAAGATGCGAGCACGGCGAGCCTGCTTCAACATTACATTTCGTTCCCAGAGACTAATTCGGTCGTAAACGCTCCAATCCATCAGAGTACTTCGTACCAACATCTCGAACCCTGTACGTGCAAAAATGTATATACTTATTATTTTCATCAACGGAATGTATAAACTAGTGTGCATGTCATCATGAATTTTTGGTCTGTAACTAGATGCGACCTTTGAAGGATTTAACTAATGTGTATATATATATATGGTGTGTGTGTGTGTGTGTGTGTGTGTGTGTGTGTGTGTATGTATAATCCCGCAAACATTGTATAAAAAATTTTTTTTTCACACCGAACCATAAAGTGCCAATTTTATTCCCTATTATAAGCGAGAGAAAACAGTTGGCATTTTAAGGTTGTACGTGAAAAAAAGTATATACGCCACGGGAGTGAATTTGGAATGCATCAAATCTCATATTTATCTGCGATTTGAGACATTCTTTATTTTTACTTCCTAATAGGTGCATAATGTACTATATATAATGACAGCTGGCTTCTAACGCACAATCACACGCTATTGTTATATTATTATATTCTATTATGCATATATGGTGTTATGTATGTTCGGATATTTAAATGCATTTAACTTAACAAGTAAAAGCAATAATCCTCTTTATGGATACAGCAATCAATAGGATTACTACTTAGGAAATTAATAACTTAATCATTCTCATGTCAGTGTTAAGGTATTAATTTCAATTCGATATTTTCGTTAAACGTCAAACCTCATGGCATCTTCGCCATTGTTCACCTCGTCGACGCTTCCAGAAAACAAAGAGTTTGACGACACTTCCAACTCCAGCGGAGCTCGTTGTTAAATTTTCGACGATCATTTGCAGATTTAAATTTTTTGGGATCGCACAGAATTGTGGAATTATAAGGCAGATGATTATCACGGCCTGAATGATAGGAACCCTGAGATACTTGGCGGGATCATTTGCAACCAACTTAGCATTGTTAATGTCCAGGTTGATGTTTGGCCATACTCCAATTAATTCAAGACTGATGCGATTCAGTCCAAACGCCCACTCAAAACCTGCGCAATAATATATATATTCAATTTAATTTTTAAAACAACCGTTTAATGTGATTTTTCCATTCAAATTTGCAAAGAAATGAACTACAAAAGTTTAAAGTGGAAAAAAGACTGTTGTGAAACTGTCCCACTTCCAGTAGAAAAAAACCTACCATATTATGTTTATAAATTTTGCTAATTTTTATGAAAACAATATAACAACAACATTATAACATTTTTTAATTTTAGCAAAACTCATAAAATTAAAAAAAAGAAATAGTTAATTTTTTTTAAAATGATGAACATCCACAGCCCTTCAGATGAGAAGACAAAATGGTATGACAGATCAAACGCTTCTCTAAATTACCTTGACTAATGAAAAGGTGTCGCTGTTTCATTTGAACCTCGTCGATATCTTCACCTTTGCTTTAATGCTATGATGTGCTTATATTCGCTGATGATTACAGTTGTGTGTTGCAATAGCAGCTATATTTGTGACAGCTTCGTTGTTTAGATAAACGAAGCTACTAAAAGAAATACAAACAAACACTATACAAAATTATTTTTATGACACTCGTTCAGTTGTGCTTTGGTCTTCGACTGAAGCAGATTTTCAACTTTGCATTTACCGAAAATAATTACTCACTGCGATTTCGCTTGTGAAGTGAATTAAGACAATATCAATAGAAAATGTAATAACTTGTCATCAATGACGAACACACGTTTGTCTTGTATTCTCATAAAATATTAGTTTCTTGATCGTTCTTGTAAGTAATTGATCTTTATACTACCAATGATATAATATTAAGCTTCTGAATAAGTTACTATACGCGATGGGTATTCAAGCGACACCAAAGATTACATTTACAAAACTAGCTATCACCGTTAAGACTTATCAATAACACTGAGAGAAGAGAAATTTAACCGAAAAGTGGCATTGTAACTATTACAATGTACATTGTAATAGTTACAATGCCACGTTTCGGTTAAACATGCCACATTTCGGTTAAATATTCTCTTCTCTCAGTGAACTTATTAGTAATAATTTTGATGTCATCATCAAATGCATAAAATTTCGTGACAAACGAAAAAGTATCAATAGTTTTATCGTACACTGATGTTGAATCGTCAACGGGTTTTGCGACACTGACAATGGCTGCATGAAAAGAGCTACGGAAGTCAATTACGTGTATAGGAAAATAATTATGCAATAAATTGCAGATAATAATAGGGTAAAGTAATATCCGAGCAGTTTTTGCCTCTTCAGAAGTTCCAGCAAATAATTCCTATTGGAGCTTCTTTTTCCTACCAGCGAATCGCGCCAGCCAATCACGTTCGAGACATATTACTATAGCCAGAGAAGTGAAACATATCGACACAAAATACTTAGAAGCTCTGGCAGTTATTCGACATGAATTCGTATAAACGGATTCATTTTTGTCACAGTATTTCAAATAAAAAAATCTTTCTTAAAAAAAGAATATTATTATTAGTGAATGTACCAATTGTGCGCTTATTAACTTTTTTCGGCAACACTTGACAACAGAGTTGTTATTAAAGTATAATTTTTAAATATTATTATAACCGCGCGAATGAAATTTATATTAGTTTCATTTCGAATTTCCGTGTAGGTAATCTTCATCCATTTTAGTGACGTTTATTATTATAATATTGTTGTTGTTTTCGTAAATTTTGAGTTGACGATAATTTTCGAAATTTTACAATTATTTTTTATAAAATAATATCTGACACAGATTTAGACTTAATTTATACGCTGAAGAATTTCACTCCAGAAATCTTTTCATGTTTTTTTAAATCATACATTCTTTTGGAAGAACCAATGCTTAAAAAATACTCTTATTTTTCTCACTTACAAACATAAGTTATATTTCTTAATCGCATCACACATTCATTATATTTTTTTGATTATATTTTACTATATTATTACAGATACTACTCTTGCTGTACCAAAGGTGGATAGAAAACTAGTCTGCATAGAAATAATGGATTTTCTGACCTCCGGCCAGAAAGCGACAACTTTCTGGTCTCTGCGCTTAATTTAAGTTGCCACTTTCCGGCGCCGTCGAGCAAAAAAATAGTATACAAACCACGATAAAAAATACAAAAATAGTATACAACCTTGGCTTCGCCTCGGCCGACAATTACATGTGATCTGAGACATTTCTTATTTTACTGGCCTTGGGTAATATACTATTTAATGACCAAGAAAATGGAATCGTGACAATCTAGGAAAATATAATTTTGCATTGTTCTGATGAAACGTCAAGATGAAGGTACGTAATTTTCTTTTCACGTTCATAAGATAAAAGCCATGACATAACATAATAAAAAGCAGCGGTAATATATAAACGAAATGACAAAAAAGTATTTCATTATTGCAATTGCATAAATACACGTAGTTGCTCGACAGTTACTCGAAATTCTTCATTAAGATGTAACACAAATTCGTTTCTAAAAAAAAATTCAACTACAGTATTTAGACTTTTAACTTGTAACTACTAGGAGCACAGAGATGTATCCAAAAGCAGTTTTCATTATCTAAAATATTGATAACAATTATTATACTTTACGAAAACTTAAAATTGCATTCAAAGAGGCATTTGCTTTTAACGCACCTTTAGAAAGGAGTTGAGCGACAAGTAAAAAAATTTGCCTGCGCTGAGCTTCAGCGAAAAACGAGACCGTACCATAATCGGAATAACGTCACGAGCCTGAGAGCTTGGCAACAAGTACCAATCGGAAAAATAAACAGCGTCCAAAAGGCCCACACTCTGAAATCAGATAAAGTTGTCCATCACAATGAGTATATGAGTCATTCCACAGGATACTGGAAACTTCTGGGGGCCTGGACTACCGAAAAATTTTGGGTAGGGCACACTTACCAGACCTATTTTTTCTGATTTCTGGGACCCCTCCGAATAAGAAACCGTGCGAGCTGCATCATTATCGGTTGCCACCCGGGTTTCCGATCGAAAAAACGCAAAAATCTTTATACATTTTCTTTTGCATTTTTACTGTTGAGCGCATTATTTGTGTACTGTGAGTCCTATGGGACTTGGCGCTATACTTTATATATACAGAACGAAAGTGCAGCTCAAGAGCTTTAAATCGAGCCTAAAATTTTTAAAATCGGATGTTCCGGTCACGAGTTACGCACGCTTCAATACTGCTAACTCTTTATACGGCTCTCGCAAAACTAATCGATTTTCACTTTTTTTTTCAAATCCTCGAAACTTTTGATCCAGTGACTCGATTTTAAAGTTTAATAGCTTAAATTAAAGCTCTTTACCTCAACTTTACGATTTTTAGGTCCAAAATTGATTTTTCTTATCTATTGAGCTATATATATGCGTTCAGAAAACCAATCCGCTTTAGAAGCATATATATAGATCAACAGATAAAAAAAATTAAATTTAGACCTAAAAACCAAAAAGCAGAGGAAAAGAGCTTTAATTTGAGCTATCAAACGTTAAAATCGAAGCATTGGATCGACAGTAACAGGGATTTGAAGAAAGGGAAAAATGTCTGGTTTTTGGAAAAATCGAGCTATTTCGTGAAAGTCAAACCGAACCACATTTTTCAAATGGTCATAAATTTTGATCGAGTAATTCGATTTTGACATTTAATAGCTTAAATTAAAGCTATTCTCCTCTACTTTTTGAATTTGAAGTCAAAATTTAAATTTGATATATAGTGTGCTATATATATGCTTTCAAAGAACTAATCGGCTTTAGAAGCATATATATAGCTCACTACAAAAAAATGTTTGGATCAACAAAAAAGCTGAGGAAAACAGCTTTAATTTAAGCTATTAAATGTCAAAATCGAATTACTCGATCAAAATTTATGACCATTTGAAAAAAGTGGTTCGGTTTGACTTTCACGAAATAGCTCGATTTTTCCAAAAACCAGACATTTTTCCCTTTCTTCAAATCCCTGTTACTGTCGATCCAATGCTTCGATTTTAACGTTTGATAGCTCAAATTAAAGCTCTTTTCCTCTGCTTTTTGGTTTTTAGGTCTAAATTTAATTTTTTTTATCTGTTGATCTATATATATGCTTCTAAAGCGGATTGGTTTTCTGAACGCATATATATAGCTCAATAGATAAGAAAAATCAATTTTGGACCTAAAAATCGTAAAGTTGAGGTAAAGAGCTTTAATTCAAGCTATTAAACTTTAAAATCGAGTCACTGGATCAAAAGTTTCGAGGATTTGAAAAAAAAAGTGAAAATCGATTAGTTTTGCGAGAGCCGTATAAAGAGTTAGCAGTATTGAAGCGTGCGTAACTCGTGACCGGAACATCCGATTTTAAAAATTTTAGGCTCGATTTAAAGCTCTTGAGCTGCACTTTCGTTCTGTATATATAAAGTATAGCGCCAAGTCCCATAGGACTCACAGTACACAAATAATGCGCTCAACAGTAAAAATGCAAAAGAAAATGTATAAAGATTTTTGCGTTTTTTCGATCGGAAACCCGGGTGGCAACCGATAATGATGCAGCTCGCACGGTTTCTTATTCGGAGGGGTCCCAGAAATCAGAAAAAATAGGTCTGGTAAGTGTGCCCTACCCAAAATTTTTCGGTAGTCCAGGCCCCCAGAAGTTTCCAGTATCTCGTGGAATGACTCATATACTTACAGCGTGCGGTTCAGAAATTTTAACTCACATGATTTGCCAGAATTTCACATGCGATACAGTATACCAGCATGTGAATTACCATAGTAAATGCTGCGGCTCCTAAAAAAGCTATTTCCAAATATGTCAAATTCTCGTTCTTACCTTTTATTGACTGAAAAATGTTCGAAACGAATCATTTTTAATTTATATTTTTTTATAAATGGAATAAACAGTTGAAAAATTTGTTATTAACTATAACAAACCCGAATCCCATAAGACAGAGAGTTAGAGTCAAAAACGTTGCTTGCACCAAAATAACAGGACTAAAACAACGTTCAATTTTCTCCACAAATCTGCAATCATATTCCAACATTACAATATTAACTGAAATTTATATAACTTAGATAAGCATGTCTGTATGAATTGATTTGATGGAAATATCAATTTATCGGTATAGTCCAATCAACACTAGCCCCTTCCCCCTTCCTTCTCTATCCCCACGTAGTAAACATTCAGCCAATGGGAAACTCGTATTTGCCACTTCAAAATCCTATACACGATTTTCATAAAGACTTTTCTATTATTAAATGTACAAGTAAACATATTTATTTGTTCATATACATAATTAATCTGACATTCCCAAATCAATGCATAAGACGTTTGCTTGGAAAACTATTCATTCAGTAACACGAACATGCTTACGAAAAGTACCTGATAAGATCTACATGTCTTCGTATCCAACGCCTCAGTTTCACTTGAAAACGTCCAACATCGAACAACTGGCCTCCAGCCAATTTTTGCCCCATGATCTCGTTGCTTCTAGCTCCGAGTATTTCGCATTGGGCGCTCGCGTGAAACACCAGGGCCCCGAAAAAGTAGTCCGCGATCGAGAAGCAAGCCGCACCGAACACACAGCTCATCATCTGGGATAGATAGACAATCTCGAAGTACGGCGACGAGGTCGTATCGAAGGGGTAGTGACTCTGAAGGGGATAGTGCCGTTTAACAGGTTTAGAGTCGGTGATGTTGTTGATGGTGCGGATGTCGACACCGAACACTGGGCAAATTATCAATACCGTCGACGCGGTACCCATTAGGACGTGACCGAAAAGCGTGAAAACGCGAGCGCGGCGAGCCTGCTTCAGCATCACTCCGCGTTCCCAGAGACTAGCCCGATGCCAATTGCTCCAATCCAGCGAAACGCTTCGCACCAATGCCTCGAACTCTGCGCGCAAATTTCATTGATATCTTTAGTTATACCATCGTACAAAAATATAGCATATTGTAGCACTTGCGGGACGTAAATAGTCCATTGTGGCCCCGTGTGATAAACAAAATAAAGAAAAGAATAAGAAAATAAAGTAAGGACTGCTAATGTCATAATGTGTCATAAGCCATTCTTTATGGCACGACTCTCACCTCACTTGCTACACTCGTGCACTTGTACACGTTGCGCTGTGACGTATTGACTTATACCACTATCATAATAGTATTTAACAGTAGAAGTTAGTAGAGGTGAGAATTGTGCCATAAAGTATGGTTTATAACACGCGTCTTTTGCGATATTTTATAGCACTGACTATAAAACATCGTATTTACCCCGTCGACTCTTCCAGATAAAACAGAGTTTTATGAAAACTCCGAGACCAGCGGAGGTCGTTCTCAAATTTTCGATCATCAGTTGCAGATCTTGATAAACTATCAGCAGTGCATTGAACTGTGGAAATAGAAGACCGCAGATTATCAGAATCTGTATGACGGGAACCCTGAGATACTTGGCGGGGTCGTTTGCAGCCACCTTCGCATTTTTATCCAGATCAATGCTCGGCCATACTCCAATGAAATCGAGGCCCATACGATTCAGACCGAAAGCCCACTCGAAACCTGTGTAATATTAATAATAAAACCATTTAAATTAATTGTCACTTTTTTAGCCGAAGTCGCTTTAAGTAAAATTAATTATTTGTAATGATTTTTGTTTCAATTTAAAGAAAATGCACTGCAGAAGTTGAAAGTGAAAAAACACGGATGGCTCGTGACAACTATCAACGTATGTTCTTACATGGAAAATTGCATAAAGAGAATATTATTAGACCAATACTTAGTGAAATCTGTTCTTCGATTAAAGGAGACGTCGAAGAGTAGTTTTTGCACCTTCAATTTCGAGAATGCATTTCTTGTTCACCAAATAATCAGAATTTCGTAGATAATTATAAATCAATAAAACGGACAATCATTTTCAAATATTTAATACAATCATCGGACATCCGCCTCAAGACACGTAGAATATATTTATTCCAATTGAATAATTAGTTTATAGTTCTAAAAACACAATAACTTTGAAATTGACAATTATTTGAAAATCATATCACCTTGATTGACGAAATCGTGTCGTTTATCCATGAAAGCCTTGTCCATTTTTCTTTACTTTCGGTATATACAATGAGTATTCAAGCTCTTTCGTATTAATCGCACTTTCTCACGATTAAAGTACTATACGTGTTAAAACAGTAGTTGTACTTTTTCCATCGTTGCTCAGCTAAACGAAGCTGCCAAATTTCGCTAGACTCTTGTGACACGCTGTGTTTGTCCTGTATTGTCAGTGTGAGCATAGCAAAGTTTTTTTCATGACAGTCATTTGGTCTTAACTAATTACTTACTGCGATTTCATGTGCGATTAATGAATAACTAATGAGATATGAAGATTTCTGAAGTATTAAATATACCGAATACACAAATCACACCAAAGTCGATATTTATAAAATTATACCTGACAGTGCGCGCATTAACTTGTTTATTAACAAATTTTTTATATTGTTCAAGAAAATACTAAAGTATAAAAAATTTTATTGTGTTTACATTGATGTTGAGTCGCCAACGATTTTTTCGAAACTACCAACGACAGCGAGAGAAAAGGCTGTGCAGAAACGTATGGTGGGAGAGTAATTTTGTACTATGAATAACAGATGATAATTGCGGGTGCATTATATGTCGTTATATCTCGACTAGTTTTTGCCAATGCTTCCTATTGGAGCTTTTTGCCCCCAACCAACGACTTGAGCTGGCAAATCACGTTCGAGAAGCATTAGTACAGCAAAAGAAGTCATATCGACATCAACTATGTAGAAGTACAATTGCGTGTATAACAATACATTGTATGTAGCTACGAATACCGAGACTCTCGTTTTGCATGGGCTCGAGTCGTTTCTGTTTTGAAAAATATATTTTCGGGAAAAAATACGTTTTGAAAAATTGATCGTCAACTGCTAATTGTATCGCATTATTCGATCTTAATGCATTTTACGCAACGTCTGTGCAAAAATAATAACGTATTTTACTCTATAGAATCTTTACAGCAGTGGTTGAGGGTATGTTTTTGTTCATCATTTCGCTATATTTCATTTCGGTCGTTAAGGACTTCGTCTGGGACCATCTATCATATTATACAAAGTTTGAAATTAAAATATTCAAACATGGGAGAGGACAATGGTTTCAAAAATCAGTAGTAGTAAAATGACGTAACATAATGTTTACACTAACTGCTATATTGATTTTCGGAACCGCTGTTCTCTCCCAAGCTTAAATATTTGGATTTGGAACTTTGTACAATAATAGATTATTCCAAGACGAAGTGCAAGCATTTTTCTTCCGCAACGATATAGTAATGGGTCACACCATGGGAATGCGATACACCCCCTTAAGTTCAAATTTGAATTGGCAGCGCACCCCCCAAATGATTTTTCCAACGAAATATGTATATTATTTTATAATCATCCCTAGTGTGTTAATTTTTAAAAATGTACTAGTATACCATTTCATTTCGGTTATACATAAGTAGAGCGCTTACTCCGATATAGGCATCTCTGATATAGGTCTTTAAAATATCTATCAATTAAGTTTAAGGTTGAGTTTGAAATGCACCTCCCCCCTCCCCAACTATTTTTCTAGCGCAATGCGTATATTTTATTTTACAATTAGCCCTGTTATTATTATTTTTCAAGAATTTTCAGTTGACATTCTGACTTGTAGTGGTATAAGTCAAAGTCAGGGTGTTCCTGTAAGTCTCCCTTATGTTCTGGATCAGATTAGGTGCACACCATGTAAAAAGATGTTTAATATTTAAAATATAATTAAATATCGTTATAATATTTACAAACATCCAAATTGCAAATGAATCTTGGAAATAAATAAATAGACGCATAAAAATCGAGGATTCGACTCTGACTCACACGTCACACCTCATCAGTAAAGCCGCACTAAAAATATAGTAGGCACACTGCCATCGTATACCGAGTCGGTAACGTCACATATATTACCAACGTACTTATAGGTTAAGTTCTTGTGCGATATTTAAAAAAAATAAATTATTTTTGGACCTTTTGAAACTGCATTTCCCAGAATAAATAGATGAAAGTGCTGTAATTGCTGGAGTTTGTTTTATAAAAATTATTGTAAGTCATTGAGCAATCGGATCCATGATAATGCAATAATCATTGCATTATTAGACTTGTCAATATGTTCAATTGTTGAATTTTGTAGGTTATAAAAGTGAATTGCACTCCAATACAAACAAAACATTACACAACTTTTTTTTTCACATCATTAAATTAACATCATTTAACGTCATAAATTTAATATCTTAAATGCAATATACATTAATATTCTTTAAGTAAAATGATTCGTCAATCTAATTTTACGATACTGATCGGTTTATTTTTCAACATTTAGATTGACAATGGTTCGACAAAATGAATTCCAAGCTGTGGTACTTGCTGGTGGCAAGGGTTCCCGTATGACAGAACTAACAGCAGGAAAACCAAAATGTTTGTTGCCAATAGCAAATATGCCAATGATATGGTACCCACTGAAACTCTTAGAACAATCAGGTTTTACAGAAGCAATTGTTGTCGTATCCGAATGCGTGAAATCGGATGTTGTTGCAGCTGTTGACAAGCTTAATCTTAGCATCAAACCTGAAATAGTTGGAGTTGCTGATGCAGAGGATATTGGCACAGCTGATTCTCTTCGACTAATTTATGAGAAAATCCATTCGGACTTAGTAGTTGTCTCGTCCGATTTAATTGCAAACATTGACATATCTGAAACCTTGAATCTGTATAGGAAGCACAATGCTAGTTTGACAGCATTAATTCTTCAACCAGCTAAGGCACCCGAAGATTTTGTACAACCCGGTCCAAAAAGTAAACAAAAAGCAGAAAGAGATTTGATTGGGGTTGACAATGAAACGGGACGTATAGTCTTTCTGGCTTCAGCTTCAGATTTTGAAGAATCCATCAAAATGCCTGTAAAATTGCTAAAAAAGCATTCTAATTTCACTGTGTACTCAAGATTATTGGATGCACATTTGTATATAATTAATAAGTGGGTTTTGGATTTCTTAGTTCATCACAAGTAAGTTGTTTTGGCAGGTATATAAGTAAAAGTAGAACACAAATTACAAGCATATCACGATTATTGTGAACATTATTATTTTCAGAAACTTTAGTACTTTGAAAGGTGAATTATTACCATATATAGTAAAGAAACAATTGGATAAACCCAAATTTGTTGCTGAGGATAAGAATGCATCAGTGGTAAAAATGGATATTAAGAAAGATATTTTCCGGTTTGCATTAGAAAAACCTTTGGATGTATTAATAAGAAGTATGTCATCATTTAATGACCATGAAACAGATTTAGACGATGCATATCATAATGATATAATAAAATGTTATGCTCATGTTATGAATGGGAAATTTGGACTGCGTGCTAATACAATACAAATGTACTGTTTAGCTAATGTGGTGGTAAATAGTTATATTTTATTATTTGAAATTATATCAAAGTAGAAAAACTTGAATTTTTTACTTTTATTGTAGGTAAATAGTTGGTACGAAACGAAAAAAGAAGGTGATATTCCAGGTTCAAGTATTTCTCCAAATGCCACAGTAAAGAGTACACAAGTACAGAATTGTAGCATCGACGAAAATGCATTAGTCAGTGAGAAAACTTCTTTGATGCAAAGTTACATCAGCAATAATGTTGTGGTTGAACCCAAGACTAGAATATCTAAAAGTGTTATTATGAATAATGTAACAATTAAAGAAAAGTAAGATGGATAATTTTTTCTATCCTTTTTCACCTTGATTGTGACATGCACGAGTATAAATTTGAATTAACCAATTTTTTCTTTCAGATGCGTTATTGAGAATTGCATCATTTGCAATGGAACTACCATTGAAGAAGGTACACAGTTGAAAGACTGTTTAGTAGGAGCGCAGCATGTGGTACCATCGGGAAGTATGCACAATCGTGAAGTTTTGACTGATATCGATAGGCTAATGGAAATCTAATAGAAATATATTTTTATTTAAAAAGTTAATGCTATTGTAATTATTACACCGTCAACTATTCGTTTTGTATACATTTTGTAGTTTTGGTATCAGATATTTATTGCATCGACCGACATACGTAAAATAATTCGCTTTTATACAAAAATAATGAAGTATTTATTAATAAATCGTTTATATTTTACAATATTTTATTTCGAATTCTTTGAATTTTCGCGCCACATGGCGCACTAGCCTAACTTGAAACTTGGCATCCGGTCCGGAGGATTTCAAACGCGGTGTCTTGTTCGGTTCGTTTTCACGTTCCCTTCGTCTCTTTTCCAAGTGCTCTTCGTGCAAGATGGTGAGAACAAAATTTTGCAAATAAAATCTAACTTTTACACTGTAATCGTAATTATACCAAACAAATAAACACTATCAGTTTGCTGGGAAAAGTTTAAGTAAACGATATCCGAATATATTTATTTTGTTAGAAACTTTATTTCACTATTTGACAACATAAAGTGTTTGTTAGGTTAGAGACCGATTTTGGTGTTTACATGCGCTCGCTTTAATAATTGTTGTCAGTAGCATTATTATTAAGATTCTCGAAGTTCGTAGTACTCAATTGACTTAGTAATTTTTTAAACAATCTCTTACATCTCACTTTTTAAGAAACCTTCAGTTAACTAGTATCACTACTGGACAGTACTGGCAATATTGTTTGATTTGGTGTGATTACTGAATTAAGTGTAAAAATGTTCATAGTGAAGTGATTATCATGTAACTGAAACAATTAAATTTAACTTACAGACGAAGGGTACATCGAGCTTTGGTAAGCGGCGTAATAAGACACACACGCTGTGCAGGCGGTGTGGTCGTAGCTCATATCACATTCAGAAGTCACAGTGCGCACAATGTGGCTACCCCAGGAAGAAGATGCGTTCCTGTAAGTACCTTGTTGATTGAATATTCATATCTCTAAACAGCTGAACATTGTTTTACTTACCTGTACAACTCTTAACATTGTTTTACTTACCTACATTGTGGTAAAATTGGTCAGAAATTGAAACTCAAGCAAAAGTATCGAAATTTAGCAATAATTTGAGTATATGATTTAAAATATAATAATATTTACTTAAATGATTTCCAAAAATTATTCCCATCTACTGTCAAAATGAATTTATATAAAATATGATTTTGTTTCAATACATGTATGGATTTATTTGAGAACAAATATGTATATAAACCTTTTATATTTATTTGTTTTGAATTGTAAAACTTGTTATATATTATTTTAGTTATCAAATTGTTAATCTTTGATTAAAAATATTATGATTAATTATGAATTACAGACAACTGGTCCATCAAGGCTAAGAGGAGGAAGACCACTGGTACTGGTCGCATGCGTCACCTGAAGATTGTGCGCCGCAAGTTCAGGTAAAAAATACTTTAAATAATTCATACACATTTTATTCAGAATTCTAAAACTATGCACATTTTGAATATTAATATGAAATAACATGAATAAATTTAATGATATTCACTTTGAAGTGTTATTTTAATATTGATAAAATTGAGCAAATTATGATAATACAAATTTATTTTTACTGTTAAATTTAAAATCTTTCCTATAAATATTGATAATAATCTATACTAACATTCAACACAAGTAAACGAAAAATTTCATAATTATTTAATCTTATAAATATGTGAACTGCCAAAAAATAGCAATTCATTCGCGGATTTTTTAATGTACTAATGCACATTATTTGTAATTAAAAAATGATTTAAAATTATATTTTGACTTACGAAATATTAATTCAATAATTTTCTCACTTACAGGAACGGATTCAGGGAAGGATTACCGAAGCCCAAGGCTGTTGCCGCCAAGTAATTGTAATGAACTTGTTTAAAATAAAAAACCTAAGGTTTTACTTTAAAAAATCGCAAACGAACGCTCTTTTCATTGAATCTCTTGGTCCTTATCCTTGGCAACTTTGATAAAAGCAGTTTCACCGTCTGTGCTCCTGTCTGTCGACTTTGGCATTATGTCAAAGCGTCATTATTACCTCTATAAAACTCGACAATCGAAGCGGCTAAGTCTTCTATAATTAAAGCTTATCTGCGTAGTTTACAAACGGCTAAGACGGCGACGGATAGCTTACGCTCGTATACGAGAGAAAGCAAATAAATACAGAAAAGTTGCATTTTTTTGTAAATAGCAGAATTTTGCTCGTAAACATGTTTCAATGTTTCCACTTTCAAACGTATACTGATATACAATTATAAAAATGTCTCGTAAAAAAAAAGAATAAATTACGAAAATGTATAAATGAACATTTTGGTAAAAATTTATTATTTCTTTTGTTTCTAATAGTGTTTTTTTCAGTAGAAAAATTTCATGGATATGACTATATACTCAAAAAAAAACTGCTTTTGTATGTACAAATATAAGTATTTGTATTATATATAAAAGAATTATTAATATTAAACGTACAATTCTGCACTCGAAAAGCACGTACCTCTTTACGAGTAAAAAATCGAATCTACATTGTAACAACAGTTAACTCTTTAGCACATCAGAATTCGATATTCAGAATAATCTCACTAAATTTTTCAACCATTACCAGCAACACCAGTACACACTCACTTTATCTTCCGAAATTCCGCTCAAATAAAAAATACTTTAAAAAATAAGCCACGACCGCACTTCTCCCTCGTCCTCTCAAAAATGCCTCTCTCTCTCTCTCTCTCTCTCTCTCTCAACCTTCAAGAAAGTCAAGCACCCACCCCGACGTCAGCAGCACCTCACACCTCCTCCTCAAAAAAAAAAAAAAAAAATCATCTGGCGCACAAGCCGTCGTCGTCACGGCTCTGCTTTCCCCGCGCGCTCCACGTCATACGCCCGAGCGCTACAACACATCGCCTCCTTCGTATCTCTGTCTGCCGCAAAGCTCTATCTCGTCGTGGCTATTTAAGCTCCTCGCCGCGGCCGCGAGTCACGCAGTCTCTCCCGAGAAGCTCTCCGCGGCGCGCGAAAGGAGCGAGAAAACCGAGAGAGAGGAAAAATCGCGCGCGCGCACCGTCGATCGGTATACATATAACTTACAACTCGCGCGCATCGGCAATCGAAGGAGCCGCGCGACCGATTTTCCGCGCGCGTCCTGGCCGTCCCGTCGTCCTGAGCGAGAGAGGAGAGAGCCGAGAGACGGACGCTCGTCGCTCTCGCCTTCGCAGCCGCAGCGGACCGCTGGAAAGTTATGCCGCTTTCCTGCCAGCCGACCTTCCGTCTGCACAAGCGCCAGAGAATTAAGAAGTTCGCCGATCTCAGCCGGGGAGGCTAAGCGCGGGAGAGAGAGAGAGAGAAATCGGTTGGAGTCGGGGATCTGGAATCGATCGATCGACTGCACTGCCGATAGACTCGCGATTTTTTTTTTACGATCGAGATCTCTTGGTGGAGAGCTCGAATTTGTTTTTGCTTCCTTTCGTGCGTCGAGACAGAGAGGAAACAAGAAGCCGCGGAGAAGGAGCTCTTTTGCGGGAGGAGAAGGGAAGACAAGCCGGAGACATGGGAGCTTTTAGCAAGATGTTCGGTGAGTTGTATTATACGGAAAATTTGACGGAGAAAAATTGTGTCGATTGGATGAAATGAATTGAGGACATACTGCGGATTAAAAATTACTATACATATAATTTCTTTTTTTTTTGTGCACAAAATGATAAAAATTAATAAACAGATCTTGCACACAGTAATTCTTGTCCAATCGTATACGGAACAATTTTTTTTCTCCTTTATCCAAGCACACGAGCCATTATCGAATTCGGTGAAAATTGACTAGATTATCGCGGTTAAAATGGCTAAAATTAAATTTTGGCAGCCGGTCGCTCGAATAATGCGATGACGCGTCGCGACGCGGGCGGAAGTTTGTGTATATATAACGTATATACATACGCGCTTGTACACCGCGTGTGCAACACTGAAAATAAACTTTGGGTAATTTTTTAAAAATTCAACAATCCCCGCTGTGGAAAGCGGTTTTTTATTAGAATCGATGTGCGCGTGCGGGTGTGCTGTGTCGCATATACAAGTATATACTTGTGCACCTGACGCGATCAGTGGCGAAACTACTTTCGAGAAAGAGCCGCTACTGCGTTGCGAATTTGAAATTTTTCGGGGGATGCCAGAGTCAATTAAGATAATTCGAATGTCGCGCTGCGGTGTGTGCAGAAACAGCGTGTATTTAATTGTGTAACGCATAATTAAGATCGATATGTATGTGTATAAAAATAATTGTCTGACAATTTACGAAGTTTCAAATTGATGTTTAGATGTTTAAGCATTGAGATGCAATTGTGCGATTCGTGAAACGATAAAATTATTCGCAACAAAATTTCGTTTTTATACTATTTTTTATACTTTTGCGTCTGCTACACTGTGGCGCGAAGTTTGAATTCTCCACTGACCTTTTAGCAATAATCGATGACAGTACGCGAAAATTCGATACAATTTACTTTCCACTAAGTGTCTCGATTATCTAATCGAAAACGATAACGAAGCGTCAGTATATAGCAAAGAGGAAAAATGACGAAAAAGCAAAAAAAATCCAAACAAAAATTTCTCCGCGCCATAGGCAAATACCTGCTGCTGACCAACACGCTGAGCTGCGGCCTGATGATGGCCGCCGGCGACGTGATGCAGCAGCGCAGCGACTTCCTCAAGAAGCACATGGCCAGGCCGTCCGGCTCGGCGAGCAACGAGGTAAAGGGCAGCAACGCCGCCCTCGGCGAGCACATCGCCAAGAATCTCGACGAGGAGCTGGCCAAGCTCCAGAGCGTCGTGCGGATCGTCGCGAAGAACGAGACGCCGGTCGCCGCCAACACCAACGACGCCTACGACTGGACGCGCACGAGGAACATGACCGTCGTGGGTCTGCTGCAGGGGCCCTTCCACCACTACTTCTACGCCGTACTCGAGAAATTCGTCCCGGGACGCGGCACCGCGTCGATCCTGAAGAAGACGCTGCTCGACCAGACGATCGCCAGCCCCACCTGCCTCGGGATATTCTTCTTCGGGCTGGGAGTCATGGAGCACAGGAACTTGAGGGAGATCAACAGCGAGGTGAAGCTCAAGCTCTTCGATACTTGGAAGGTTCGTCCGATTTTTTATTATTTTTAATTTTTTTTTTTTTTTTATTGAAATCAATAGAATTAATGGAGAGATTAATGAAAATTAATTGCATTGATACGAGAAGAAAATTTAAATAATTGACTGGATTAAATATTGAAATAAAACCTTATGGGATTTAGAAAAAAATTGTTTTACTCGCAGGTCGACTGTATGTTCTGGCCGCCGACGCAGTTCATCAACTTCATGCTGATACCCCTGCAATATCGGGTGATGTACATCAACTTCATGACGATGATCTACGACATCTTCCTGTCCTACATGAAATACGTGAGTCTCTTCCGAATCGAGATCGTCCACCCCCCCGACGAAAGTGTAAATAACGATGATTTTTAACGCAAAAATTATTCCTCTTTCCAGGACGCGGAATTCGAGTGAAGTGTGATGACAGTATATCGATGTATGCAGAGAAAAATACGGAGAAAGGAGGGGGCACGGAGCCCAAATTTTCCACAGCGCGTTGGAAAAATCTCCGGGATATGCGTCGCCGGAATCGTATCGTGGAAGATTTTTCCCGAGAACGTGTTCCATACTCAAAGTGCATTTGAAAATTCCTAAAGCGAGCAGAGAACGTCAGCGGGACGATCGGAGAGGGAATCGGGCAATGAAGAAAAAATTATAACTGCGCCTATGCGTCTCGCGTACGCTTAGACGCGAGAAGACACGAAAATTGTAAAACTTGATTAATAAAAAAAAAGAAAGTAAAACGACACCTTTGATATACTATACATGTATATTTTTTATCGAGGAACAATAAAACGAAATAATTTTTTGTACATAAGAGTGTGGTTTACTGATTTGAGTTACCTCAACCTGAATACGTATTTTTATGATTCTGATCAAGGGATTATTGGAAAAATCGATTTTGAATTCAAGATGATACAATAAAGTATACATTTTCAAGCTGTCCGGCCTCACGGAAGCATTGATACACACAAACGTTATCTTGTAAAAATTAAATAAAAACACTTTTTAAAAAGTTAAAAATTAATATCAGAATGCTATCTGTTTACAATCGCATCTTTTGCTGCTTCTCTCCAGTTTTTTTTCTATTTGTTTTGATTAATCTATTTGATAGTAAACCAATAAGAAATTAATTTAATAACGTTGTTTTTATTCTGATTTTTCCTTTGCACAGTATAAGATATAAATAAAATAATGCTTTGCAAGGTTTCAAACTCGTGAGACATGCTGATGTACTTTTTTATTGCACACGTATGTTTATATTTTATTTGTTACACGATTCAATGCTTACAGAAACTTCACTGTATAAATTTTTCGAGCTATATATTACAAAACCAATGTATATACCTTGAATTACTCCACTTTCAATTTGTTGTACTACAATAACAACACATTTATATCTATTTATCCAACAAATATAGCTTTTAACGAACAGATTGAATTTCAATCACAGAATTTCACGTAATAACAAAACTGCATTATTTTATTAAGTCCGTATTATAAAAATTACATACGCGATACCTGACCTTTTTCTGACCGCACGTGTTGCATTGAATAATCTTGCGATAATTCACGTGCTCAGATCGTGTCCGAATAGGTAATAGCTATTACACCTGCGTGAAATGCATAAACTTATATATTTATATTACGATATATAGCAAGTGTCGAGGACCGGGCGAATCTTGAATTATTGGGGCCGGCCGGCGCTAAAAATACGCCCGACGATATAAACAATTCTTAATTGAGTGCGAAAATGAATGAATCGTATATATATAATATATATAGCGAAATAAAAGGAAGTAATGAAGTATATTATATATGCGCGACTATTTCGAAATTCGTTCGAATTTTCCTCAAAGACTAATGCTAGTAACTTTTTCTTTTGTATATTCATAATAATTTATTTAAAAAATTTTTTTTAACAACTACACCTAATCACAAGTCGTGCAAATATAATAAAATTGAAAATTAAGATATACACCCTAGTATAAAAAAAATGCAAATCCCCTTTCCCTCTCCAATTCGCAAAATCTTCGAGATCGCCTCGTCTAAACGTCCAATCAATCGCGGCACCTCGTCGCAAATCTTCCATCAGATCCCAGAGTCTCTCTTTCGCGCATAATCTAATCGTCCCGCTATCCTAATCGCTCTTTTTCCTCGCCGCGCGAGGGCTCGAAAAAAAAAAATGAAAAAGGAAAAGAGCGAACGTATAGAAGCCGACCGATAAACCCATCTCGATCTCTTCGTCGCGGCGGCGCATATACACCTGCACGTGAGCCGCCTCGAATGAGGCAATATATATGTATATAGTGCATATAGAAAATAATGCGACGCGCGCGACTAATACACTCGCTTTTATATATTGTTTATCATCTCGTCGCGAGACTCTCGGCTTTATTTGACAATCGGCGACAGGCTTACTTATAAAATTCCCATCGCAGTCCGTCGCCAGATGGCAAATACGCATCCCGGTTGCTCGCGTAAATATAAACAACGCGGCTTTATCTCTCCATCTCTATCTCTTTCTCTCTTTATAATGCGCGCGGCGCAATTTTCCGAATATCGCGTGCACCACACGATTATATTGCGATGCGTGTGTGTGTGCAGTTGTTGAACCGATGGCGCTAAAGCGCGAGACTTTATTGTCGCGGGATTATGCATATATATATGCGGACGTATAAGGCATGCATGTGTTGAGGAATGTTATAATCGAGTTGAAGGTTACGATGGCGATTGGAAATTTGGATGACGCTTTTTTTTTGTGTATAATGTTTACCGAAACGATGAGTCGCGTGCGGCGAGACAATGATAGTGATTTGACCGATATACTGAGAGTTATGATGGAGTGTTTATTTATTTTTTTTTTTAATTTGATTTTTAGAATTGTTGACTTGGAATTACCATCAATTTTATTTTTTTAATTTAAGATATTGTTCTACTGTACGCGTAAAGAGAAAAGATCGAAAATGATGGAATCCTAAGTCAAACACTTTTTGTTTCTATTGTTCTAGTACAAATCGATGACCAACATATAGGGTTTGTATAACGCTGATAAATTCTTTTTTGTGTTCTTTTCTCTGCCGAGATAAGTTTGTTATTATGCCGGTGTATATAGTAAATATCCAGAACGTTCTTTTTACTCGTCGCACACGTGAACTTGCAGATCGAGCCCGAGTATATTATCCTATATCTAAATTGCATTTTAATATCGTTATTATCTCAAAATTATGACATTACGAATTCAGAACGATGTTACATTATTTTTATTCGGCAAGCAATGTAATATTCACATAAAATATACAGAGATAAATGAATTGAATTAATTGTTGCATTTTATCAATAAAGTATTAGAAAATTAGGTCTAAAGAAGTGTGTGCGTTAGTCGTTATTAACATCAAAGATTTGAAGATTAAATTAAATTTGTTTTTGATGCTTTCCTGCGATAAAAGCACTCGCTCAGCTCGGCGCATTGTGTATTTGTTTAGGGATTGAAAATTCTTTCCTATTGAGAATTTTGCTGTTTATTTGTTTGATCTTGATTGGGAGGATTTTCATGCTTACGGAAAAATACAGCGATGCGTCAACTTGTATACCTTTTGTTATTGCCATCGTAAACTGTGTGTGTGTATATATATATACCGAGTGCATATACTTTTTCGATCGTATTTCCTCTATCTTTTGTAAAGTAATTAACGACACGCGACGTTATTTAAATATTTCAAGATTATTAGGCTTTGTCTTATCAATAAAATGTCGATTGAGTAATATATATCCAATCTATATATTGGATCAGTTATAGCTGTATATATACATATGGGTTAAAAAAAATTAATGTCGTTCTTAATTCTCAAAAGATGTTCCATAGGCTGTTATGATGTCCTGTGAATTTTTTCAGATATTTTTCATCGTGTTTCTAGAAGTGGTCAAGGTTGAAAATTTTAGAATTTTTTGCCATTTTTTGCTTTTTTCAGTAATTGATAACTGTTCATAAAAGCCTTTTTCACTATCGACATGCATGTCATTTTTTGTTTTAGAAAATTTTCTTTAGTTTAAAAAAAATACTTTTGAAATCATTTGTATACGTTATAACTATCCCAGATATAATTTGAAAAAATGTAATCATCTCACTTCTAATTGCTTGATATTTCTGGCCTGGATATTTGTGTCAAAAATTCTAAAAATACCTATTTTTATGAACAAATATGCCGGTGCAAGTCATTTTATGGAGCAATGCATTTAATTATTGCTAGAAATAGAAGCTACAATCTTTTCTCACAATTCATATTAAAATATGGTAAAATTTTAATGTTAAACTATATTATTAATGAAGTCACGATTCAAATTTAAATAATTTTTTTTATATTTCCCGCGCAAAAAGCTTTTCATAATCAGTCAAGTCACTGTGATTAAAAACACATTTTCGAAAAGTTCGTGACAATCACAAAGATGAGAATTCGTTTGGATTTAAAAATAGCCATGGAAATTACGCATATTTTGCAACCTATTATTATCACTGTTTTTCTTCCTTAAAGCTTTCTTTCTTTTATTTAGAACGACCGTGAGCGTTAGCACTTATACGCATAATCTAAATAAAAGCTTTCAAAATTAGATCAATCTCAGAAAGAGACGCTTGCATTTTTCCGTGATATCTCATTATCGAAACAGTTTCGACTAAGCCACAGTGTACTTTGCGAAAAAAGCTCAATTTTTCCATCTACAACTGCGAAACGTCATCCCCGATCGAGCTTTTTCACCCAAAACTGAAAACGATAACGTTGTATTATGATTTTCGCACGAAACAGCCGCGCGGCATAGTCGAAAGCTCAGCGCGCATGCGCCCCGCGCAACCCGCGGTAATTCAAATGACGCAAACTGCCTATACCTGTGCAACACAGCCATATATTCTTCTCTCGACTGCCGCATATCGGCCCAAAACGGGAGGGAGAGAGAAGCGTCAGAGATCAGAAGAAAGAGAGCTTTACGAGCGCTTGTTACACATTTATCTCCGGAGTTTCGCGCAGTTATTTTTATTATGATTTTTGAGCGCCAGGTGGCCGCGAGCGTATCTTTCATACCTATATATATAATGCTCTCTCACACACCGCCGCCGGTTCTCTCTCCCGCACCGCCATTGCAGCTATAAATGTCACTTTGTACCTTTCTCTGTATACGTATAAGTGCACCGATGCCCTGTTAATTGTGCTGAATTATATTACAAGTACTCAATACCCAAGCGAATTCGGTGAATTTGAAGAATTGAAAAAAACGCGCGCTTTTTTATGCGGACGCCGTCGTCGGGTGCGAAGCTTTTGATTCCCGCCTCGATTGCGCATTTTCAAAGCCGCTACAGCGACAATCATAAACCAGGTGATAATAATTGGTAATTGCACATGTGACGGTATACGTTTGGGGCTTTCTGAGAAACAAAGACGGGGAAGAGGTATACGTGTACAGTCTATACCTTTTATATATTTATAAATTTTGTACACGTATTGTATATTGTATATAGTGTATACAACCATATATGCGCATGTAACTGCGTTGCCGCATCTATATAGTCCTGTCTTTGTTCATCGCCGTAATTGCATACCGCAGACACGCTACTGCATTGTATGTACATGTATACAGCTATATAGGGAATATGCGGAGAGAATTATATTACAGGTAGATATATATACGCGTGTGCAAGTATTATATAGATGGTGGTGCGGTTTTATTTATAAGTATGCGGGTTGGGAAAGGAAAGGAGAGAGAGAGAGAGAGAGAGAGAGTAACGCGCTGACGAGTGAGAAAGAGACGGAGGAAAAGCTTTAAGCCGATTTCATAATTTGCAATCGCGAGTAACGCAATTATAAATTAATTTTTTTTACGTTGTAATCATACTGTAAATGCTATTTTACCCTGTGTAACTTATGCAGCAAAATTAATGAGGAATGATAGCTTTTCCGAAGTCTTCCTCTTTATACTCTATACATTATATACAATACAATATAATAGAAAAGGGGTAAGTATGTAAAATTAAATACATTGCAGAAATAAAAAAAGAACTATCATTAAACTTTGCCAATGCGAATTTCCATTGTTTTCAAATTTTGATCCTGTCAACGTCCTTACTCCATTAAAAATTAAAATCCAAGTTCGAAAACCACCTAAATCTCTCCCAATTTAGAATCTAATTTTTTCGCGCGCTTTGCGCCGTGCGCAAAAGCCAAACTTTCCACCCGGACTATACAGCGCGCACACTCTCACATATACAAAATACATATATATATATTATATATACATTCGCAGAGGGTAGTCCCGCGAAAATAATTGATGGCGCTACACACACACACAGAGGTATAAATTACATGTTCTATCGATCCAATCATAGCTTATAATGAGAATGAGCGGCAGAGCCATCGTGCGACACATACTTTAATATCACCGATTCCAAAAGCATTCGCTATAAGATGTACCGCTATATACGCATCCCGCACCGCAGAGAGAGAGAGGCACGACCACTTGTAACCGCCTCAATAACATAAACCTTCGCGTCTACCGCTTACAAGTGGCGAACCGCTGTGAAAACCGTACAAGTACACACAGTGTAATTAATCAGCGCTTGCAACAATCTCAACGCCAATATACTTTAATTGCAGGATCGCCGCCGCCGATGGTCAGCCTCTCGAAACAACAATCAACCGAGCCGACGCCGCCGACGAGGAGCAGCGAGGGAGAGAGAGAGCGTTGTAAAAGCAGCCTAAAATAAAAAGGCGCCACCAGCGGCTGTATATCTCTTTCTCTCTCGTAAAGCCGCTACAGCATCGCCGCCGCGCCGCACTACACAGCAGTTGTGAGACAGAGCGAAGCGGCGCGTCTCTCCGAAAAAAATTTCGCTCCGCTTCGTCGCTTACACACGTATAAGTACACTTATTTCTGCAGTGTGTGCAGCGCGCGCAGTGCTCCGTTTCTCCTCCACACCGCTCTGTACATACTTTTGCAACACAAAAAAATTACGCTGTACACGGCACATAGCACCGGCTCCGGCGGCTCGACAATTACAGCGGCAGTGCGTCGATCGCCCTCGGCAGTCACGGTTTCGTGTAAACGCGCGCGCGGCGGCGGGCGACAACGAGCAAACAAACAAATCAAACGACAACAACAATAAGCTTCCCGGCATAATGTCGTCGAAGAGGAAACCAGCGAGCAAGAGCAAAGCCAAGAGCAAGTCCCGCAAGGTCGAGTACGACGAGGAGGACATATCGAGCGAGCACGACTCCGAGGTCGAGGACGAGCAGCACCAGGAGAACGCCGACGGCGAGGACGCCGCCGAGGACGAGCTCGCCGATCTCGCCAGCATCCCGGAGCTGCCCGCGCCCGAGGTTCGTCCCTGTCCCCCGAGATCCATCGTGTATGCCGTTCCCTCGCCTCTTTCCATTGTTTATCTCTCTCGCGAATTCTGTGTTGTGTGTGCAGCTAACGTTGTGTGCAGCTCTCTTCCTCCGCTTTCATTTCGAGGGAGAGAGAGAGAGAGCGTCGCGCCGCGGCGGTTGCGTCCCTTTTTCTCTCTCTCTCTCTCTCTCTCTCTCTCGCTCGCTCCGTGTTATATATCTTGTATCTCTCTGACACGCGAGCCGTTATACACACGCACACGTACGCGCATAGGACAATCCGCGCTTGCGAGATGACGAAGCGCGTCGCCGATTCCTGGAACATCAGGAAGTGCGAATTTGAAGGTTATGCGTTTTTGTAATTCGAACCTGCGATTGCGGCGGTTATTTTTGGTTGCCGAGATGCGCCCGTGTATACCGCGGGGAACACTTGCCCGCCTTTGAATTCGGAGTCGCGAACGAGAGGGAGAGAGAGAGAGAGAGACGGGGATAGAGGCCCGTATATACGGGAGAGAAAGCCGCGATGGAATTATGCAATTTTTCAGAGACTTCTATAGCTGGCATTTTGCAGCGGATGCGAGAGACACACTCTAGCTCCGTAGAGCCTGCGGTTCTCCGACATTACATGCCGTGTATTATGTTCACCATGTTCTTCTTCATCACGAATTTGCTGTTCGCGCTCTTCGTCTACTCGCTGTACTTGTTTCACTTTTTGTTTTTCCACGCTTTTCGCGGATGATTCACCCCTGCGTCGATTGGAATTGGCCTGCTATGCGTTTTGTTGCATGCTTTCACTGTGGTCGACTTCGCAGAGTGACAGGTGTCGGTACTTTTCTGTTATCTCATTTCTCACACTTGCTCCGGAGAGAATTTGTACGTTTAGACGAGGTTTCAATTGGTAACAGAAAGCTTGAACGATTCCTTTCGCAAATTTCAGGGAGGATGGGGCAAGGCTGGAACATTGCTCATGTGCGGATTGACCAACTGGGATATAGCTGGACGAAAGGCACCTCCAAAAGGATCGAAAGCTAATGTTGGTCGCAGTTTGTGGACTCCGCATACTTTTAAGAATTTGAGTGGAACAAAGATAAGATTAGTTGCTTCAGGACCTGCTGCGTCGCACAGCGTCATTGTTACTGAGGATAACAGATGCTTAGTATTTGGTAGAAATGACAAAGGTATTCACAAATTGAAAAAGTTGTCAGTTCAATATTGTACCAGAATCTAACAGTTGTATGTTCTTTTAGGTCAACTGGGAGTTGGTGATACTATTCGCCGTGATGATCCCACAGAAGTAGAAGCATTGAAGGGTCATACAGTTATAGCAGCAGCTTGTGGTCGTAATCATACACTGTTTCTCACTAGTCGTGGTATTGTTTATGGTGCTGGAGCTAATAATTTAGGTCAATGTGGAGTTGGCAAGTCAGACGCCGTGATTGCTTCAGCAACTAAATTGAAGTACACTGGTCCTCCTATTGTAAAAGTTGGTTGTGGGGCTGACTTCTCCATGATCTTAGATGTCAAAGGTATTTTTCAAAAGCTATCCAATTAATTTTAACGTTTTATCACGTCATTTAACTTGGAAATTATTAACAGGTGGATTGCACTCCTTTGGAACTCCGGAAAGTGGTGTACTGGGTCATAACACAGATGGTAAATATTTCATAACCAGTACAAAGTTGGCCTTCCAATTCGAAAAAGCGCCAAAGCGAATCGTCATCTACGTTGAGCGAACCAAGGACGGCCACATCACGCCTTTGGACGGCGTAGAAATCACAGATTTCAGCTGCGGATATCTACATACAGTGGCTATCGACAGCAAAAATCGCTCTTACTCTTGGGGCTTTGGCGGCTTTGGCCGTCTTGGTCATAATGAACAGCGTGACGAGCTCGTGCCTAGGCTTATTAAATTTTTGGAACCACCGAATCGTGGTGCTAAAGCCGTATTTTGCGGTAGTACCTACAGTTTGGTCTTAAATATGCACGGTACTATGCTGTTATTTGGTCAGGCAAAGCGTACTGGCGAGGCCAATATGTATCCAAAACCCATACAGGATTTATCTGGATGGGACATAAGATGCGTGGCTTGTTCGCAAACCAGTGTTGTTGTTGCAGCCGATGAATCGGTAATTGCTTGGGGTGGTAGTCCTACATTCGGTGAATTGGTAAGTTGATTGTATACTGAATTAATTTATTTTTGTACTTTTAAATAATCTAGTACTATAACCCTATAAAAATTTTAACAGGGTCATGGTGAGATGCGAAAATCTTCCACTACACCGATGGAAGTAAAAGCACTGGAAGGTCTGTACATTACAGCCGTCACATGTGGACTATCACATACTTTAATGATTTGTCGAGATGAATCGGAGGAAGATAAAGCTAAGATTGAAAAACTTCAATCGTATTCTGTTTAATATGATAACACAACGAAAAAGCATTTTATTCAAATAATTATACTTTGCAAATTTTGTGTACTGTTCAATGAGGAATTGATTGATCCGAGCAGGAATTTTCATTAAACCGTTAAGAGTTTTTTTTTATAAGAAGAAAATCGGATTATTCCATTAAGAGCCTGATTTTCTTCTTTAAAGTGGATCTCAAAATTGGTGTATATATCGCAGTTTTAACAATCAGTTTTGAAAATGTATTGTCATTAGAATGTTTCATATTACATGGTCATCAACATACTTTACATTAATTTTTTTTAATCAATCGCTCTCAGTAAAGTTTAATATCATTATTATTAGGGTCTATCACCATAATTATTTACTGTTCACATCTTATAAGACGTCCATGGACTTACCACTTCTCCACTTGTACTTCCACTTTGTATACTTAAAAATTGCGCGGATTAACTTGATTATTAGGAAAAGCCGTTATTTTATTAGTAGCTCAGGATATAGACCAAACAAATAGATGCAAACATATATTTTGATACGTTGCTATTTTATTAAGATTTGCTGCAACATTGTACCACACAAGTGTACGGCAAAATGTGCTGGATACTAATTTACTTTAACATTTTATATCTTTTAAATCTTCAATTAATTAAAACGAAATTTTAATATTTTCACTTACTATTATTGAAGTAAATGAAAACAATTTTATGAATATAGTAATGAAAGTGTATTGTAAATAGAAAAGAAAAAGAAAACAATATTGTTAGCTTAAAAAAAATTATAAACAGATTGTTCAACTGTTTGTAATGCTATGGCAAAATATTGTTTCAAACTATTTACTTTTCACATAAAAACTATATCTGTACATTTGCTGCCACATTAAAAGTACAGAATTTAAAAAGGTCTTTGATAAATATAAAGCTAGAATGGAAAAATGTCCAGAGTATTTATAATGTTATTTTGACAAGTGAAGAAATAGTGCCGAACTGATCACTAGTCAAAATATTAATGTAAATATTGCAAGCATTATGTAACTTGTATATTTGATGATAGGCTCCTCAAATGTAAATTTCCTGTGATGATAAAATTTTAACGGATTGGATAAGACTTAAAATAATTATATAATTAATATAAAATAAGTCAATTTATATTTAAAGAATCTAAGATAAAACCAGCATAGCTTGATCGTACCTTGCAATTAAACCTTAACACAGAAGTTTTTCTTTACATATTAACATTGGGGCAGAGCATAAAATTTTTGGTAAAGCATATATTGTTGCCTATTATATTATTATACAGGGCAGTTTAAAATTTGCCAACTTTGGGAAATAAAGTCTGAAAGTGATTTAATTAGATAATGACCATAGCTCCCTGTACTATTGTAACTCCATGGTCAATGTATACGTGCTGTATTTGATGCGACTGTTATACATTTTTCAGACGCGTTTTCATCTCAAAAAATAAAATAACTTGTGGTATCCGTGCTCGAGTTACGATTACTCGAACAGTCTTCGATATAATTGTAAGGATTCAATGTTCTTTTTTAATTTTTGTGATCAATTTTAAACAAATTTATCATATAGACTCACACTGCCAAGACGTATTGCGGGCGTCTTTTACATTGTGATGTTCTTACATTTGTTCATTCCAATATCTGCTCATATTGAGTGCTATTATCGCGCTCGGAATATTTCCAATTAAGAAAACAAATTGTGACAAATGTATGAGACTCATTAATAAAAAGAATTTTCTACAGATTCGTGCACTTTATACAAAAATAATAAAAGCTATTTATTTTCCCATATTTAAAATATAAATTTAAATCTATAAGAAACGAATGTCTTTGTTTTATTTATATCTATATTTTAAGATATCCTACGTTTAATTTTTTCATAACTCATTTTCAAAATATAAAATAATTTAAGTCAAAAGTAGTAGTATACCATTGTCCATTACTCCAATGTCAATGTTGAAGGGATGCACAACTTGATTTATCAGCATTCTTTTCTTTTTTCATCTTCTTTTCCTAGAATACAGAAAAAATGTTAATGTTTTCAAATTTAACCGACATATTTTGATTAAAAACATATAAATTATTACTAATAATTTGTGATCTTTTTCTGTGGTAGATTTTATAACAAAATCGCTTGTTTCATCCTTTTCTTTGAGATTAATATTTTTATACTTCCATCTAAGAAGTTGGCAAGCAATATAATGAATTGGATTTGTTGGATTATATTTCAGTGTTTTGTTCAGTGCCCAAGTTAAAGGGACCATTAAATTTTGTCTGAAATTAAAATTTAATGTGTTGGATAATCGCTTATGCTTTTTCACTACATACCAACATTCACCTTAGATAATTTTTGTGATCCAAAATTTTCTTTTTTTGGGACTCACTAAGATCATCTGTACTACTTGAACTGCTTTTTCCTAACGATTCTTTCGATTTTGTAGATAAATTTATTACAGTTTCTTCAGAATCATACTTGTATATTAGAAGCTAGAAAATTTTATTTTTAAATCAAAAATTAAAGAATATTGATCTTTCAGAGGCAGATATGTGATTTTCTAAATAATACGAAGAATAAATGTATAAGTATTAAAATTTTATTTGAATTACTTGTTCAATGTTAACATATTCTGGTGTTTCACTGTAACCTCTATTGCACAACATTTCCAAAATTTTTTATTCACTTCAGAAATATAACTAATTTTTGTGAATACTAGCAAGTATTAGACACCACATTTTAAGATTTGGCAGTTTGTTACTTCAATACTTATATATCCATGATAAATAAGAAGGAATCATGTTAATAAATATTATACATACATTCATTTGTTTATGAAAAATTTTTAGTAAGCTTTTTAAATAGCTATTATTAATGATTAGCTTGAGATTTTAATAACGATTATCAAATTAGTGGGAAAACCACACTTTATTTACAAATAAATATTTTACAATGTTTTCTGTACATGAAATTCACTGCATTTTACCAGTCTTACCATAACATGTTTCTTTGAAACATTTATATAATATCACAAGCATATGATTGAAGATACATAGCAATTGTATAATAATTAATCATTTTATACTTAAACAACAATTTTGTTGCTATATAATATAGCATACTTTTCCTTGTAATCAAAGTTATAGCAGCAAAGTTAACATACAAAAAGCTATAAAATTCTGTTTTTACTATCTTCATTATATTACGAGTGAGACCTCGCAAAATGACTGTGAAATGAAAGTGTCACAGTTATTTGTATTGAAACTATTAAAATTTTAATTAATTGAATTTCATGTCAAAGATCAGAATCCATAGTTTTGCATATATTTTCATACATAAGTGCATTATCTAAAATTATAAAAAAAATTTTAGGCTCAAAACTAGATATTACTTTACAAGTAATTTTTTAAATATGTACTGAAGAATATTTAAGCACACAATATACATACACATACATATATATGTATATTTTGTTGGTTATTGTAAATGTATTAAGGTATGCCCAGTTCAATGTATGCTATTAATAAATTTACGTTTCAACTTGCACCATAGCACTTTCTTAAGTGGAGATAAATTAAATTAAACTACAATAACAACTTGAGTATGTATTTTCTGGCTCGTAATCATCTGTTAATTGTAGTCCTCTTCTTCCCATTCTCTGTCTTGGACCACTAGCACTATTTGTGCCATTGTAGGGCTTGCAAGAATACGTGTCCCATAAGCCTGGTGTTTGGATTATCTAAAAAAAAAAAGTCATTTAGTTCTTAAATCTTTTTATGTCATTCTTAATGATATTTTTAGAACATTTTCTAAGACAATTTAAATGAGTTGCATACCTTTTGAACAAGTTCCTCAAAACAACATTTAACACCATCTGCAGTTTTTGCGCTACTTTCAATGTAAAGAGTCTGGTGTCTTCTTGCAAATTGCAAACCTTCTTCTGTAGTGACTTGTCTGTCCGGAAGGTCGATTTTATTACCTACCACCATCTTGACAATATCAGTTTTATTACAGTATGTATGTAATTCATTAAGCCACATGTCTAACTTTGTAAATGTTGTTCTGTCTGTAACGTCATATACTAAAATAGCTCCTTGACCATCCCTATAGTAATTAGGAGTTAATGTGCGGAAACGTTCTTGTCCAGCAGTATCCTATAACAAAATTATAATCAAATTAGCATTGAATCATTAATGAAATAGAACAATATAATTAAAATATGATATAAACATAATCCTACCCAAATGGCTAGTTTCACGGTATTTCCATCGATTGTGATTTTTTTGGACTTATAATCCATACCCACTGTGTTCTGAATATTGTCGTGAAACTCATCTTCTGTAAACCTCAGCAAAATACTGCAAAAAAAAAATTGGAGTCAGTATAAAATCTGGCAACAATGTGTATCTTTAACACATGTCAACATAAGTCGTATAAAGCACATGGCAACGTTTATGTTTAAAAGCCTTGGGAATAACCTTAAATTTCGCAGTAGAGATAATAAAAAAAATATCCAATTAAATCGCAATTCGATTCATCGTCAAATAGTCGTTTTCGCCTTGCACGGGGGAAAAAAATAGAAAGTCAGCTAAAAATAAGCACTTGCTACTATACCTGGATTTGCCGACATTGGTCTCGCCTATCATCAGAATCTTCAATATTGTCAAAACGTCATCTTGATCCATGGTGACCTTGAATAATTATGCTAGAACTAAATCACGACGTCGTCGAGTTTATGCGTATTATATCTTTTTACAAATATTTATAAGTATCACTACGAGTACAGGCCTTGATGCGACCAAAGCAACAAAAACCAAAACAGCGTAAAACACTTGTCGAGAAGATCTCGCGCACAATTGCACAATTCGTTCTAATATGTCCCTAACTCCCTATGAGAATTTCGCACGTCCAAAGCTGCACGAGGTGTATAGTGTATAGACACGAAATTAGAGATGATAAAAGGAGGAAATCATCAACACAAAGTGATCCAATGCGTCATGCTTTTCCCTCTCCATCGCCATTACAGAATAGAATCGTCAATCGTCATACTAGCTCCGATACACTCGTCACTTCGCGTCTTTATACGCTGTGTTACGCGACGTCACGCGTATTTTTCGGAGCAGTCAGCTGATCGACTGCAGATGGCGTTGCCGTTATCATTTTCGGGATTTACTGCGGAATTTGGAACTTAAGTTCTTAGTACGAAATTTAAAAAATCCCAATTTCTATACTTAATTAATTGATTGATGGAATGGCACTTTGTCTTATTTTTTGTTGTCTGTAAATAATCAATTGTTAAGGAAATTCGAGAATATTTGAGATTTGAGGTTCTCTTTTGAATTACTTATGGTTTTTACGGTTGTTTCATAATATCACAAGGACATTTTGGCTTTAAAAAAATTAATATCGTTTATAATTTTGCAGCAAAAAGACAGTTGCATACTTTTTAGTAGTAAGATTTTTTAAAAATCTAATTGAAATTAAATCGCCTAAACTTTTATATTCACGTAGAATTTGTTAAATAAGTAAAAAAAAGCCTTGAAACTCACAGCCTACTATGAACTTCGCCTAAAGAAGTCGAGTTTCATTACATACATATAAGGTATGGAACACTACTGATCACATCATCACATGTGCGGAGCTATGCAGTACTAAAATGTAGTTTGCCTACAATGGCGATATTTTGCTTCGATCAGATTTTGTTCATAACTCTTTAAAATACGTTGTTTTACAAAATAATCAGAATTTATTTATCATCATAATTTAATGCGACTCCGAAATTCATTTTGGAGCAATAAATTTTTGTAGTTTATGAAGTGATATTAAAAAGTTGTTAAATAACTAATCGATTTTTTTGTATTAAGAAAAATTGTAGTTCCTGCGCAAAAATCATCTTGTACTGGGGAGACGATTCGTTGAAAACAATTATCTTTAGAAGCCCCTGTGGCCTAATGGATAAGGCATCGGTCTCCTAAACCGGGGATTGTGGGTTCGAGTCCCACCAGGGGTACAATTTTTTTTTCTACATATTCGTCTATCAACTAGTAATTATCGCAAGTATATTCGTAATTTTCAAAAAAAAATTTTCGTGTTTACAGCACGAGAAATGCAAGTTTCTCATTGATATGAGATATGCAATACCAGACATCGGTTTATTAATAAAGCTTATATTATAATATATTTAAAGATTATTAAATCGAATCATTATTCAGCTCTCCACTCGTTTTCAACCGATGATTATGCGCGAATCCGAATGGGCGTACTTGTTATGTAAACTGAGTAATTAATGTACGCCTTAATGTTAAAAAAACTTTACAAAGTTGCAAAACAAAGAATAAATGATAACGGAGTATGCAAAGTAAATGAATTGAATCAGACAACTTTTTCCTTGCTTGACTTCTGTTTTTTTTTATAAACAATTTATCATTAATAAGTTTTAACAGTCTTCTGATAGACAAGAATTGTATAAAAGAATTAACAAATTAGATTATTTACACTTTGTTTTTGTTTTCATAGTGGGCTATAAAACGAGCAGAAGGATCCGTTACGCCTTTAACCCACTTAGGCATCCAATAATATGGAATTAGAGATTCCGCGTATCCTTCGTAATGAGATTCAAAAACTTTCCTGTAAATAATTATGCATTATTATCGAGAGTAGCATGTTCATAGAACTTATAAAACCTAATAAAAAGGTTGCGGAAATTCAGTAAAATCGTTTCTATTAGAGATTTTGTTATACTTTTGCAATCGGGATGGTATATAAACGAAATCATTTTTTGCGATTTTTACCTGTAGTAGTAGGCTTCTTTGGTTTTTGGTGTGCAATGAGGGTACGTTTCATAGGCAGCTTGAAGATCATTATCTTGAACTCTTTCTTGAACGATTTCGTCAATTATTTGGAACAGGCTCTTCTTCACGCTCGTCACGCCATCGCTAAAAGCTTCTTTGCCTCTCCACAAAATGTTTGCGGGGAGCAAACCAGTTCCATCAAACGCAGATCTAAGTAAATGTTTCTCGACACCGTCTGTAAAAGTTCATACAATTCTGTTTGGTAAAATGCATCAATTACAGTTTTATCAAGAAACAAACAATATTTTAAATTACTTTGCGGCTGTCGTAAAGACGGATCAAGAGACAGATAATAATTAGTCCATTGTAAATCCAAGAATGGTACTCGCAATTCTAAACTAAAGGCACTAGTGGTTCGGTCAGCGCGAAGCCCATCGTAAAGATAAATATCTTTTAGTAGCCTAAGGGATTCTTTATGACCGTCAAACGCACTTGGTGCATCTCTAAAGTAAATATAGCCTTGTGCTAATTCATCTGCACCCTCCCCACTGAAGATTACTGTAGTTTCCGTATTGTTCTTAATGTATCTCGAAATGAGATACATTCTAAAACATGAATTAGTTTGTTGATGATAACTGAAATTTATTAATTATTATTTATTTTAAAGAAAATGTTTTACCCAATAGAAGCTCTAATAGTTGTAATATCAAAAGTTTCAGTGTAGTAAATAACTTTCTCAAGTACATCTGTAATATCTTTTTGTGTTATAATTATCTCATGATGTTCAGTTCCAATATGATCAGCAACCTAAAATATTTGCTTGTCATCAGCACGAATCTTAATCTAGTTGATATAATAGGAAGAATTAGAAAATTCAAATTTTATTATACCTGTCTAGCTGCTAGAATATCTGGACTATCTTCCATACCAATAGAGAAGCTCTGAATTTTGTATGGCAAGTTATGTTGCTTGGCATACTTAACAAGCAAGGCAGATACTAAACTGGAATCTAAACCCCCTGATAACAGACAACCTATTCTTCTTTCTGCCATCAAACGTTTTTCCACAGCAGCTGAGAATAGTTTTCTAATATTCTCATGAACATCTTTTGAACTCAGCTCTAAATATAAAAAATGATTTAAATAAATGAACTTTAAATGAACCAATTGTTAATGAAATGATAAACAATAATTACCATTCCAGGGTATATAAGGAGTAAAGTTTGGTTTTTGCCCAGGTTCATGGTACTTTTCCTTTTTGACAAATTTAACGTGACCATTTTCTAGAAGATCATATTCTTCATATGTTCCAGGAAGAAAAGGTTCTACCATGTGATCCCCTGTTAAAAGCCTTGCAATTCCAGTCAATGCCTAAAATTTTAAGCATTAAAAATTAGAAAAAAATGAAGCATTAAAAAACACAGTTTTCTAAATGTTTATATTAAAGAATCATAACATACTTTACTTTCAGAAGAAACAGCTAATTGACCACTAGCAGTGTACACTCTAAAAAGAGGCCTGACACCATATGGATCCCTGCCAAGTAAAATTTTCCTCTTCTCAACGTCTAACAGGCAGAATGCAAAGACACCATCCAGTGACTTGCAAACTCCATCAGCTCCCTTTGTCGCATACAAATGCATGAGTACCTCGATATCACATTTTGTCGAGTACTCAAAGTCATATTCCTTGCTCAACTATAAACAATCAATCAAAAGCTTTGAAATTTGCTATTCAATCTCATCCAGCCATTACCATCTAAAAATAAGTAAACCCACGCTCTTGTAGTTGTAAATCTCTCCGTTGCACAGCAGGAAAAGCATGGGGTACTTGAACACCCTGATCGGCTGCATTCCGCACAGTCCATCGACAATCGACAGCCTGTGGAATCCCAGGTAGGCATTCTGCGAAACAATTGAAAAATCAAGCCTATCGCCTCTCGATAGCCAAAATAAATGCAAAATGTCCTCACCTTGACCCGACTGTCGTGCTCGATCTTGAAGGCGTCCGGTCCCCTGTGCGAGATCTTGGCGAAGTTGTCGCAGACGCAGGTGAGGGAATTGGTGTCGAGACCAAACAGAGCCCACAATCCGCACATGACGATTAGTCCGGGTCTTCGGAGACGCGAGTAAATGAAAATCTATACAGACGCAGCTGTTTGCACTGTGCACCACAACGTCCGCTGCGACACGCCGGCTCAGCGGGACTGGGACTTGGACTAAGTGTGCCCCTACCGCGTGTGTGTATAAAGGCTCGGCGGCGGCTCTTCGACCACGTGGACACCGAGGGAGCTGCACGGCACGAGCCAAGAAAACTTCTATCTTGGCTCATGCTCTCCCTGACGGTCTTTCTATCGGGGGACATTAGAGAGGCTCTGAGATGCATTATAGGTAGCAGATGTTCGATTTGGTATATCTAGGTCTTAGAGACACGTTTGCTGATGTTCCGATTCCGATCGTTGTTTTGGGAGGCGTTGAGAAAAAGCTTGTTGGAAAGGCGCACATTTACTTTCTTTTTTTTGCGATAAGGAACACGCGTAACGCAAGAAAATAAAAATACAATAATATGTTTTTATTATAGGTATATCTGTAATCAGTTGACTATTACTATGATAACGCGTGTCTTGTCTTGTCGGTCTTTGACATTATCTACTATAAGTGTCAATAATAGTTACCATTATAGATATAGATCGTTACGACAATTTTTTCCGCAAAACAACAACACCAGGTTTCTAAGTAAGTGTGTACAGTATAAATTAACGAAAGTAGCACCTTCAAATTGTTTCCTCGCGATTCACTGCAAACGCTCCATCGATTTGCGGCTTTATCGCGCGCGGCCGCGTGTACGACCGTAAACGTATACAATAAATTCCAAGCGCACTCGCGTGCACTTAACCCAAAAAAAAAAAAAATAGAAAAAATTCTAAACTGGAACAAAACAAACTGCAAGTATGTATACATGTATACTTATACCTATATATGCGTGAAAATCGAATCGATTCAAACGTCCTGACCGGTCACGAGACCCGCGCGTCACGCACCGTCCGCGAAGCGCAGCAGCAGCTGCCGCTCTCCGCCAGACTGCAGAGAAGCACTTGCGGTATCCAGTAGGGGCGCTATCGCTCGGAGACACAACAATAATCGCGGCGGCCGAGTCAGTCAGTCGCGCTCAGCAAGCCTGGCGGCCGCCGCCGTGCGCAAGCGAACGACATCTTCTCGCCCGCAGCATAGGCAGCAGCAGAGCAGCAGCTCTCTCTCTCTTCTCTCCTCCTCGTCGCGGGCGCCGTATCCACATACCCTGCGCGGACGGACTGGATCGTCGCGATCGGAGCTCGACGTCGTCGTCGCGATCCTCGTCTATACGCCTCCGCGGTGTAGTGCTGCACGTCGAATCGTGACTCGTGACGTACTCCTCTCTCTCTCTCTCTCCCGTGTCTGTGTGTATATACTCAGTGTGTCTGTGTGTGTGTATTCCAACAAAGAGAGAGAGGGATATAGATACGTATATATACACGCAAATCTACAGGATATAGGTATACAATACGTATACATCGCGAGCTACTCGTCCGCAGCGCGCACACATAAATATACATATATGTAACAGCGCGAGTGCCGAGAGATCCAGAGTGTGTATAAGACGAGGTATTTTATCGTGCAGCAGCGCGCTCTCGCTCGCCTCTGCTCGCGGGGCGCCGCGAGATAACACGCAGCACGCAGCAGCAGCAGCCGCAGCAGCAGCGCGGAGCGCACAGTGAAAATGGCATCCGCGAGCTCGACAGCGGGGAGCCCGCAGCAGCCGCCAGCGCAGCCGCAGCCGCAGCAGTTCCCCGTCAACAAGCTCATCCGCGTCGGCTACTACGAGCTCGAGAAGACGATCGGCAAGGGCAACTTCGCCGTCGTCAAGATGGCCACCCACGTCGTCACGAAATCCAAGGTGACAATTACTCTCTCTCTGTCTCTCTCTCCCTCTCTCTCTCTATCGTCGTTGTATACTTTTCTCCGTCCGTCACCTCTCTCTCTCTCTCTCTCTTTCCTATACATATACTCAAGTGTCTGCATTCGCTGGAGAGAAAAACATTAATCGGGAAGAGCCAGAGCTCTTCGATTGCCATAACTCCGTACTGCCCACACTCCGTCCCCGACGAGAGGCATAAGCTTTTTTATTTTCTCGTCGCACTCGCAGCAGCTCTCTCTCGCTCGCTCGTTCTCCGTCTCTGCGTATATCCTCTCTCTCGCTCTTTCCCCTCCTCCTCGTTTCCATCTGCTAGTACTTTATCAGTACGTACGGGCTGACTTTCTCTCTCTCTCTCTCTCTCTCGGGAGGCCCCGCCAACTGTCACGTACGTGTATGTGTATGCGTACATGTACGACCGCATCTTTCGCTGCTCCGCACCACCGCAATAACGTAAACGTCGAATGTTTTCCTCTCCTCTATGTCCATAGCCGCATATAAGTGTAACACTCGTACACATCGTATACGCGGCGAAAGAGAGAGAGAGAGAGAGAGAGAGCGAGAGATCCTCTTTGAAAATTTTTGCGTCTAGCCGATAAGGATAGAGTCGCGGAATGAATGGAGAGTGCCACCGCACGCAGCCCAGAGAAAGTTCGATTGGAGTCGTGTGTTGTATAGAGCGCAAAGCGAGAGAGACAGAGATGGAAGAAGTCTCTCATTCTCGTATATATAAGTACTCAGCGCGTGTTTACGAATATCACGCGACGACGACGACTACCGAGCGTCTCTCTCTCTCTCTCTCTCCTATATACGTATATGTGTGTATGTGGATATACGTATGTGCGTGCACGTCTGCTGGCATTCTTAATTTCTATCTTCTCCTTTTTTTCAATCTCTATCTCTCTCTCTGTCTCTCGCGCGCGCGCTCGCCTGCGGCTCTCTCTCTCTCGCGCGATTTTCCGCTCGGCGGGACGACGACGACGACGACGACGACGGCGGAGGAGAGACCCGAGAAATTGCCGGATACGTACGCACATTTGGCGCATGATTCCGTTTACGTCATACGCGCGCGACGAGCGTACGGCATACAAGAGAGGAGGCCAGAGAGGAGCGCGAGAGAAAGAAATGGAGCGAGGGAGAGTTTAAAGGGCTCTCTCGTACAGCACTACTACTGGCTGCGGCGATATCTTATTTTTTTTTTCTCGGTTGGTTTACTTTTCTGAGAAACTGCGATGTCAGCAGATATTTGCTTTTTTAATTTCCATGCTTAGCTCTGGGTTTTTACTCCTCCGTCAAGAGCTGGTGTTTGTCTTTGGCGAGTGCGTTAGAACACTTCTGGGGAGAGAGGATGATGATAAACAAATTTATCAGGCTCTGGTGTATGTGGCTGTGCGGCCAAAGGCAGAATCAAATAGAAAATTAGATAATTTACGCTCTAGCGAGCTCTTGGGAACAAGATTTTTGCAGTACAAATGGATGTTCGCAGGAGGACAGCAGTACGATCTTTGCAAATTGAGAGGGAGGGAGAGAGAGAGGAGTAGTAAGAGGGAAGGGTGTCATTGAGATTTATGAGTGTGACTGGCCAGAAGCCACATTGCTGGATCTTTTTCTCGCAATAGTTTTTATTGGGTTAATTTTGATTTTGAGGATGAGGGTATAATTTAGATGGGGAAAGCTTAGTTTTTCTTTCAAGCAAGGTCAGTATTAGAATAGGTCTATACTGCGGTATTATAGAATGCAGTGCTGATGGTCGCTTGTTTATTCAAACAATATTTGGGGTAGGGTTTGAGATGAAATAAATGAATACACACTTCAATTATTTATTTGCGTCTGGAAATGACTGCCAGGTGATGACAGCTCAAAATTTTTGCAGGTGGCCATTAAAATTATTGACAAGACCAAACTGAACGAGGAGAACCTAGCAAAAATCTTTCGGGAAGTACACATAATGAAGAGACTGAGGCATCCACACATAATTAGATTATACCAAGTGATGGAGACAGAAAAAATGATATACTTAGTGACTGAGTATGCTCCTGGTGGTGAAATATTTGATCACTTGGTTAGAAATGGCAGAATGGCTGAGCCAGAGGCAAGAAGAGTCTTTCGTCAAATTGTTGAAGCAGTTCGTTATCTTCATCAACAAAGGGTTGTTCATCGAGATCTTAAGGTAATATTGGATTCAATGATTTCACTTGCAGCAAAAAAAGTTTTTCTAAAACATAATTGTATCAGACACATCTAGTATGTTCATAATTGTGCTGAGTATTTTATTGATTTCATTTATGCATTAGCCTATAGCTGAATACTCAAATGAGGATGAATATTAAAAGTGTACATATAATCAGATTGTACGCTTGCTTATTAAAAAAATTCTTGTTAAATTATTTAAAAGCTTATGTTAATATGTAAACTATTAAACTATTAAGTCAATACTTAATAATTTAATACAATTTTACACAAATAGTAGGTATTTGCATTAGAAAGTTAATATAATTATGTAATGCAATTAAAGTTAAAATGGAGATGAAACAACTTTGCCTCCTTAATTAATTAATTGACCTGCTGGTAATTTTTGTAAATATCACGAATATTATATAGTTTAATTGAATGACATAAAACTGTCAGTAAGATTTTCTAAAAGCATATTGCTAATTTATTTAAATTTATTTCAATCTATAAATTAAAATTTTTTTCCTCAGGCTGAAAATCTGTTGCTGGATGCAGATAACAATATTAAACTAGCAGATTTTGGATTCAGCAACGAATTTAAGCCAGGTGTACCTTTAAGCACTTGGTGTGGTTCTCCACCCTACGCAGCACCAGAAATCTTTGAAGGAAGACAATATGATGGTCCTAGAGCAGATGTTTGGGTAAATATTAACAATGAATTATCTTTCAAAGGTGAATATAGATTCTATTTCGAACCATTGTTGAAATTTCGTAATTCTCTTACAGAGCTTGGGAGTTGTACTGTATGTATTAGTTTGCGGAGTTTTACCGTTTGACGGACCCACTATGCAATCGCTCAGATCAGTAGTGATTTCGGGGAAATTTAGGATACCTTTCTTCATGTCTGCAGGTATTTAAAAAATTTTTTAATTTAATAAACAACTATGAAAATGATGTGCACTCAGCTTAATTTATTACATGGCATTCTTTAATATGCGATAAAATATGCACTTCATTAAAAAAACGGGTTTGGAAATGATCAGAAAATGCTTATCATCTCGAAGATACTGTTCTTCTCATGCTCATCCGTCCGTGTGAATCAAATTCTTTCATCAGAAATTTTTTAAGCTATACAGCGCTGAACACTCTTATAACTATAGTATATTAAGAAATATCGCCTCTTGATTAGCAAGGAACGGCAAATATACGAAAACAAGGCAGTAAAGTATAATCTATCGCCAATTAGATGTGGAGAAGCTAATTATCGTCGCGAGCCCCTGTGGCCTAATGGATAAGGCATCGGTCCGGGGATTCTGGGCTCGAGTCCCACCAGGGGTACACGTCACTTTTGGTCAAATGGTCACGCGAGTTAACGCGTGAAGTAAATTCGTAACACTAGTAATCGTTTTGTTGATTGGTACATACAATACTAAAAAAAAATAAATAAAAATCTCACGAAAAAATTTACGAGATTTATGTAATGATTTTTAAATAAAAAATACGTTAATAAATTTTCACTTATGTAAAAAACTTTTTGTCGATGGTTGAAATTTATTTGTTTTCAACAGAGTGCGAGTGGCTGATCAGGCACATGCTGGTGGTAGAACCGGAACGTCGTCTCAGTATCTCGCAGATCCTGTCGCACCAGTGGATGGGTGGCGACGGTAGTCAGCCCACGGAAAGCGAGTCCGAAAACGTCAGTCCCAGCAACGAGTCGGTGGTTCCGCAACAGTTGAACCAGCTCGTAATCGAGAGCATGCTGACGCTACCCGGCCTCGACATCGACACACTGTTACAGGCCGTCCAGGGCAACGCCTTCAATCACGTCTCGGCAATTTACAATTTGCTCTGCGATCAATTGGAAAACGCAGTGACGAGCGTGCCCAGCATACAGACGGTGCCCGGCGGCTACGTGCCCGACGACGCTCATCAGCTCGAGAAGGTAATTACCGTCTGCGAGCGAGTGACTCGTGCTTTTCGAAGGCTCGCGTGGAGGGGACCGTTTGACATTGGGAGAATGAGCTGGCGGCTGATGAGGAGACGTGATTTACTGGATTTTAGTTTGACGGGAAGGTGCTTTTTCTTCGGTTTCCAATTGCGTAACAATACGAGACATTTTTTTACAGCCTCTTTTGTTTTATTTTTGTTTTAATAGTACTTTAAATGGTGTAATTTAATGTTTACGGGAATAATTAATTTTATGGCAAATTAATCATGAGTCGGAAAAATTCGGTGAGATCTGATAAGGTTGATAAAGTACAATTCGTATTATTGAACCATACACAACATCGCGTATTATCTAATCTCAAGAGTAAAAAAACATCAAGCCCTGTTTAAATTCATTGTTTACTCGGTACAAAGCTAGATCTTCATGCTAATCTTTTATTATCTACAGTTCGGAGAAACGGAAGGCGTCGAAATGGAGGAACGCAGCGGCCTTCAATTACCCATCGGTACACCTTACCACGCAACGCGTCGACATACGGTTGGCCCAGGCGACACGGCCCATCAACCAGCTGGTGCGGCTTATCCCTGTGGCTATCCCGTTGGTTACGCACAATTGCATCTCTTACCAAATCTACAGTTAAACGCAGATCCACAACTTTTGCCGCACACGAATCTAGCGCTCAACTTACCTCTGGTGCAAAACCAGCCTCCGCAAAATTTCCAAATCAAGGATCAGCATCTACTGAAGCCTCCCTCTGCTATGGGTGCAAGTAAGAAAGATGACATTTTATTGTATATACGTACTCAGAAATCGTAGAGAAGATGTGTTAACGATCTTGCGGTTTTCAGCGAGCACTTTTGGAAGAAGAGCCTCGGATGGTGGCGCGAATCTGCATGTTTTCTATCAACAACAGCATGGTAGTAGTAGCGGAGAAGACGGTTGCTGGAGTCAGCCTGGAAGCCGAGAACATTTGCAACCTGTGAGTTTCGTTAAGTTCACCGTTTTAACAACCAAAATTAAAAACTTTTTTAAAACTACGTGAATAAATTCTCAATAGCCTGGAAGCCCGGCACTCTCCCCGTGCTCGCCATCGTTAAGTAGCGGTACAAACGGTGGAGATAGCAGTGGCGGTAGTTCCTCGAGTAGTGGTAGCGACAGACGTCGACGTTCTGGTCTTACCACGGTCATGCAACGCCCAGGTACTGTATTTATTTTCTAAGCTATAATACTTAGTTACCTTACTTTTTATTGAAATGCTCTCTGCGATAAATTTTGTTGTTATACATATTTAAACGCATTTCTCGCCTGGTAGAACAAAGTTACGCATTATATGTATATCGTTTCCATCAATTTACGTATATATTCTAGTAAATAGTTAATGATTGATTATTCTTATTTTCGCCACGATATACATTTGTTTCTGCCCTCTTAGCTATTTATTTTATGTATTATGCTCGGAGTACTCTAGTAGAAACTCGAAGTGTAAATTTATGTCTTGATGAAGAGATTTGGAATGCATTTTTATTAAGTATGTGTATAGTGTGTACATTAGCTTGATGTTTATATATTACTATTGATGTAGTCTAAAATATTAATATTGTATGTACTTCCATTTATGTATTTAACTTATATTTAACTACTTTTATTTATCTGTTTGTTTTTTAATGTCTCGTGTTAACAATTAAAATTTCATTTATGCATTCTCACAATAATTTAAATCATAAAACGAAATTTCATTCTATATCAGCATTACATGGAAAACTATATATATATCATTAAAAAAATGTCTATGATATAAAGTAATAAAATACTCCGACTTTGAGATTTCCACGAGGGTACCCTGCGCTTCTAAAAAGTTATTGATACACATTTATCGTAACAAATCGAAGTACCGAAATTTTTACGACAAATAAATGTTCATCGATAACCACGATTATATTACTGTAATATAAAAAAAAAACAGAAAAAATTTATTTTATTCACGAAAAAAATTTTTTGTTTCTCTTTGTTTGGTTTTGCATGGTTTTGTTTTGTGTCCAATGCACACAAATAAACACACGTACACGCGTGTACACGCCTGAATCTCACTTTATCAAATCCGTGTCACCGCCCTGCGCCCGTTTTTGCGACGCGCGCTCGCGTGCATCCGTGCATGATATAGTTTTGAACCCCGAGGTGGTCGTGGAGGTGGAAAAAAGGATGAACAGATGTTATCTGCCGCCGAGGCTGCTGCCGAATCATCTTAAGGGAGCCGGAGTCCCGACACTACCCCACCACCGGAAAACTTCCATTTACCCCACAACTACTGGTAAATTGACCTCAAATTTTTCTTTTTTTTCTCCACACACACACACTCACCTTATGTATATACCTTATTATATATGTAATTACTTGTTGTTTATTGTTTTTTGTTGTTACTGCTTACGCTGCGTATTTGTTACGCGCTTTTGTGTTGTGAAAGCCTTGTGACTAAAGTACATAGCAATGTAAATTGTTGAAGGTAGCCGAGAGATAGATGGTATGTCATTAGAGTAGTTAAATTTTTTTTTTGATTGACTTCTTTCTCCAATCCGACGGAGGTGTCAAAGTTATGAATCGCGCTGTACGTCGAATGAGTCGCGAAAGTCAGACTTCAAGTTTTAAAAATCACTTTCATTCTGCAAAAATGTATGCAATAGATAATTAATTCGCCTGCATATTATTAACATAATTTGTTGAAGTATAGTAAAGTCTTCTAATGTAATCTATCTACAATATACAATCGGCAATGCCATTATTTTTGTGCATACTTTCTTTATCGCGAAATTCCGTACTTCAAATCCATTTATTATGGGGTCATAAAGCGTAATTGCAAATTAATGCTCTTTTTTTATTTCTCTATTTCTTTCGCTTTCCTTCTGACTTACAGTCGGCGATATGATCACGATTTCCGAGAATCACGTACAGGTGAACCGAGCGTCGAATGTGTATATGTGTGCATACAAAAAAGTATCTAAACATACGAACATGTGACTACCCATACATACGTAAATGTTTATCGCTCATACAAACAAATACACCTGACCTATTTGCATTCGTACTTGAGAAGAGAATACGTAAACTCGCAGCAAGAAAAAAAAGACGTCTCTTAAGTTTGCGACGAAGGCCTCGCTCTTTAGGGGTTTTAAGTAATGCTATTAGAATGGGTAAAAAAATTAGAACAGAAATTTACTGCGACTGCGCTCTAATATTCCAATAAGTTAATTTTATGGTTGTAATAAAGCTGTTAGTGCTTTTTTTTTCTTTTGCTGTATACACGTGCACTATACAGTATACACGTGTTATCCAATGTATGTGTATACTTATACGTGAATAGAAGTACAGTCAGCGAGGCAAGATCGATATCCTTCTTAAAATAAAAGTCTTTTTTTCTTCTGTCTATCCACTGCATCGTTGTACAACGCAAAAAATTTCGATTTGACGTCAATTACGCAGAGATTCGGAATTGAATTTTCAAAAACATGGAAAATTGGCCAACGTATTCTTTTCCGCGTACGAAAACAAAAGCATCGTACACAACGAAAATCGTTAAAGCTCAAAATTTCTTATCCCTAATCTTCTGTACATTCTGTTCGAAACAGCTGGTTCGAGAGACTCGTACAAGGAGCCGAGCGTCCACGTGACCAACGCCGAGCGCTACTCGCCGGTGCGCCGTGCCTCCGAGGGCTCGGGGCCGCAGGGCCCGAACATCCAAGCCCTTCAGCAGGAGTACCAGCAGCTCCAGAAACTCGCCTCGCCGCTGCACAGCCCCGCGAGCATTCCGGGCTCGCCTGTTCACGAGAGGGGTGTCGCTGCTATCACACAGGGTATACACGCGATGCAGATAATACTGTTTGATCTCGAGCCAGCTTTACAGCGCGAAATAATAATGCGTTATCTTTGTTTAACGTTCGACGCGACTTGCATACGGTTGGCATGAATTACAAGCGAGATAGGCTGCCACGATTTATTGAGTTTTGAAACAATGTCAAATGCAGTGCGCTTGCCCTCGTTACGCATTCGATGGCTCGAGCGTGTAATTATTGAAATTGTAATTGCCTTGCAGGTTTGAGCGGATTGACGACAGCGCCGGTACAGGGTAGCATAGTCCACGGTACACCGACACAGCAGCCCGCCACACCTTTAGACTTGAGTCCTTTGAGGCATCATCGCTCGCCGGCTACGACGCCAGTTAGTTATTCTCCCAGTAATAGTCCTGCTTTGGATATGATTCAAGAGGAGCATCCTGTGGATGTATTAAGGGTAAATGTCTACACTTGTTGGAATAGGATTGTTACTTAGTAATTTTGAAAAATTATTACGACGATTCAAAAGTATACGTACACAGTTTTGAAAACGTCTTACGTAGCTTTGTAGATTATGTCGCTTTGTGAGTTCTAGAACAAAAAAAAAGCATTACGTGAATGAGTAAAATTGCAGTATCAAAATATGTAAATAGATCCCCTTGTATTTCACTCAGGTACCTCCACCACCACAGATCTCGGTTACGGATGTGCTAGGCGGTCAAGTGACGCTGGTCGGCTGTTCTCCATCGCCCTCGCCGTCTCCTGATTCCCTCGAGGACATCTTGCCACATTATAGCCCGCTTCCATCGTTCATTATCTCGGAGCCATGTGATCCGCTAAGGCCGAGCATAACTCGAGGAATCGGTCGACCGCTGAGTGGCACACCTGTCCCAACCGAAGTCGAAGTAACCCTGTCCGACGAGTCCAGTCGGCTTAACTCGGAGGCGATTCTTGGCAGGGTCAAACAAATCATCGACGCACACGCACCACCCAAAGGTTTCATCTTCTCGCGGCAAGAAGTGGACGGCAGTGGGTTGAGTTTAGAATATCCAGGTGGCGTGCAGATTGAACTGAGGGTCTGCGAGAGTGAGGAAAAAGAGGCCAAGGGTATTAAGATGCGCAGAATCAGCGGAGATCAACTGCAGTACAGCCAGCTCTGTCAGCAGCTCATCTCCTGCATCACCGTTTGACGGCAGAGTGTTGCTGTCATCGTTATCATTACAGTTGACATGGTATGTCGCATTGCAAATGCTGTCGTCGCTGCTCTAGACAGTAGGCAGTTGCACGGTAGCTATAAATGGAAAGGATTTGTGTTGAATCAAGTGTTAGATTCGATAGAGATGTTAGTAAATTGCTGAACGGTAGTTGTTGCGTACGATATGGAGACGTTGGGTAAGTGAAAACTGCCGATAAAATCTAGTTAAGTCGATTTGTTATAAGAAAATAATATAGTTTTCATTAATGCGGGGTTTATTTAACTCAGATTGACTTAGGCAGATTTCGATCGATAGTTTTCATGCTGTTTCATACTTGGAATTGTAGTAAAAGTTTTGTCTTACGCAATTCTGAGACTGGTTTACAGCCTTGAATAAACTATTAAAATTCTGAATTTCAGAATGCAGAATTTTTACGAATCGATTTATAAAAATTAAAATGTTAATACATCCAACATATACATGAATAGTCATGTCAGCTACTTTGATTTAAACTGCAAATACGGTCAACTTTATACTTTATCATTAGATCTCATAAATTCCGCATTCATTGTTTAAATAACTACTCATTAACGGTCGTATTTTTTGATACCGTAGACCAAAAAACAATTTTTATTGTTTTCCTTGGAATTCCTAGCTTGAGTCGTAAATTCGATTTTTTGTTTGTGTATCATTTTATTGCTCTTTCTATCCTTTTTTTGTATACAGAGAGAAGTACGTCGATTATTGTATTAATTCTTTTTAATACTTTGAATTTTACATTCCTAGAAGAAAAAGAAAATAATTTGGTGCCAGCGAGCACGGCTTTAGCCTTGTAGCACCGTATATAAGCAGTATTGCCCTTTTTGCAAGCTGCATCTTAAACAATGCGTGTATCTAAAAGAGTGCAAGTTCAAGTACCCATGTTTCTTTTGAAAAGAATCTTTTTGAAAAAAGAATTGAAATGACCTTTTAAAGGTGATTTTTATGTTCTGTTCTTTTCGAAAAAGACAAAAGAATTTTCAAAGACTGTAGATACAATTTTTTAAGTGGCTATTGAGATCTTAAAATTGTTTTTCTTTAATCTTCATTTATTATTTGATTAATTGTTATAATTTGTTGATTTATTATTATGATTGCGTTCATAAGCTTTTACTCTGCGTTTATCAAATTTTACTTTATTTTAGAACTTCTCAATAAACATTTCAAGTTGTTTATCGAACTATTAAAATCAATTTAAATAAATCGTACCAAGACCTCGATTGCCATTAATATTAATAAGTATTTTCAAAACAATTTTTTAAATGTGTGCCGCCTACTAAAAACTCAAAAACCTTTGCGCTTTTTTCTCAAGTCGTGAAGGTTGTGTTTGCTTTCAAAAGAACATATCTGCTTCGTGGTTTCTCTTTCTGAGGATTGATTTCATTTGGTTAGATCGAATTTCTCCTATCAGACCAAAGGATGTAAATGAGCATTCCCGTTTGTCGTATATAGAAGAGTATCAGAGGGCGCGGTATTCCCCTGATAAAAATAATAAGTAGTATACATATATGTAAATACATGATATATACATATACTTTGCCTTTAGGGAACATCGCGACATCATTATATCGTTATTCTGAAATTGTCACTTTTTGAGGATCTTAATTTTCTAATTGTAAATAAGCATTAAAAAATCGGAATCGACTTATTAATTTACTCGTATTCCATAGATGAAAGTGTCTTGGCATGCAAAACCAAAGAAAATAAGCACTGGCTTGGAAAAAAAATTTTATATGGCATGAAAATAATGTCAATTTTTAAATGAATATACTGATGTTAAAAAACACTATTAAAAATGAAGTTTTAAGTTGCGATTTGTTTATTAAATATAGCAAAGATTAATTGAATTATACATGAAAAATTATTGTTTTAGGAAAACTTTCTTTTATTTATAAAAAAATAGAAACATTTAAGTAATTCTGTAGAAAAATCCTAGATTAATATTTTGCACAATTACCATAATCACAAATGTTCCCTTACAAAGGTAATTGCCTTGCCTAATTAAGTGAAATTAATGAAAACATCGTAAATGTATTTGTAAGCGTAATCCCTTTAAAAACAATATATTGAGAAAACGTGAAATGTTATAATAGATACTCCACCTTGGTTTCTTTTTGTTATTGTCAATTTAGTGAAATTGCGAATGAGCTTCGTGGTCAATCGTTGTATGTATTGTCATTTACCTTTGTAAATAGAAGACTTAAGTGTAAATATTGGTGGTGATATGTGACGGTGAAGCATGAATTCTAAGCTCACAAAAGTGTGCAGTGAAAAATTTTATGAGCAAAGGTAATATATGTAGGAAATAATGTTGCACAAATATATACTAGTTAATGACGAATGCTTCGAGCTGAGTTATAATGTCCAGTTATTGGAAAATTTTTAATTTTGTTGTATAATTTTTAGTATATTTGAGTTCGCTAAAATACCTGAAATCATATGACGGGAAAACAACAATTAGAAAATGATGATCTATTTAGTGAAATTTATGTGCTGGACACTTATGTTTTGAATATGATAAGTTGTGTTTTTAAATAAAAAGTTTAATTAGCTTTTTGTTAAATTGGATTGGCGCAAATGCTGTCGATCACGAATTATGCCATGTAAGGATGATGAAATAATGCAAATTGTAAAAGCGTCGAAGAATTATGTGCTAGCCCTATTTTTAAACTATCAATTGGCACCAAACAGATTATTGTTGGTGTACCATACAATATAGCAAGGAGTTATCTAAGGTGACTTACAGCCAGTTTATTGTTAAATAGAAATTTGGGCTACGAATCACACACATAACGTAATAATAACTGTATATAGAAAGCAAAAAATATACACATATACACAAATTGTACGAAAAAAGTAAATGATAGAAAAGTATATTGTATGTATGGAATGGAAGTAAAAAAAACTAGGCAGAAATTAATAATGATGATGAAAAGCCATGTTGTAATATAAATATAACGTTAATGAAATTCAAAATACTGCGACGAGAATAGAGTACAGATAGTATTTTCTGCTGTCAATTCTTCAACTAAGACTGTGATTTTTAAATATATTAATTATAATTAGAAAACTCGTTATTAATACACGCCAAGCGACTAAAAGAGATAATAAAAACAAATTATCCAAAAAATTTCTTTGTTTTATTGTGTTGCAATCGTAACAGTAGATTTTTTTGTCAGATTCACTCATTTTTTGTATATTTTTATCAGTTATTTTATATATAAATTTTTTTATGGCCTTTATCTAAACCTTATACTCACTTTCAGTACTGAGTAAAGATTAAGTTTATTCTACTTAAGCTGACTAAAATTCAGTAGATTGTTTACTCTAATTTATTATTCTTTACTTGTATTTCATTTTATTTGTAAGTCAAAATTCGATTTACATCAATGACTGGTAAATTAAAAATGCTATTTGAACAAATAACCAATTAAGTCATAATTAATTCTCCAAAGCTATAGAATATATTCTTGAAAATGGCACGGACATTATCGACGGTCAATAACAAACAAAAATCCATATAATGATCGCGAGATATATATAATATACGTACGCGGTACGTATATATATAAGAATTACGTTATCATACGGGTATACGTGTATATCTCCAAAACATAATACCTAACCTTCGAAAACAGTAAGAGAGGAGAATAATCTTTTTATACCTGCCCACATCAAGAGAATAATTATAATAAATAAATATGTAACAATTGAAACAAACAAATAAATACTTATATAACAAAAGAATAAAAGATGTTCGGAACGTTACGTGACAAGTTTCAGTCTATGCAAGAAGGACTTTCTGCAAGGTTGTTATTGTTTCTATTTTTCTCAAATTAATCGTATTCTGAATGTGTTTAGAAAGATTATAAAGTTTTTAATGCACAGTACTTAATTGAAAAAATAAATATTGAAATCAATAAATTTTTTTAGCATTCGCGGATTAACACTTTCTGAAGCATCTACTAAACCAAAAAAGCTAATTAACTCAAGAATTGTTAATTATGATGCTGGTGCTGACATGCTCCATCACTTCCAAATGGAGTGGAGCAACTTGCATGAACTTGCCGAAGAAAATGCCCAGAAAGCGCAAGAAGCTGATGCTTTGATTGCAACGATTCATGAAAAATTAGAACTTCAGTGGAATAGCATTGCAACACTAAATAGTACTTTGGCTTCCATTCCAAAGATTAACAGTACCATTCAACAGCTTATGGATCAAATAGGTAGATTATTCTGCATAAAACTGAGACAGACATTTTCAGACCAATACTAATTTACATTCTCTATTTTTTGTAGGCTCTTTACAAGAGATGTTCGAAGAAGTTGATAACGCTGTCTTTGAGCTTGAAGATTTACAAGAAATTTTAGATTTACAAAGTAGTCAGCTAGATCATAGGTTTCAATTGGCTCTGTACAAAGAGAAAAAATTATCTGAATTGAAATTTGTTAGAGGTAATTGAATTGTTACTAATCTTAAATTTCAAAAAAATTTCAACTGTCATAGCTTAATTTAATTTAAACAACAGAGAGACTGGCAAGCGAGCATGCAGAGAAGGTTCTAAGACACGAAAGGGAGCAAGAAAAGCTGTTGAAAGAGAGGCAAGAAACATTTGAAGAAGCTTTTAAGGAAGAACTAAACGAATACAAGAAAACAGGCTCCATTCCAAGTAATAACAAAATTTTTAAGTCATTTATTTTTTATAACGAAGAAATGAACATACAATATGTCTTGTTCCAGAAACGCCTTCAAACTCACAAAAAGGCCCGAGTTTAGAGGAAATAGTCCTCGACTCAGATTCAGCTGATTACGACGAATTCCTGAAAGAATAGCCATATTAGGCAACCATGTTCATATTTTCATGCCATCAAGTCACATCAGGATTCGTCTCGAAAGCCTGCGCATCATCCGCGCCAGCACGACTATGGGACCATGAGTTTGTTACATAATTTAAACTCATCCGTATAAAAACTAGTGAGACATACATAGAGGTATAGGTACGCATATGAGTTGTAGACAGAGTATTTATCTCGTTTTATAAAACATTCATGAGTATTTTGTACAAATTCTATTTTACAATTTGGCTTGCTTACACAAAGGCGGTTAATTCAACGAGTCATTAAAATCCGTTGAACTGCTGTCTCTGGTAATGAACGTTGCCCCTCGTCCTCTGACGTACCCTGTCGCTCTGAGGCTGGTCGAAGGAATCGACGTTCTGTTGTCGGTAGTAGCTTCGTTGCTGGAGGAATGGGTTTTGCTGATTGAAAGCATTCTGCGGCTGAGTATTTTCCTGGAAGCTTCGGAGGTTGTTCTGTCGCTGAGGCTGATCGAGCCTCACGGGCTTGACTTCGTTGAAGATCTGCGGAGGCTCGCTGGAACAGAGAGAGAACGTTTCTTTCCTTTATATCCAAGACTCGTTGTAAAAAGCAAAAAATAATGTTTTGGACGACGCAGACGCGACAGTAATTTACGCAGCTATGCTAATACAGTCTGCGCAAGCTTTAATGCTACAAGATTATGCTTTTTCGACGATGATTTCACACTCACCATCCGGTGACGTTCTCAGCAGCGTCGCAGGCATTGATGAGGTCATTGAAGGCATGGCCAACGCCACAGTTTTGGAGCCGGGGTCGGTTATCGACGCAGACGTAGTAATGCTGGCAGTCGTTCGGACTCTTGAAGAATCTGGTCGCCGAGCTGAACAGGGGGTCCACCTGGGGACACGTGAATCCCAGGAAGGCTGGAACATGTGTTTTCGTTTATTACATGCATACCACGGAGTTGCGAAAAACGCGTGTGAATTTAATTCCGGACGAGAAATCGTACCTTCGGCGTCGCAATCGGCGACCTGGTCGGGCCAGTCGCAGCGATAGCTCTCAGGATTGTAGGCCAAACCCTCGGGACAGTCGAAGACGTAGGATCTGCCGTCGACGCAGTTCATGAATTTGCCGCAGTTCGTGCGATCGCCCATCTTGAAGTAGCCGAACTGGTGAGGGCAATCCTCGGTTGGCTGAGGCGGTTCTAGAATGTCAATCAACGATTTTCTGTACAAACATAATTGTGTACGACGAGTACATAGACACGAAGATGTACGAAAATATACGCAGCGCAGCCTAAAAAGAAAAACTGAATTGTATAGGCATACATTGCTGTAACGACACTCATCGCAATGGACGTATTAACAAACAATGTGTGCAACAGAAAATTTACAAAAATAAAAGTATAATTTTACAAATTTGAATTTCCTACACTCCAGCTCTCATTGAAATTTTCTTCATTGTCAATCTATGCGTTCAATTGAACAATCATTTATTATCCCATCAAATAGGTGAACTTCAATTTTTCTTTTTACTACATCGAAACCGAAACAGTTCTAAACTTACGAAGCCCAGATCTTCCAAGGCACTGCACGTCGATGGGATAGCCGCAGGGATAGTTGAACCTGGCCTCCGGATTGAACAGCAGACCCTCGGGGCAGAGCTTCTGCTCGCCGACGCCGTCAACGCACTCGATGTAGGCGTCGCACTGCGACGCGACTGGGAACCTGCCGTTTCGCTCCGGACACGACTCGCCGCCGCTTCGTCGCTGCTGCTGCTGCTGCTGCTGATGGAATTCGTTCTGCTGGTACTGGCCGAACTGGTTGAAAGGAGCTTGGGTGACCCGCTCCTGGAAGAACGGGTTGACGCGGCGCTTCGGAGCCGGCGTCTGACGCTGGAATTGCGCGTAACCTGCGGCGCGGGTCAAGATGTAACATTGAGTAACGAGCGATTAAGCGTTTTGCATTTGCTTGTTTATTCGTTTATTTGCTTATTTTTGTTAACTAATAGTGTAAAATTTCTCGATTTTATAAGCACTTTTTAATTGTACAATCTCTTCACATTCACTTCTCTCGTATATATGACGCGAACATTCCCACGGGATTACAATCGCATTTCTCGTGCTACCGAAATGCGCAGTATCTGCAGAGCTGCTAAAGTCAAATAAAAATGTATAATGTGAAAGATTTTTATTGCATTAACTTGATTGTTTTAAGAAGTCTGTGACATCTGATTTACAATAATTTAAATTATCGACTTTTTTTGCAGAACAACGTAAACCCGAAAAAGACAATTTATTATAATCTTCATCTTTGGGCATCGAATCCCCTTGAAACTTAATACACCTTATAATCATTCGATTTTACAACACCGAATTCCCGTACGTTCGTAACGTTTCAGGGTATCCCCGCACTAAAAAAGAAAAAAAAAATCGCGCGTTCCCACGAGCAAAAAATTACGTCGATACACGCACGCGCGGGGCAAATCGGCCGACGGGCATCTCCCGAAACTCTTTAAAAATCCAGGTCATTAATCTCCTGTCCCTCGTCGGCTTTTTCGCAGATTCTCGTTCCCGCGGAACGTGTTACGGTCCGCGCTAAAAAAAAAATGACACAAAACAAAAAAAATTCCCTTCGACAACTCCTCGGCTGACGCGTAAAAAAAGATTCCCAAATTCACGGGAAAACCAGCCGAAGGATATAAAAAAGAAATTCCAGATATCGAGCCATCGCCATCGATTACACATACACATAGGCGTCGTCTTCGCTGCTTTCGCAACCGAGCCTCTTGGTCCATCCGAGAAATTCCCAGTTAAATCGTGTATATAACGACTAAGCAAACCCATCGTCCTATTCCCGATATTGCGCAACACCCGACCGAGGGCTGCGACGTTTCCAGACGAGCCCGACGGTGACGCCGAGAGAAAAAGAAAACAAATAAAAACCGGAAAGAAGCGAGAGCCGCGAGAGCAAAGTCTCTTCTCTCTCTCTCTCGTCTCGGCGGGGCGAAAGAGACGAGACCGAAGACGACGAAGACGAAGAGTCTCGACCTCGAGATGGGCTTTCCTTTCGGTACATTACGTCGCTTATGCAACGCGTTCTCGAGAGCGAGACACGCGCGACGCGAAGAGGCCGCATCAAGGCGACGGCGGAGCGAATATTACGCTCATATAATTCGAGAAGCGGATTTGGCGCAAAACGATCGATTGACATTCGCGGTGTCCGCCAATAATAATTCGCTAATCGCAAAGTCGTGCGGCATATAGCCTCGCGATCGGCCATAAAAATTCAAAACGTCAGCTCCGCGTATTGCGCGTCCATACGACGACTCGAGCGCATTGTTCTCGCGCAGCCCCCGTCCTGGGGATTACCCCGAAATTATCGTCCTCGGCCGCTTGGCGATGCCGGCCACGAAGCTGCCGTCCGTCTCGCGGTTATTATATTTCGCTCTGCGGCGTATGTATAATTTATCGGAGGCGACAATCGCGTCGTTTGTCGCTCGGCGCGCGTCTATGAGAGATGAAAAATAAAAAATCGCCCGCGCAAGGTGAGAGCGACGCGTACGCGTACAAATCGAGGCGATAAATAATAAAAGTTATATTCTCGAACGTCGAGCTATCCTCGTGATTCATTGGCCGCGCGTAAACACGTTTTCGGGCGAGAGCTGAGTATAATCCGCTGGGACGCTGGATTGTAAGTGTATAATGATGACATCAGAAGCCTCCGAAACCACACGGTCGTGATCGCCGCGTAACTCTAATGCCACAGAGCGCTGACACGCTTTTTCGAGAATAACAGCGGCAGGTGCGTCGCAGGATTCGAAATTTTACGCGGTGCGATGTGTATACGGGGAAACGGGCGCAAAAATTTTTGCTCCGCGGACGAAGGCGAAGTCAATTGGTTTGGAGATGATGTTTTCGAATCCGAGGCAATAAGTCACAGAATTATTTTCGAGGACGAAATTCTTCTTCCTGGTTTCATAATATCGATTTAACTTATTGACCTCTGGTGGCCGCGGCCTGTTTCGGAAATTGAGATTTATTGCGCGATGGGTTACTTTGGATCGCAATAAAAATCAATCAATTTTTTTTTTTTTTTTTTTTTTTGGTAGGTATTTTGATATTAATCTCGTAGTTTATGCAGAGTCACATGTGTATCGATTTGATATTCGTCCACTCTGTGCATATATTTTTTTTTCTTCGACGCGAGATGCCTCAGGTCATTCGGACTTTCACTATTAAGATTAACTAAACACAGGTATTACATATACACTCGAATCGCACTGTAATCGATTGCATAAAGCAAAATTTTAAAAAATAAACAAAAACAAAAATTCTTGCTAAGCGCATAGTGCAAAACCGTTTGGTGAACTAATTACATATTTAATTTGTGCTCGGTCAGTTGAAATAAATCAATTTTATCGAATCCATTCTTGATTATTTTAGTTGATGACATCTAAATATTTAACAGACACATGAACTTGTAAATATTTACTTTTACATTCAGTGAATTAGCAATTAAAATAAATATTTATTTTTGTATTCAGCGATTTTTTTTCAATCACAATCCCTTAATTTCAATTGCAAATCCACATACCAAATCGGCACTGAAATCCCAGACGAAAATTCGCGGAAAAAAATTTGCCAAAAAAAGCAAAAACTTACACGTGCAAAAAAGAACGCAGATTAGCGCGGATCGAGCGATCCATCTGCTCTGCATCGAAGCCATCTCTATGCGCTTCGCACAATCTCTGCAAGAAGATCCAATGTAATCGGCGAACTCGCACACTCGCGGAAGGATTCACCTGTTGACCCGAGAATCGTCGAGCACAGACTACACGCGGCGTCCTCGGCTCCGCGGCTTTTTTATCAGTTCGCCGCCGCGAGCCGAGAGAAAGAAGCAGAAGTAAGCAGAGGAGACAGTCGACTCCGATGCTCTTGCGGCCGTTTATTCAAGGTGGGGTTTTTACACGATTCCCCGAGAGATTCCCCGACGCGCCGATGCTACCGCGGTTATTAAGTGGATGTGCGGTTTTAATGTGGAAAAGGTGTAAAGGCGCCTATGGGTAGGTGTGTGCGGTATATAGATACATGCGATGTTCTTTCGAAGGTTTCTTTCTTTTTGCGGATGTCTCCGTAGATGTCAATTTTGGAACGGACTTGATGATTTAAATTATTTTTTCAGTATATTGTTGGGAATGAAAAATTAATAATTCGTAAAATTATTGCTCAAGCATTACGTTTGATTTTGAAAAAAAAATATTCGGCTGTGTGGTGCATTTAAAACAAAAAAATGTTAAAATTTTAATTTTAAATTTTGCTTTTAAAATTCTGAACGTTTACGCATCGTTTCTACGATTGACTGAACTGTAAAATGTTAATTCTGAAAACTACAGAACTTTTTTAATGTTTACAGTCCATTTGCACATAATAAAAAAAACTGGTGAACGATACTCTTGCAGCAAATACTCGATTATATAAGTATTTGACCTTAATTACATACTTTTAAATAACAAACTATTATTGCTAAAATATATTGTTAAAACTATTGTTACTATTGTTCTTATCACATCTTTTTTGCTTATTGCTCCAAGCGTATTGGCTTACTATTAGGATTGCCTTACTATTGGATTACATGATAAGAATAATAAAAAAGATATGTTTTCTAGGCATACCCAGGTCTAGCTGCGTTTTGTTTCAGAATTTTTTTTTCATTTCGCTGCGAAATATTGAATTAACAGTAGTTCTATAAAACTTTTAAATTGTTTTCTTATTGCTAAGTGCCATTGTTATAATTCGTAACTAAATACTAAATTTGGTAAGTATACACCAACTTTTATTTAAGGTAGAATATTATTAAAAAAAAAATTTTAATCAGAAAATCACGTGAACTTATAGCCGAATAAAGTTCATATGTGAATCACAAATATAAATAAATTTTTGAAAGTTTATTCCTAAAATTTATCGATTGATGACGATTAGGGTTGACAATATTTTAGATTGGATGTGCGTGTTTACAATGTTCTTGAACACAGACGTATCTAATAAGAAGGTGAGATATATATATATTTATAGACCATAAATTATATAATAATGTATTATTTAATTATTGACAAAATTTTTATATAAACACGTATTGTGTTAATTATGAAGAGATGGTCATTAAAAATACTTTTTTCTACTTCATAAGAAAGTATATTATAATTCAGCATGAAAATATAATACAACATGAAAAGTTGCTTGTGAGAATTAATGTTTTATTCGCATATGTACAATTTCTCTGATTTTTTTTCGTTCCTCACTATTATGTAATTGAAGACGATTGACAGATTTTATCGAATTCGCAAATTTACCCAATTCCTATCTATTTTTAAAATCATCTCTAATAAAAAAATATATCAAAATGCAAAATATTTGAATAAATTTTGAAAATCGAATACAAATTCCAAGAATATCTATATGTGTAAGGAAGTATCACAACTTCCGATTAACTTATTGTGAAATCAACAGAAAGACGATGGAACATTTATTGATCAAAAAAGAAACATTGTAAAACGATCATGACACAAAAGTATGAAATCGTAGTATAAAGTTGTAGGTCTGTCATATGTGATTCGTATTAGGTCGATCAACTGAACAAAATTTGTTTAACGAGTTAAGTAATACTGCTCGGGTATTTGAGTACAAGATATGCTTACCGGAAATTTTACTTGAAACTTGTAAAAAACTTTAATGGATCAGGAATTCAAATTGCGTTTGACACAACAATCAGTCATTGTGATACGTATCTCCTATAAATACATGTGTCGATCGCGTTATCTGCTTCGAGTAAAAGAGTGTAAACATCATGCAGGCGCTTGAATATATTTTAAAAAATGATTCATTTTTTTGCATTTATTATTAAAAAAATGCTTTTGTTTAATTGTTAGATGATACCATAAATCGTTAACTGATTTAAATAACCCTGTTTAAGATAATGCATGCCTTTGTTCTAGTTATCGGTTTGTGTATCCTGCAAAAGGATATAATTATGAGTGGATCAATAAAGTACGAACAACAACGAACAACACTTACGATTCATATCTTTTTGCGTACCATAGTTTTTACAAAAAGCGCATTGAAAACACCTTCTTATTCGGCCTGAAAAAGTAAAGGGAACAGTAGTGCGAAAATTTTACTCCCTAGGGATGAAAAACTTTTAGGCAACTTGATTTCTAGTATACACGTAGAATACATCCCAGTGAGGAATGTCCTATTCCGATCCATAAAAAGTAGACAGTTAATTATCGGTAGTTTTTAGATACATAAAATTTGAATAGTTTTCCTTGGTATAAATACTCAGTTTCTAACTTTTCCAAAACTAAATTAAGTTTCACTTCTTTTCACGCAATGAGGTATGTACGTCTCCATTTTTTTTGTAATTTTTAAAATTTTATAACGATCATTTAATTGAAAATAAAACACTGATATAAAGGAATGAGATATATTGAACATTTTTTATCAATTATCGACTTGCAATATATCGCAATTTCTTTGTTATCTTTTTATTATTATTTTTTTTAATATAACTTGCAAGAACTATTGACGGTTTCTTATCACCATTTTCTTTCATTTACTTATAACCTGCAAGAACGCTTGACTACAGTAATTCGAAGGTAACCACCTAACAATAAACTGACTTTTCTAATTTGAAATTTTAAATATATTTTTAAACAGTATATGCAATCTGGACGATCTTTTTGTTGACGAAAACTCTTTTTATACACTTTGATCCTGTGCAATTCCATTTTTTCTCAAAATATTTAAACGTAAGAATTTCCAGTGCAAAGAAAAAGTGAAACCTGTGGCTGTATAACTTATAAGTATGGAATGGAAAAACTGTTTCTTTCGTACGATAATGAATTTTCAGAAATTCACTTTTATTTTACAGAAAATCCACGATGCTGAGCCACTCTCAACTTTTGAGTGTACTACTGCTAATTTCGTCTCAAGTAATCCATCAAGTAATGAACTGATTTAATCTATCGCACTCCTACCGTTATGTGCGCCAATGCGTGCATGTTTCGTCACCTTAAAAATCGCTTGTCTGTACCAATTTATCCAGATTTTTGCTGCAAATCCAGAAAGCTATGTGGGAGCCGTAGTCGAATACTACCCAGTCACTAAAGGAGCTGACGGCAAGGAGCTGGCCAATGCTAACGCCGAGAACTATCGAGTGTTCATTGAGAAGGCCCACAAGCACGTAAGTGATCCAACAAGTTCATTCTAATGAGCATTTCAAAGGAAATTTTGAATAATTGATATGTTTAAATGAATCATATGATCTCAAGTTGCATTTTATTGAAAAGAAGAAAGCTAATGTATGAATAATTTGTTATGTTGCAGAATGTTGACATAATCGTCTTCCCTGAATTCGGTCTAACAAGTATGCCGAAAGAAGGCGATTTCGAGAAAAGATTCAACGGTTCGGAGTATCGAGCTTACTATCGCGATGTAGCTTCCCTCATGCCTGACCCCAAAGATAACGCCATAATTTGCGACTCTACAGACAAATATGCGAAGGTAGTAATCTTCATTTTCGTCAGATCACACCGATTTTCGCATAGTTGACTTTCTGTCATCTGGTGCTCAACAGTTTTGGGTTCACACTCGTGCATGAATCACGAGATTACAATGTCGTTATTTGGATTTGATTCTTCTCCGAATAGTCCCTCGCGTCCATATCCTGCGCGGCTCGCGACTACAGGATGTACGTCGTGGCCAATCACCTCGAGCGTGTCGACTGCGATCCGCAGAAGCCGGACTGCGCTCCCGACGGCTTCCTGCTCTACAACAGCAACGTCGTCTTCAACAGAGAAGGCCAAGTCGTCGCTCGTTACCGGAAGTTCAACCTCTTCGGCGAGGCCGGGACCAACATCACCAGTAAACCGCATCTGTCGATCTTCACGACCGACTTCGGGGTGACCTTTGGCCAGTTCATCTGTTTCGATCTGATAAACGCCCAGCCGGCGACGACTTATCTCCAAAATCCGAATGTCACAGACATCGTCTATCCGACCCACTGGTACGATCGCACGCCGTTTACCGAGGCGATCGAATTCCAGTCTGCTTGGGCCTACGCGGCTGACAAGAATTTGCTGGCCGCGTGTTACAGCGATGATTTGACTGCTAGTGGAGGTACTGTTTTGTTTTTGAGTTAATAACATTATAAGATGCAACGTTTCGTATCATCCAAGGAAAAAAATGTTATTACGCAGGAAGTGGAATTTACGCTGGGAGAAATGGAGCAATAGCGACTTACAACCCACGTGTAACAAGCAACGCCCTGATGGTAGCCGAGATCCCTATACGAAAACCTGGCGAACCCATCAAGAACGTCTCTACTAAAGAGCCAATCGTCGAAGTGTTAACTTCTGCAGAACTTAAAGTGCCTACGATTTCTGATATTCCGCCAGAAGCCAAACCGTTTACGGGCTCGTTGAGCCTGATGGAATGGACCAGTCAATCACTCAATGTTGAAGAATCTTCGTCGTTCATCGAGACGGTGTGTCATGATAAAGTCTGTTGCGAATTCCACGTGAAGACGAGCTACGACAAGGGAATCGCGGCGAAACCCGGTGCCCAGCACTACAGGTGTGATATCCTTTAGAATTTCCCAGCGAGCAAAATCACACCAACTGAATTCTGTTTTACGATTTGCAGATACCGCGCCGTAGTAAACGGTTCTATGAAGTTCGGCGAAGGGGGTACCATCGTCGAGACGTGTGCTTTAGTCTCGTGCGTAGGCGACTCTCTCGATGACTGCGGCAAACGTTATCCCAATGGTACCGACGTCGTCTTGCCCACAACCATCCAATCCTTGGTAATCACTCGTCGAGCCGATCTCAGCGTCCCGACGGTGATCTTTCCTGTGACGTCGGAGTTGACGAATGTACGGCCTTTGAAAGGCTTTGATGACTTCAATCTCCTGACCAGCGGACTTCCCAATTCGACTCTAGTCTACATGTACCTCGCCAAACCGAGAAGAGATCTGGAAACGTTTGGAATGTTTGGAATGAATTTCGGTTTGAAAGGGCAACAAGCCGCGGAAGCTGAGTCGAGCGATTGAAGGTATAACGTTATACTATGCTTCGCGTTAAAATCTGATATCTGATAATAATATCATTTTTTTTTCTTTTGTTCACAGATGCACTTTAAAAATTATAATAACTATTAAATTGTTTGAAATCCACGTAAATTTATCATGTGCAGATTTTGCTTTATCACAATTTTTTGAACAGACGATTGCACGAATAAACAAAGACAGCATCTTTTGAGGGAATTGATCATTTAAAATCATTTCCAAGACAATAACATAAAAGCCACGTACGCTCTCCAACTATCCCAGAAAGATCCCGAAAATTCCTATATTCCGATGTAACGATTCTCCTAATTAAATTCTGCAATTACACATTACCTATCGACTGATATTTTGAGTGAGCTTAACAAAGAGCACACTTCAACTTACACTGCAAAATCCGAGCATTCTGCTCTAAAGTTTAGTGTATTTCTATACTCTCGGAGCTTTTAGAAGTCTATACGCACGATTTTCTTAGATTTCTTATTATTCAGTAAAACCTGTCTTTATGAAAAGCAGACGTATCTCCAAAATGTTTTAAATGCACGCATAGGCTCAATTCAATCAAAGGATGAAATTACCAATTTTGAGTTCGTTAGTGCAAGCCGCAGCCTTGGTCAGTGCGTTTAGTCGACACGTGACAACTACAATATCGGCAGATAGTGAGAGGGACCTCAGCTTCATCAAGTCGTGCGGATCGACTCGAGTTAGTGCAGCATATATCCTTCGCAGTTTCCTGCTGGTGCCAAGCACGCGCGCGCACTTTTACATGCTTTTACATGTACCATCATGTTCCTCATGATGTACGTGTGAAGGTTTCAGTGTTTTTTTTATAATTAGCATAGCGATAAGAAAGATTAGCTACGACTATTCGTTAAATTTGAGGAATATTTTGAAATCCCTCATTTTATTCAGTGTTATCTTCTGAAGTTGGAGTTCTATTGATTTTTTGTCTGTAAAATCATTTTTTATTGTTCTTAGTGAAGAGGTGTATTGACAATCTTAACAAATAATTAATTGTGTGTATTTGGAAATTGTAGTTCGGACAGTTAGAAATTTCAGTAAAAAGACGTGCTTTGAATTTTATATTTCTTATAGAATAAAATTTATTAAAATAAAAAAAACAGTTATTTTCATAGAACTTCAGCTGCAGGATACTACAGTGAAACAAGGATAATTTTTCCATATTTTCAACATATTTCGTACGTATTTTTAACGTTTAACTCAGGAATGAGATATATTGAAAATTTATTATCAATTATCGACTTGCAACATCGCGATTTCTGTGTTATCTTATTAATATTATTACATTTTTTCATCTATAACTTCCAATAACGAGTGAGTGCTTATTATCACTATTTTTTTATTGATAACTTGCAAGTACGGTTGATTGTAGTTTGAAGGTAGCCGCACCTATCAATAAACTGTCAAAGTTCTTCTAATGTAAAATTTCAAATGCATTTTTAAACAGTATATGCCATCTGGACAATTTGTTTGTTGACTATATAGCTTTTTTTATACACATTGATCCTGCGCTATTACATTTTTTCTCAAAGTCTTTAAACGTAACAACTTCCAGTGCAAAGAAAGAGATTATTTTACAGAAAATCCACGATGTTGAGCGACTTTCAACTTTTGGGCGTGCTAATGCTGATTTCGCCTCAAGTAATCCATCAAGTAATAAAACGATTTACATCTATCGCACTCCTATCGTTATGTGCGCTAATGCGTATGTTTGTCTTGTCATTTTAAAAATCGCTTGTCTGTACCAATTTATCCAGATTTTCGCTGCGAATCCGGAAAGCTACGTGGGAGCCGTAGTGGAATACCATCCAGTCACTAAAGGAGTTGACGGCAAGGAGCTAGCCAATGCTAATGTCCAGAACTATCTAGTGTTCATTGAAAAGGCCCACAAGCACGTAAGTGATCCGACAAGTTCACATATGAGCATTTCAGCGGAAATTTTGGAAATTGATTGGTTTGTTTGAACTAACCATGCGATCACAATTTGCAATATTAAAAAGAAGAAACCTAATGCATGAATAATCTATCATGTTGCAGAATGCTGACATAATCGTCTTTCCTGAATACGGCCTGACAAGTCTGCCGAAAGACGGTTATTTCGAGAAAAGATTCAACGCTTCAGAGTATCGAGCTTACTATCGCGATGTAGCTTCCCTCATGCCTGACCCTAAGGATAACGTCATAATTTGCGACTCTACAGACAAATATGCAAAGGTAGTAATCTTCATTTTCATCAGATCATATCGATGTCGCACAGCTGACTTTCTGTCATCTGGTGCTCAACGGTTTTGGGTTTACACTCATGCATGAATCACGAGATTACAATGTGGTTATTTGAATTTGATTCTATCCCGAACAGTCCCTCGCGGCCATATCCTGCGCGGCTCGCGATTACAAGATGTACATCGTGGCCAATCACCTCGAGCGTGTCGACTGCGATCCGCAGAAGCCGGACTGCGCTCCCGACGGCTTCCTGCTCTACAACAGCAACGTCGTCTTCAACAGAGAAGGCCAAGTCGTCGCTCATTACCGGAAGTTCAACCTTTTCGACGAGGAGGGTACCAACATCACCAGTAAACCGCACCTGTCGATCTTCACGACCGACTTCGGGGTGACCTTTGGCCAGTTCATCTGTTTCGATCTGATAAACGCCCAGCCGGCGACGGCTTATCTCCAAAATCCGAATGTCACGGACATCGTCTATCCGTCCCACTGGTACGATCATCCGCCATTCTTCGACTTGACCCAATCGCAGTCTGCTTGGGCTTACGCAGCTGACAAGAACTTGTTGGCCGCGAGTTACAGCGATGCTTTGACTGCTAGTGGAGGTACGGTTTTTTTTTTGAGCTAATAATATTACAAGATGCAACGTTTGGTGTCACTCAAGGAAAAAAAATGTTATTACGCAGGAAGTGGAATTTTCGCTGGGAGAAACGGAGCAATAGCGACTTACAACCCGCGTATAACAAGCAACGCCCTGGTGGTAGCCGAGATCCCTATACGAAAATCTGGCGAACCCATCAAGAACGTCTCTACTAAAGAGCCAATTGTCGAAGTGTTGACACCTACAGAACTTAAACTGCCTACGATTTCTTATGTTCCACCAGAAGCCAAATTGGACATGGGTTCCCTGAGTTTCAAGGAATGGACCAGTCTATTGCTCAATGTTGAAGAATATTCGTTGTTCGTCGAGACGGTGTGTCATGGTAAAGTCTGTTGCGAATTCCACGTGAAGACGAGCTACGACAAGGAAGTCGCGGCGAAACCCGATGCCAAACACTACAGGTGGGTCTTCTGAGCGAGTGAGATCGCAACATAACTGAATTCCGTTTTCTGAATTGCAGATACCGCGCCGTAGTCTACAACGGTATTGTGAAGCGCGACGCAACTGGGCTCGACATCGAGACGTGTGCTTTGATCTCGTGCGTAGGCGACTCTATCAACGACTGCGGTAAACGTTATCCCAACAGTACCGACGTCGTCTTGCCCATAACCATCCAATCCTTGGTAATCACACGTCGAGCCGATCTCAAAATCCAGGAAGTGCTCTTGCCCGTGACATCGGAGTTGAGGAATTATCAACCTTTCAAAGGCTTCGATGACTTCGATCTCCTGACCAGTGGACTTCCCAATTCGACTCTAGTCTACATGTACCTGGCCAAACCGAGAAAAGATCTGGGAATGTTTGGAATTTTCGGAATCAGGTTCGATTTAAAAGGACAACAAGCCGCGACAGACAATTAGAGCGATTGAAGGTATAGCGTTGTACTGCGCTTCGTATTGTTGAAAATCTGATATCTGATAAAATATAATTTATTTTCTTTTGTTCACAGATGACTTTCATATTTGCAGGAATTCTATACTCTTTTTGAAACTTATAATAACTATGATTAATATTGTTTGAAATTCACTTAATTTTCTCATTTGCAAATTTGGCTCTATTACAGTTTTGTGAAAAGACGATTGCACGAATAAACAATAACAGCATCCTTTGAGCAAAATAATGGTTTAAAATCCTTTCCAAGATAATAAAATAAAAGCCACGTAAGCTCTCCATCTATCCCAGATAGATCCCGAAAATCCCCATATTCCGATGTAACGATTCCCCTAATTAAATTCTGCAATTACACATTACCTATAGAGTAATATTTTGAGTGAGCTTAACAAAGAGCACACTTCAACTTACACTGCAAAATCCGAGCCCCTGGAACACGGCAACCAATCGAACATTCCGCTCTAAAGTTTAGTGTATTCCTACTCTCGGAGCTTTTAGAAGTCTATACGCACGATTTTCTTAGATTTTTTATTATTCAGTGAAACCTGTCTTTACGAAAAGCAGACGTATCTTCAAAATGTTTTAAATGCACGCACAGGCTCAATTCAATCAAAGGATGAAATTACCAATTTTGAGTTCGTTAGTGCAAGCCGCAGCCTCTGTCGGTTCGTTTAGTCGACACGTGACAACTACAATATATATCGGCATAGAGTGAGAGGGACCTCGGCTTCATCAAGTCGTGCGGCTCGACTCGAGTTAGTGCAGCATATCCTTCGCAGTTTCCTGCTGGTGTCAAGCGTGCGCGCGCGCTTTTACACGTTTCGATGTTGCTCATGAGGTAAGTGTGAAGTTTTTCAGTAGTTTTTTTTTAATTAGCATTGCGATAAGAAAGATTAGCTGTGACTATTCGTTACGTTTGAGGAATATTTCGAAATCCTTCGTTTTATTCAGTGTTTTCTTCTGAAGTTGGAGTTCTATTGATTTTTTGTGTGTAAAATCATGTTTGATTATTCTTTGTAAAGAGGTGTATTGACAATCTTAACAAATAATTAATTGTGTGTATTTGGTAACTGTAGTTCGGATAGCTAGAAATTTCAGTAAAAAAACGTGCTTTGAATACATTTTATATTCCTTATCGAATAAAATTCATTGAAATCATATTTGTGTTAAAAAAAGTTATTTTGATAGAACTTCGGCTGAAGGATACTATAGTGAGCAAGGATAATTTTTCCGTATTTTCAACATATTTCGTACGTATTTTTAACGTTTAACTCAGGAATGAGATATATTGAAAATTTGTGATCAATTATCGACTTGCAATATCGCGATTTCTGTGTTATTTTCTTAATATTATTACATTTTTTTATCTATAACTTCCAATAACGAGTGAGTGATGATTATCACTATTTTTTTATTGATAACTTGCAAGTACGGTTGATTGCAGTAGTTTGAAGGTAGCCAGCTATCAATAAACTGTCAAAGTTTTTCTAATGTAAAACTTCAAATGCATTTTTAAACCGTATATGCAATCTGGGCAATCTTTTTGTTGACTATAAAGCTCTTTTTATACACGGTGATCCTGCGCTAGTTTATTATTTCTCAAAATCTTTACACGTAACAACTTCCAGTGCAAAGAAAGAGATTGTTTTACAGAAAATCCACGATGTTGAGCGACTTTCAACTTTTGGGCGTGCTAATGCTGATTTCGCCTCAAGTAATCCATCAAGTAATAAAACGATTTTCATCTATCGCACTCCTATCGTTATGTGCGCTAATGCGTGCATGTCTCGTCACCTTAAAAATCACTTGTCTGTACCAATTTATCCAGATTTTCGCTGCAAATCCGGAAAGCTACGTGGGAGCCGTAGTGGAATACCATCCAGTCACTAAAGGAGCTGGTGGCAAGGAGCTGGCCGATGCTAATGCTCAGAACTATCTAGTGTTCATTGAAAAGGCCCACAAGCACGTAAGTGATCCGACAAGTTCACATATGAGCATTTCAGCGGAAATTTTGGAAATTGATGGGTTTGTTTGAACTAACCATGCGATCAAAATTTGCACTATTAAAAAGAAGAAACCTAATGCATGAATAATTTATCATGTTGTAGAATGCTGACATAATCGTTTTTCCTGAATTCGGTCTGACAAGTATGCCGAAAGACGGTTATTTCGAGAAAAGATTCAACGCTTCAGAGTATCGAGCTTACTATCACGATGTAGCTTCCCTCATTCCTGAACCTAAAGATAACGCCATAATTTGCGACTCTACAGACAAATATGCAAAGGTAGTAATCTTCATTTTCATCAGATCACATCGATGTCGCACAGCTGACTTTCAGTCATCTGATGCTCAACAGTTTTGGGTTTACACCCGTGCATGAATCACGAGACTACAATGTGATTATTTGGATTTGATTCTTCTCCGAACAGTCCCTCGCGGCCATATCCTGCGCGGCTCGCGATTACAAGATGTACATCGTGGCCAATCACCTTGAGCGTGTCGACTGCGATCCGCAGAAGCCGGACTGCGCTCCCGACGGCTTCCTGCTCTACAACAGCAACGTCGTCTTCAACAGAGAAGGCCAAGTCGTCGCTCGTTACCGGAAGTTCAACCTCTTTGGCGAGGCCGGGACCAACATCACCAGTCAACCGCATCTGTCGATCTTCACGACCGATTTCGGGGTGACCTTTGGCCAGTTCATCTGTTTTGATCTGATAAATGCCCAGCCTGCGACGGCTTATCTCGAAAATCCGAATGTCACGGACATCGTCTATTCGACCCACTGGTACGATCATCCGCCATTCTTCGAGGCGACCCAATTTCAGTCTGCTTGGGCTTACGCGGCTGACAAGAACTTGCTGGCCGCGTGTTACAGCGATGATTTGACTGCTAGTGGAGGTACTGTTTTGTTTTTGACCTAATAACATTACAAGATGCAACGTTTCGTATCATCCAAGGAAAAAAAATGTTATTACGCAGGAAGTGGAATTTACGCTGGGAGATACGGAGCAATAACGACTTACAACCCGCGTGTAACAAGCAACGCCCTGGTGGTAGCCGAGATCCCTATACGAAAACCTGGCGAACCCATCAAGAACGTCTCTACTAAAGAGCCAATTGTCGAAGTGTTGACTCCTGCAGAACTTAAACTGCCTACGATTTCTTACGTTCCACCAGAAGCCAAAGCGGACATGGGTTCCCTGAGTTTCAAGGAATGGACCAGTCTATTGCTCAATGTTGAAGAATATTCGTTGTTCGTCGAGACGGTGTGTCATGGTAAAGTCTGTTGCGAATTCCACGTGAAGACGAGCTACGACAAGGAAGTCGCGGCGAAACCCGATGCCAAACACTACAGGTGGGACATTTTATGAAACTTCTGAGCGAGTGAGATCGCAACATAACTGAATTCCGTTTTCCGAATTGCAGATACCGCATCGTAGTCTACAACGGTGTTCTGAAGTTCGACGCAAATGGGACCGTCGTCGAGACTTGTGCTTTGGTCTCGTGCGTAGGCGACTCTATCGACGACTGCGGTAAACGTTATCCCAACGGTACCGATGTCGTCTTGCCCACAACCATCCAATCCTTGGTAATCACACGTCGAGCCGATCTCAAAATCCAGGAAGTGCTCTTGCCCGTGACATCGGAGTTGGGGAGTTATCAACCTTTCAAAGGCTTCGATGACTTCGATCTCCTGACCAGTGGACTTCCCAATTCGACTCTGGTCTACATGTACCTGGCCAGACCGAGAAAAGACCTGGGAACGTTTGGAATTTTCGGAATGAGGTTCGATTTGAAAGGACAACAAGCCGCGACAGACAATTAGAGCGATTGAAGGTATAGCGTTGTACTGAGCTTCGTGTTGTTGAAAAAATCTGATATCTGATAAAATATCATTTCTTTTCTTTTGTTCACAGATGACTTTCATATTTGCAGGAATTCTATACTCTTTTTGAAACTTATAATAACTATTATTAATATTGATTCAAATTCACTTAATTTTCTCACTTGCAAATTTTGCTCTATTACAGTTTTGTGAAAAGACGATTGCACGAATAAACAATAACAGCATTCTTTGAGGAAAATAATGGTTTAAAATCCTTTTCAAGATAATAACATATAAGCCACGTACCCTCTCCATCTATCCCAGACAGATCCCGAAAATCCCCATATTTCGATGTAACGATTCTCCTAATTAAATTTTGCAATTTCACATTAACTATCGACTGATATTTTGAGTGAGCTTAACTTACAAGGCAAAATCGGAGCTCCTGAAACGTGGCAACCAATCTAACATTCCGCTCTAAAGTGTAATCGTACTCTCGGCGCTTACGCACGACTTTCTTAAATTTTTTACTATTGAATGAAACCGGTCTTTACGAAAAGCAGACGCATCTCCAAAATGTTTTAAAAACACGCAGCAGTCTCGATTCAATCAAAGAATGAATTTAACAATTTTGAGTTCGTTAGTGCAAGCCGCAGTCTCCGTCGGTGCGTTTAGTTGACACGTGACAACTATAGTATCGGCAGAGAGTGAGAGGGACCTCGGCTTAATCAAGTCGTGCAGCTCGACTCGAGTTAGAGCAGCGTATCGCAGAGACGGCTTCACAGTTTGCTTTTGGTGTCGAGCGCGCGCGCGCTTTTACACGTTTTAGATGTTCCTCACGATGTAAGTGTAAAGTTTTTCATTGGTTTTTTTGTTCAATTCATATAGCGATAAAAAAGATTAGGTGTGACTAATGCGTTTGAGGAATATTTTCAAATCCCTCATTTTATTCAGTGTTTTCTACTGAGGTTGGAGTTCTATTGATTTTATGTGTGTAAAATCGTTTTTGAATTGTTCTTTGTAATGATGTGTATTGACAATCTTAACAAATAATTAATTATGTGAATTTGGTTGTAATTCAAACTGATAGAAATTTCACTAACAAAACGTGTTTTGCATAAACATTAAAAAAAAAATGTAAAAAAAAATTTATTTTCGCAGAACTCCAGCTAAAGGACACTACAGTGAAAATTAAAGTGCAAATAATTATAATATTATTAATTTAATTTAATTTAATTTAATTTTTATTTACTATTGTTTTACTTTGCGATTTTATGTCTGAATCACATGCCGACGTAAACTAGAGCAGAGCACCCATTTATATGCATACTTTACGCTTACGTAGTCATTTAATTGTCGATTGATTACTCCACAATAGTCATGCGGGTTATATAAACAAAGATTCGATAAAGCGTTTCAGGTTTCAAAATTTAAAAAAAGCTATATTCCAGCGCTTACTTAAACTCGGTATTTATGCGTGCCGCAGAAATTCAATAACGAGAGATAATGAAAAAGAATGTGAAAAAAATGTTGTGCCTATCAGTCGAGCACAAAAAAAGGTCATTTTACAGAAAATAAGTTTGCGAGCACTTTAATCAGTCGAGTTCACAATCTCATTTGACTCAATCGAATTTTCGTGCCGGTAAACTACGACCTCGTCATCTTTCGCAAAAATGCATCGTGATTAGCGCATATATAAATTCTAGAACTTCATTTACTCCCGATAAATAAAATCAGGTGTAATCATCTCGCTTATCAGTAATCAAGCTGTCATCAATTTTTTCCAGAAAATCCACGATGCTACCTCACCTTCTGCGCGTCGGCGTGTTACTGACGATTTCGAAGCCGTCGTTCCAGGTCGTAAATCAAGTAATAATAATGCACAAACTCTAACGCATGAATTGCACAATTAGTTCTCGCGCGAGAGAACAAAATCTCGCGAATTCCGCACATATATAGCAATAGCCAATTCGAAAATTTTCCGCCGCGCAGAACAAACACTGGGACGTCGCAGGAGGCGATAAACCGTTTGATTTAAACAGCCACAACTGTCCCATTTGCGCGCCTTAACGATCGCTCGTTCATGCTAATCCGGGCGCTATAATTTTATTTTTTTTCTCTACTTCTCTCTCTCTCCCTCGTTCCAGACGACTTCCGCAGCGGCGAATTCGCCGAGCTACATTGGCGCCGTGGTCGAGTACCATCCGGTCACCGACGGAGCCGACGGCCAGATGATCGCCGAAGCCAACGCCAACAATTATCGGACGATCATTAAAAACGCCTCGGCATACGTAAGTGATCCGACGAGTTCGTACATACGAGCCGGTCTCTCGCCAGAGGAATACGATAAGACGCAGTTTTTCCTCTGGGGGGGGGGGGGGATTGATTGATTTTCGCATAATCGATCGCGTGATTGACATTTGCGGCTCTGGCGATTCGTGGTATACGCTATGCTTACATAAAAAAAAAGGCTGCGCGATGTAATTTTCTTTCAATTAATTTCGCAGGCCGCCGACATAATCGTCTTCCCCGAATTCGGCCTGACGAGTCTGCCGAAAGACGGCGACTACGAGAAGGAGTTCAACGAGTCCGAGTATCGAGCTTATTATCGATACGCGGCTTCGCGCGTCCCGGCGCCGAACGACACCGTCGTACTTTGCGACACGAATAACGAGTACGCGCAGGTAATACACATTTTTTTTGGGAAGGAGACGTTTGCACAGCTGTTGTTACATTCCGTGTTTACGGCTTTGAACTCGCGTTGAGGTCTGCTTGGAAATTCCAGTGTTATGTATCTATATACGACGACGATGATCGACGATATGCAAATTAGATCTCATAATCGATCTCGCCAACTCCATCCACGTAACTGCACACTCGCGCAAGAAAATGCACACTTTGCGTCATACGCTCACATTTTCTCGTTTCCAAAAAACAGTCCCTGCAAACGATATCCTGCGCGGCCCGCGAGTACCGCATGTACGTCGTGGTGAATCATCACGAGCGGGTCGACTGCGAGCCGAGGAAGCCAAATTGCGCCCCCGACGGCTTCCTCCTCTACAACACGAACGTCGTGTTCAATCGTCGTGGCCAAGTGGTCGCCCGCTACCGCAAGTTCAACCTCTTCAACGAGGCCGGGACCAACGTGACCAGCAGGGCCGAACGATCGACCTTCACCACGGATTTCGGGGTGACCTTCGGCCAGTTCATCTGCTACGACCTGCTGAACGAGGAGCCGGCGACGTACTTCGCCGAGAATCCCAACGTCACGGACATCGTCTATCCGACCCACTGGTACGACTTCCCGCCGTTCCTCGACTCCGTTCAGGCCCAGGCCAGCTGGGCCTACGCGGCCGACGTGAATTTCCTGGCGGCGGGCTACAGCGACGCTCTCACCGCCAGCGGAGGTATTTATAGTGTGCACTTTTTTTTAATATTCTCTCATCTTATCTCTGTTTTGCAGGCTTTATTTATAGATTTTACGCGCGACTAGCGAGTTAGAGTTTGCGATATATAGCGACGACGACGATAATGATGATGGGTTATACACGGCGCGAAGGTTACAATTTTGCGAGACGCGTAAAAAGTCCAGTTGGCTTTTTTACTTCCAGAGAAAAATTTGCGACTTGATTTACTCGATTTATATAATAGCTATGCACACGACGGTTTCTGTATATGCGGCCTGCGATTCTTTCGTAGATATTGCGGTTCGTAAAGGTTTCGTAATTTACGACAGATACGGATGCGTACACGCGGTAGCGGGACAATTGCGTTTAACGATACGCCGTAAATTATTCCTCGATCATTCGATTTGAATGTACAATTCGCGCCATCTGTACGCGGTCGGTCGATAAATTTTTAAATGCGCTACGTGTACGCGACGGTTTTTTTTTTTACAATAGCGCGATCATTAAAAAAAAAAAAAAAACGTGAATTACGGAGAGGAAAATGATTTTGAAAAAAGAAACCTCATTATGAAACTGAAACGTGAGACAATTTACTTCATGCAACAGTCACGTGTGAAGTGTTATTAACGCAGATACATCTGCAGATACGCTTCCACGCGATTGTTCGGATCGCGGAAACTGTGCGTTTCTCAGTAATTATGTAAACTATGCGCTTGTACGTGGGTTTTCAAACCAATTAATTTTTCGTCGCTCGGCAATGCGAATTCCATCGATCAATCAATCCATGATGAACAATTTTTTCACTTCAGGCAGCGGAATCTACGCCGGGAAAACCGGGGCGATAAAGACTTTCCATCCGCGCGAGACGAGCAATGCCCTGCTCGTGGCCGAGATCCCGAAGCTGAACCGCCGCAAGCGCGTCGAGGACATCCACGCTGGCAAGTCGACGGTCGACAAGTTCCGGCAGGCCGAGGTCCCGACGATATCCGGCGCTTCGCCGAAAGTCGTCCAGGTCGTCGAGAACGTGAGCGACTTGAAGCCGTTCACCAGCGCACTGCTCGAGACCGGCGTCTCCTCGTCGCACATCACGACCCTGTGCGATCGCGGGATTTGCTGCGATTTTCACGTGGAGACGCACTACGACAAGGAGATAGCAGCCAAGCCGGGAGCCAAGCAGTACAGGTATATAATCATTGTTATCTGGAAAACCGTCGCGAATACGCGTTTCGGATATAGCGCGACCTAGAGTCAGGCGGTTTTGAGAGATAAGAAGCGAAGGCTTTGTTAATTTACGAACAATTTCAAGAGCGAAAGAACCAAGTCTAGCGTGTAAATAAACGTGAATCATTCGGGAAATAATGGATGTAACCTTGCAGGAACTTTCCCGAATAGTTTGCGTATTCGTTGGCTTCTCAACTATGTACATACTTGATTTTCGATCGCAGGTACCGCGCCGTCGTCTTCAACGGCGTGACGGCTCTGGGCAACGTCTCGACCGTCGGCGTCGAGGTCTGCGCTCTGGTCTCGTGCGTAGGCGACTCCCTCGAGGACTGCGGCAAACGTTATCCCGAGCGAACCGACGTCGTCTCGCCCACGACCCTCGACTCCCTGATAATCACTCGGCGAGCTAATCGCAGCGCCTCGACCTTCTACATGCCGACGACGATGGAGCGGACCAATCGGGAGCCGCTGAGCAGCTCCGACTTCGCTTATCTGTCCAGTGGACACCGCAATTCCAGTCTGTTGCTCATGTACCTCGTCAAGCCGAGGAGCGACTTGGAGACCTTCGGGATCTTCGGGAGGAGGTTCGATTTGGACGGACAGCCCGCCACGACGCCCAACGGAGTTGGGACGGTCGTAGCGACGAAGGCGATGTTGCTGTGCACGACGTTGATGATAATCGGATTGCGGGTGTGATAGACGCACGCGTGCGTGGGTGTGATATTTTTGCTTGTTCGATGGCGAATCTCAGTGTCGTTTGTGATTTAAGAATGTTGGCGAAAGCTGAGTGTAAAACTCACGAGTGTGCGAGAGCTTAGCTAGTTTTTGAGAAGTAGAGTTTCAAATTTTGGAATGAATTTTTTTTCATTTGTGAAAAATAACGTTTTTGAAGTAATAAACCCAATGTAACGGATTTCTGCTGCAGCGTTTGTATTGCGAGATTCCTCTCTCGAGATTCGCTTGAGTTTCTAATGCGTACATTTAAAAACTAATTTATAATACATTTGTAAGCAAAAAATAATGAGATTTTAATTATTTGATGCTGAATATGCCCGTTGTACAAATGAAAATTCATCAGATGATCGTTTTTGTGGAGGCTCATTTTTTTGTGCTCTCGTATTCTGAGCAGAACTTCTGTTAGCGAAGAAATAATATTTTAAACGTTGCGTATTAGAAGTTAAATTCTTATCTTCGATCTTATTTGAAATATTTTCTAATTATTACACTCTAGCTGATGAGTTTTCAAACAAATTTTTGAAGTGTCAATTCCGGTACATTATTCAAACAAAGATATCGTTGATAATACTTTTTAACTAAATTTAAAAACTTTTCTATTAAAATACAATTTTTTTGGATGGAAGTAAACTACTTAACTCAAGTACTTCTGAAAGTTATATATGTGTGAAAACACTAAATCATACGTAAGAAAAATTGATAAGATACCTACAAGTATACGGGTATTTTAATTTTTTATCTTTATAACTAAACCGAACGCATGTGTTCAAATAAACGATTTGTGGTATTGTCTTGAATTTGCACCAGCCTCATTAACGAATTATTCAAAAGATTTGTCATACTTATTGTAAAAAAAATCGAAAATTCTTCTATGGTAAGTAATTTAAATGTAAATAAATTACTGATATTAATCTTTTCATACTTTTTATTCTAATATACTTCGTCCAGCGTATTTAATAATATTTTTTTAATTCGAGTGGAGTGTTAACTATTGCGTATTCGATCCACATCCGATTTTTTCCACACCGTCTCTTCGCATCAGATGATTGCCGATGTGGCTGTCAGTAAAACATTTTTATACTAAAGCTGAGATAACGCATCCGCAAATGCTCAGATATAGTGTATGACTTAGTTTCTAGTGCAAGTAATTGGTAAGCTATTTTAAATGTGTCAAGTTGCATGATATTACGAATATGAGTTTTATAAAGTTTGAGAGTTTCAGCATACGTATTTCAAGGTAAAGGTTAAGATTAAAGAAAGATGATACTTTTAAGACGTCTAATTTTCATGCCTTAGGGAGAAGACTTAGTGATAATTGTAGATTGATAAGCGTAACGTAATTTTTCACAATATCTTATCGGATCGGACAATATATAAAGAATCGTTTGTTTGCACGTTGATCAAAATGCTGCACATGGTTTCAATGTCTTCAATCTAATTAACAAGTGAAGCTCGACGAAATAGAACAGTTGTAATTCTTATTATGAATATCAGTGAAAGCAATTCATTAATAGAACAATTGATAATTGTGTTGTTAGTATTCTCGTATTAAATTTTGTAAACATTCATGAATCATTTTATATTTTGGTAACGTATAATAATTTATATTAACAGTATTAGCTCTTAAAAGGTTGAAGTAAAATTATAAGAAATGTTCGATGATATTTTTAAATCATACTATCATTTTTAAACAAGGCCACTCTTTGGACTAGGAGTGTCTTGTTCCTTATCAAATTTTATAAACAAATGCTAGATTCATACTTTTGAATGAATCAATACTTTTATAAATACAAGTAATGAAAATTTATCCATCTCAGGTTTAAATCAAAGATGCAGTTCTATTGGTTCTTGTGTCTATTAATATTGTTTCCTATAGTGTCAAACCAGGTATCACAATTGTACATAAACTATATCATTATTTCACAAATAAATAATTATTGTTAAATTATGCAGTATATTTTTTAATTATATTAGCATTCATTTCCTTCATCACCAAGTTACATTGGGGCTGTCGTCGAGTACAGTCCAGTTCATCAACCAGAGAATGGAAAGAGCATTAGCGAACTGAATGCTGAGAATTATTTGAAATTTATTGAAAAAGCTTCGCAATATGTAAGCAATATTGTTTTATTTGTCCGATAATAAAATTCCATCAATCTTCATTTCAATGTTTAGGCTACGGACATTATAGTATTCCCTGAGTCCAGCTTATCAATATCATCGTCAAATAATGGAACAATAGTTCGTACAGAAGCTGCTTCTTATATTCCAGATCCGCAGGATAACATCTCTCCTTGCGATGATAATAAGAATTACTATGCAAATGTAAATTGAAATTTATTTTTCCTGTAGTATAACGATGTACTTTGGAAATAATTGCAATAATTCAATTTTTGAAAACTTTGTAGAGTATTAAAATAATATCATGCGCGGCTAAACAATACCGAATGTACGTAGTGATAAATCACAGGGAAAAATTGGATTGCCATGGAAAAGACTGTCCAGCCGATGGTTTTCTGACCTACAACACTAACGTGGCGTTTGACAGACGAGGTCAAGTGATAGCGAGGTACAGAAAATATAATCTATTCGGAGAAAAAGGCATTAACGTGACATTGGTACCAATTCCGGATACTTTTACGACGGACTTCGGGGTCACTTTTGGAATGTTCATTTGCTTTGATATCATGTTCCAAACACCAACTTTGAACTATACTCGTAACCTTGGAGTTTCGGATATAATTTTTTCAGCTCATTGGTACTCTGAAGTACCATACTTGTTCAGTGTTGAAGCTCAAGCTGCTTGGGCTTACGCAAATGACGCGAATCTTCTTGCTTCAGGATACAACGATCCAGAAACTGCCAGTGGAGGTACTTTGATCGACTAAAATTTGGTTGACTTTAAAGGACATGCTACATCTATATTCAATTTTTAGGATCTGGAATCTATATTGGAAGAAAAGGATATTCTCAAGTTCTTTCAGAAAACAAAAGAACCAACATGCTTGTCGTGTCGGAGATCCCAAAAGTAATTAATGGAAAACGCTCTTTGAACATAAATCAAAGTAGGGTACAGATTTACGAGTTTAAATCAACTGAGATATCAACTGGTCAAGAGAATACAAATGGAATATATTTATATAAAACAGACAGTCTTCAACCTTATACAACAGAGTTAATCGATCCTAATCAGAGTATACACAATAAAACAATTTGTGATAGAGAATTTTGCTGTCACATTAATGTACAACTTAAATTTGATGAAAGCCTTATCAAAGATTCAAACTTTTATAGGTATATTGAAAGATATTGTAAATCAAATTTTCTCATCTAGTCTGACTGATAATTGTTGATAATTTTTGTCCAGGTACCGATTTTCAGTTTTCAATGGAGTACGTTCCTTCGATGGATTAGCCTCAGGAGGAATCAAAACTTGTGGAATAATTCATTGCATAAACGACAGCGCAGAAGGCTGTGGCCAAGTATTTAATCTAACTGAAAAGAATACGAACCTGATTAAATTCGAATCAATTGAAATTTCAATACAAGACCTGGACCAACACAATACCTTTTACATGCCTATTACGTTTCTAAGGGATATGAAACCTATAAATGCAAGTGGCTTTGTATTCGATTCTCTTGATTCGGGTGAGGTCACTGATTATTATATGAGATTAAAGGAGCCAACGAATGACTTACTGACATTTGCTGTTTATGGTAGAAATTTTTCTTCAGACAATACCGAGCCTACGCCTGGATCTAAGGCAACGACTTCGGTTAGCTCACTACTTTATTTAACATTTATTTTAACTACACTTTCAGTTAAGGGTCAATAAGTTCGATTAGGTAGATTAATGTTTGGACTGCAAGTGCTGGAAACTTGCTTTTAAGAATATATTGTGATGAAAAATAAAAAGCTTTTTGAAAGTACCGATCCGCCTTGATTTTACGTCCCTTGACAATATTTAAATGTGCGGCGGCCGATGAATCGGCAGGTTTATCACAGTTATCTATTTGTTTTAGCATGAATCCTGTTCGTAATCGCACAATTTGACCACTGTTATCTCGGCAGTAAGAGTATTGGAAAGGAGGAGACGAGTTGAAGCAGTATAGGTGTTGAGGTCTAGAATGTCGATTTTTCTGGTTTAAAATGACTTCCATCTATTCAATTGTGTTGTTTGATTCCATTTAATGACGTTTACAATTTTTACTATCTATTAAAAGAATTCTTCAATTCGTAATCATCGCAAGAACTTGCTGTAGAATTGAAAATCAGGTTCACTAGCCATTAAATATTTAATATTAATTTTTTTTATTATACTTTACTTGTTTCGTCCGTCGTTTCCTTTTTGGAGTTTTATCTTTTTTGACGTACATGAATATATTATCTTAACTGCATATAATTGTCTTACATTTGCAACATATTTTAATGTTGAAAAGTTTAAACTCACTGTTAGTCAGCATCTACACATACAACGATTCAAAAGAAGTAAAAGTTGAGAATACTTTTTAAAAATATCATCATTAAACCTTGTTATTTTTCAGTATTTGCACAGAACTAAGAATTAAATAACAAACTTCAATTATTATTTACTAAGTAAAAAATTCTTCTTCACGTTCTTACACGATTGGTTAAAAATATATTATTATTGATCTTCAACAAGTATAAACAATAAACAATGAAGTTCCTTTCTTTGTTAGGAATTTTAATATTATCTACAGCAACGCACCAGGTAAAAAAAATATTGTCTCTCTCCCTCTGTCTCTTTGTTTCGAATTCAATTTTAAGTTTATGCCATCAGCGATCTAATGACAAATCCTTAAGCTACATTGGAGCGGTTGTCGAGTACAATCCAGTTCTTCACAGTCATAGCGCAGAAAGTGTTCCTGATCTCAACTTGGAAAACTACATGAAATTCGTAGAAAAGGCTTCCAATTATGTAAGACTAAACTAAATTCGACGACCTACTCTTATTCTTTCGTCGTAATCAACACGGTATTACATTGATGACGTTGTTTTTAGAACGTCGATATTATAGTGTTTCCCGAAGCAACTCTTTCACTTCCTACATCTCGGAACATTACGACCATGCGAAGTGAATCAGCATCTTACATTCCAGCTCCGCAAGATAAAATCGTTCCTTGCAATGACACAAGCCATAATTACACTGATGTCGGTAATCCATAATATGTAATATATTATCATTCGTTAAGCGAAATGAAAATTTTAAATTTTTATGCAGGCCCTGAAGACATTATCCTGTGCTGCCCAAAAATACGAGATGTACATTGTGATAAATCATCGCGAAAAGGTCCACTGCAAAGTTAACAGCAAAGATTGTCCAGATGATGGCTTACTGATTTACAGCACTAACGTCGCTTTCGACAGAAAGGGTCAGGTGATAGCCAGGTACAGAAAGTACAATCTCTTTGGCGAGCTAGACACCAACAGAGAACCGGTAGCCGTTCCATCTATCTTCAAAACCGATTTTGGTGTCACATTCGGGCAGTTCATCTGTTTTGACATATTGTTCGAGAAACCTGCGTTAGACCTGACACGTAATATTGGAGTCACCGATATTGTCTTCTCAACCGACTGGTATTCCGGATTACCATTCGCCTTTAGTCTAGAGGTTCAATCTGCTTGGGCTTATGCAAATAACGTGAATTTCCTTGCTTCTGGGCATAACGACCCGAGGACCGCTAGTGGAGGTATTGAAATATGAATGTTTTGATGGATTTTTAATACAGAAGTAAAATTTGTATGTGATCTTAGGATTATTAGTGGGTAATTTCATGAGAGGCACTGGCATTTTATTAAACATAATAACATTTTATTGATTTTATGTATCATTGAAGTCTATGATTACTATATGCATCGTCATTTGAACGATAAGCTTATTGATATTATTTCTTGAAGAATAACTTAAGTACACTTATGAACTAATTAATGTCCCCTGCATAGATATCGAGTGCATTATTCGTCAAGGAAATTCGAAATGTATAATTTTTTTTAGGTAGCGGCATTTACATCGGACAAAAGGGTTACGTTCATGTAATTTCCGAACATAAGGCATCGAACATACTGGTTGTAGCCGAAATTCCTAAAGTTATCAACGGAAAAAGAGCCATTAACATCAACAAAGAAAAACTGCACGTCATTCCATTCAGCAATACGGAAATCTCTACATCGAATTTCAATGGAACTGCGAATTATTCCGATGCAATACCTGATCTCAGTGCTTTTTCATCCGAATTAGTCAATGTTAAACTGAGATCGTATAACAAAATCATTTGCAACCGGGGCCTGTGCTGCGATTTCAAATTACAACTGGATTACAATGATGATGTCGTTGGGAAAGATTCAAAATACTACAGGTACAAAATGAAAAAAAATGTAGTTTGTTTAGTATCTTATAAAGCGAAAATATCACTTGCTCTTAGCAAATTCAATCATAACTATTCAGTCATAACGGTGAAAACGGTTAAATAGAGTTGATAGAAGTAATACTTCTACCAGACCAGAAGATGGTTAAATTTCGTAAAAATTAAAAAATGATAATATAAACTGGAAACTTTGTAAAATGATTATTGCATAACGAAAGTCAAGCGTGTGTAACCCTATAACAATCATTTGAGATTATTGCATATTCTTGATATTTATTTATCTACTCAATTATATTTTAAATATTTACTTACTTTGTGCAATACTATCAGATAGATAATATAAACTAGAAACTTTGTTAAATGATTATTGCATAACAAAGGTCAGACATCCCATTGTCTGTTGCGATTTGACACTTACTTATGAGTGATTATAAAATTCGCCATCATTCCAATTTTTAATATAACTTTTGGCGGCAAATTTGAATTTATTATAAGTTACTATTCCCTACTTGTCCCTAACAAATTTGTTAATCTCTAAATATTTTTACTTTACTACTATGTAGATATCGACTAGTAGTATTCAGTGGCATCATGTCGTTTGCTGGTGTGAAAAAAGCAGGAACTAAAATTTGCGGAGTAGTCGCCTGTACTGGCGATTCTCTCGACAGTTGCGGTAAAATGTTCAAGCCAGACAAGAACTTCATCAAGCCTTTGACATTCAGGTCGATCGACGTGAAAGTACCAAAATTTGAGAAAATTTTTGTTATGCCGTTAACACTCGTTGAAAATATGAAGCCGTTGAATGTTTCAGACTTTTCAATGAAAACTGTGACTCATAAAAAGTCAGAAGTTTATAAAATGACGTTGAAAGAACCTAGGAATGATTTGCTGAGTTTTTTCCACATGGGAAGGAATTTTGCACTTGATGGTGGACTGGTTACAAATGACGACGACTAGTCCTACAATTCTTTACATTGTCGTGTTGACTTATTTGACGGAATATTTTCAGTGTTTTTAAATTGTCTTCTGTACACTGCGAATTACTTATTCATTGACTTAATGCAGGCCAAATGAATTTAAAATTTTTGAAAATACTCATTGACTTAGGTAATGACCAATGCTTGTAAACGTCGAAAAGTGACATTTTTGTACAATAAAATTGGATAAGAAAATACCCAAATATAATAGCATATAATTTTCTCATTTATAAATAAGCACGAAACGGTTCAAAACTCTTTACCGATTAAATTTATAGGTGAATTCGTCAGTAATGCAGCGAATTGCACAGAAGCAATCGGTAAAATAGTTTGAACGAAGTGGTGTCTATAGCAAATTTAGAAGGCTCGACACGTTTTATCTCGAGCCTTTTACCCAGTTTCAGAATGAAAATTTGAAATGAAACGCAATATTACCACCAAAAGTGCATAGACACATTTCTTTGTTAGAACAAATATTCTTCGTCAATTCAGAAATCAATTATAATTGCCAACAAACCATATCTCATTGAGGAATACAAATTTTGTTAATACCCCGCAATTATACATATACGACGACGCGTACCTATAATATATCCATGAGTGTCTTAATTCCTTAGGCTACATTTCACACATTAAAGGATCGAGTAAACTAATGTAGCCGATTTTCACGTAATTCTCACGAAAAGACGCACTACGATAAGGAAATCGCTGTCAAGCCGGGAGCCAAGCAGTACAGGTACATATTGTTTTCTAAAAAATTATCGCAAAAGTAAGGTACAGATTTACGAGTTTAGGCAATTGATATATCTATTTGTCAAGAGAATAAAAATGAAATATATTTACATACAATAAGCAGTCGTGAATCCTATATAACAGAATTAATCGATCCTAATCAGAGCGCGCACAATAAAACAATTTATGATAGAAAATTTTGCTGTTCCGATTTTCAGTTGTCAATGGAGTACGTTCCTTTAATGGGTTAGATTTGTTAAATAGTTCTTTATAAAAATGACATAGCAAAAGGTTGTAGCCAAGGTTGGGGCCAAATATTTGATCTAACTGAAAAGAATACGGACCGGATTACACTCGAATCATCGACATTTCAATGCAAGAGATGTATGATCAAAATACTTTTTACATGCCTATTACGTTCTAAGAGATATATGAAGCCTATAAATGCAAGTGGCTTTGAATGAAGTCGCTGATTACTATACATGAGGTTGAAGAAGACGACAAAGGACTTAATGACATTTGCTATTTATGGTAGAAATTTTTTTTCGTATGGTATCGAGCCTACACCTGGATCTACACTACATATGCAAATTCGATCAGCTCTTACTTTACATAACAATTATTTTGACCACAATTTTAGTTATGTGTGTCAATAAGTTCAATTAGATAAACTAATTTTTGGACTGCAAGTGCTCGAAACTTGCTTTTAAGAATATAAGCTTTTTGAAGGTACTGATCCATCTTGCTTATACGTCCTTTGACAATATTTACATGTGCGGCGGCCGATGAATCGGCAAGTTTATCGCGAACAGTTATCTGTTTTATCATGGCATGAGTCTTATTCTCTATCGCACAATTTGAACACTGTTATCTCGGCAGCAAGAGAACTAAAACAAATCGGATGCAATACATCATTCGGTTAAAGGCCGGCATGGAACTTTGGGTGTCGTTGCTAAACGCTATTCTTGTTACGGCCAATTATGCGACTCCAGTCTTTTCGGTTCGAGTGTGCGTACGCTACATCAGCGGCAGAGTATCAGTGGCAACAACGTTTTGTCGTTAGTATTGAAGTTCCGCTGCAGTAGTAAGTTGTAGAGTTGCAATAGTGTATAAGTTTGAGTGATACAGGAGGATTGTTGATGATTGATGTATAAATATATTGTGTTAGTCTGATTGGTATGGGGGAGTCGACCTGAAGCCGTTTAGGTGTTTTGGTCTAGGATGCCGATTTTTCTGGTTAAGATCATCTGCATGTATTCAATTATGTTGTTTGACTCCATTTAATGACATACAATTTTTACCATCTATTATAGAGTTTCTTCAATTCGTAATTATCGTTGGTACTTCTGTAGAGTTGAAAATTAGGTTCATTGCCGTTAAATATTAAATATTAATTTTTTTGATTATATTTTCGAGTTTTTTCGTACGTCACTATCATATTACAGTTTTGTCTTTTTTAACGCGTACGCATATCTTATCTTCAATGCATACTAATTGTCTTATTTTTTAAAGCATTAAACCTACTGCTAGTCGGCTTCTACACATCACACGATTTAAAAAAAATTAAGAGTTTAGAATACTTTGTAAAAAAGTTAAATCATCATTAAATCTTGTTATTTTTCAGTATTTGCACAGAACTAAGAATTAAATAACAAACTTTAATTATTATTTACTAAGTAAAGAATTTCTTCTTCAGGTTCTTACATGATTGGTTAAAAATATATTATTATTGATCTTCAACAAGTCTAAACAATAAACAATGAAGGCCCTTTCTTTAATAGGAATTTTAGTAGCATTATCTACCGCATCACATCAGGTAAAAAATTATTCTCTCTCTCTCTCTCTCTCTCTCTCTCTCTCTCTCCCTCTGCCTCTTTGTTTCTAATTTAATTTTTAATTTATGCCATCAGCGATCTGTTGACAAATCCTTAAGCTACATTGGAGCGGTTGTCGAGTACAGTTCAGCTATTGTCTGTAATGGCGTGGAAAGTGTTCTTGATTGCAAGTTGCAGAACCACATGAAACTCATAGAAAAGGCTTTCAATTACGTAAGATAAAATTAAATTATACGATCTACTCATATTCTTTCGGCGTAATCAACGCTATGCTTCATCGATGACGTTGTTTTTAGAACGTCGACATTCTAGTGTTTTCCGAATCAAGTCTTTCACTTGATTCTTCATCCTCGAATGGTACTATCGCTCGAAGTGAAGGAGCATCTTATATTCCTGCTCCGCAAGATGAAGTCGTTCCTTGCAATGACACAAGCGGCAATTACACTGACGTTGGTACCCGTAATGTGTAATGTATCATCTTAAGTTAAGCGAAATGAAAATCTAAAACTTTTACGCAGACCCTGAAGACGTTATCCTGTGCTGCCCAAAAATACGACATGTATATTGTGATAAATCATCATGAGAAGGTAGACTGCAAAGTTAGCAGCATCGATTGCCCTGACGATGGCTTGCTGATCTACAATACCAACGTCGTCCTTGATAGAAACGGTCAGGTGATAGCTAGGTACAGAAAGTACAATCTTTTTGGAGAGAAGGACATCAATAGAGAACCAGTAGCCATTCCTTCTGTCTTCAAGACAGACTTTGGTGTCACCTTCGGGCAGTTTATCTGTTTTGATATATTGTACGAGGAACCTGCGTTGAATCTGACGCGGAATCTTGGAGTCACCGACATCATCTTCTCAACCCATTGGTATTCCGAATTACCACTCGCCTATAGTGTAGAGGTTCAGGCTGCTTGGGCTTATGCAAACGACGTGAATTTCCTTGCTTCTGGGTACAATGATCCGAAAACTGCTACTGGAGGTATTGAAATACGTAATGTTTTGGTGTGTTTTAAATCGAGAATTGAAATTCACATTGTGATCTTAAAATTACTAGTGGGAAATTACATCAAAGACACTGGGATTCTACTGAATACAATAGCATTTTGATTGATTTTGCATATGACTAAAGTCTGTTATTACTATATACATCGAAATTTGAACGTTATGCTTATTAACATTATCTTTGGAAGAATAATTTGAGTGTACTTATCAACTAATTAAGATCCCCTACATATAAATGCCGAGTACATTGCACGTCGAGGAAATTTGAGATGACACATGTATAATTTTTTTAGGTAGCGGAATTTACATCGGACAACAAGGCTACGTTCATGTAGTTTCTGAACGTAAAGCATCGAACATACTGGTTGTAGCCGAAATTCCTAAAGTCATCAACGGGAAAAGAGCCATTAACATTAATAAAGAAAAATTGCACGTCATTACATTCAACAATACGGAAATATCTTCATCGGAGGTCAATGGAACTGTGAAGTACCCTTATAAATTAAATCATCTTAGTGCTTTCACATCCGAACTAATTGACGTCAAACTGAGCTCGTATAACAAAACCATTTGTGACCGAGACCTTTGCTGCGATTTCAAATTACAACTGGATTACAATGATGACGTCGTTGGGAAAGATTCAAAATACTACAGGTACAGAACGAGGAAATTCATGGTGCTCATTGAATCGTAACTATATTCAGTAATAGAAATGAAGAAGGTGCAATTTCCTAAAAGTCACAAAAAATCTTGCCTTTTCAACACCTTTCACATTAATCATTTCAGATCTCTACATATTCTTCATTTTTATTTATCTATTGAATTATATTTAAAATATTGATTTTCCTTATACATTTTTCTCAAATATAATAATATAAATTGAAAACTTTGTTAAATGACTATTGCACAACAAAGATCAAACATTTTCGTCATCTGTTACGATTTGATCTTAACATTGACTAGAAACTAAACCACAATTTAATTTTTAAGCTAATTGTTGGCAGCAAATTTAACTTTATAATAAGTTATATTCAGTCCCCAACAAATTTGCTAATCTCGAAATCAAATTTTCACTTTATCACTACGCAGATATCGACTGGCAGTATTCAATGGCATCATTTCGTATGGCGGTGTGACCACCGGAGGTACTACAATTTGCGGAATAGTCGCCTGTACTGGCGATTCTCTTCACACTTGTGGCAAATTGTTCGAACCAGACAAGAACTTCGTTAAGCCTTTGACATTTAGGTCGATCGACGTGAGGGTACCAAAGATTAAGAAAATTTTCTTTATGCCGATAACGCTCACTGAAAATATGCATCCGTTGAATGCGTCAGCATTTTCGATGAAAACCGTTGTTCAGAAAGGGTCAGAAGTTTATGAAATGACGCTGACAGAGCCGAGGAGTGATCTGTTGGATTTTGCCTGTGTAGGAAGGAATTTTACACTCGATGGTGGACCGATTACCAGAGGGTTGTCTCCGGCGATGTCTAGTTCACCTGTAGTTCTTTGGACTGTCGTTTTGGTTTGTTTGATGGAATATTTACAGTATTTTTAAATTGTCCTTTGTACTCTACGAAATACTGATTCATTAACCTACTGTGGATCAAATGTATCTTGAATTTTTGGAACGCTCATTGATTCAAGTAATGACCAACGTTCGAGCCAACGTTTGTAAAAGTCTAAAAGTGACATTTTTGTACAATAAAATTTGATTTAAAAAATGCCGATATATACTTAATAGCATATTCTAAATAAGCAGAAAACGACTCAAAACTCTTTGCAGATTAAATTTATATCCGAATTCACTTATCCTCCAGTTCGTCGGTAATGCAGTGAATTGCACAGAAGCAATCGGTAAAACAGTTTGAACAAAGTAGTTCCTACAGTGAATTTAGATGGCGCGACACGTTTCAACCCGAGCGATTTACCCAGATTCAGAATGAAAACTCGAAAATGAAACGCGAGATTACCACTAAAAGCGTACAGACGCATTTTTACGTCAGAACAAATATTCTTCGTGAATTCAAAATTCAATCACTACCAATGAATCATTATCCCATTGGGAAGTACAATTTTTTCAAGGCATCTCACAATTGCATAAATCTCGAAAAAAGTAATTACTCAATTCTCACGTCGAAACCAATCGAGAAAAAAGATTGTCAAAATCGCCTCTCTCTCTCTCTCTCTCTCTCTCTCTCTCTCTCTCTCTCTCTCTCTCTCTCCTCGACCGATCAATCGGCAAAGTATACGGAGTCGCAAGTTCCGCAAAAGGGAAGCTCTTTAAAATTCACGGCGCAGTCAAATCCATCGGAGATCTCTCGATCAGCCAAGCTCTCCTCCACTCCTCCCCAACCCCCCCTCCCCCTCCCTCGCAGAAGACCACGACGACGACCCGTACCCAAGAGTCTCTCTTCCTTCCTTCGGCTACATTACGCTCAACGAGAGATCGACCACACGCGTGTACTTACGATTCAAGAGAAATCCGCACAGCGTCAATCCGTTATAATTTCTCCGCTAATAGAATCCGAGATTTCGTCGCGACGTCGTGCGACGCATCTCTGAAAGGCTCGTCCGCGGACGCCGTGTGTGCGTACATGCGTATCTTCTTTCTCCGTCTCTCTCTGTCTCTCTTTGTCTTTCTCTCTGTACACTTTTACTGTACTGCGGATCGACGTCGAATCGTAACTGTGTGAGAGGATGTATAAGGAGAGGGAGAAAGAGAGACGAGTACGTTAACAAGGCGTCGCCGGAAGACTTTTTACTGGACGGAGAGGATTGATCGGGAATAGGTGGCGGTGCTTCCGGTTGAGAGGCGAGTGTCGTTTGTCTTGGGATGTTCAAGGGGAATTGGATGATGTAAGTGCTGCGGATGAGGTATCGGAATAAGTACGTGTAATAGCTGTAATGGATTAATTTTTCATTCAGTGCCAATTGTGTTCTAAAATACATCAATCGGAGCATTCTGTCTAAATTAATTACATTTACATTTAAATTGTTACTACATGCAATCGGTCCACATCAGCGCAGTGTATTTTCTCCCGTAACTTCCCCTTTGTCCCGAGGAAAATTGCCGCGAGCGGACGTCGCGTCCCAGCGCGAGAGATTCCGAAATGCGCCTATCTCGCCTCCGAAGCGTAATAAATTCATAAATCGACTCCTGCTTATACGTATACCTATATGCGTACGGGCCTCCTGTTGGGCCACACGCTGTAATTCACATGCGTCGGGCATAATGCCGCGCACCGTCCGCAGGACGGCCAAATACGGCGTATGTAGGACCCCGAGGCCCGCAGATGATGATGAGCAATGTATGTATATAACCGATAAATCGACGCCGCGCGCGCCGCAGAGAGTCCGCTCGAAGCATCATCTCTCGCATTCGTAAGCGCGATATGGACAGGATGCGGACGTAAATGGGCGGCTTGAGAAACGTCCGCTTTTATCTCTGTCTTTCTATCTCTCCCCCTCTGTCTCTCCTTCTGTCTCTTTCTTTGCTGATGAGGATTTTTCGCGATGAGTCAATTATTGGGCCTTGCCGCGACCTCAAGGTGATGCTGATGTTGTTTCGGCGCGCATAGCTATTGCGCGAATGCCGAAGATTTCTTAAAAAGGGTATCTCGTCGCGCGTTATCGTCTTCGTACGTAGGATGAATCAACTGAAATTGTAGATAAGGATATGTTCCTCGAGATTATCGAATGCGCACGTTTTCTGCAAAAAATCATTAAACGATCGATGACACTTTAAAATCTTAATAAAGCCCGCGGAGCCGACACGAGCAGACTCGTCGCGCAGGTGTCGCGGGCACAGCCTGCGCCTGTATCTCTCCCGTCCGGCGAAGAGACGCAGGACAATAAAAGAGAGTCGCTCCCAAGAACAGAAGATGTTACGTGCTCGCAGCGTCAGACTCGGCTCGTGATTCGAATGCGAGACGAGTCGCTTCGTAGAGAGGAGAAAAAGGACATCTATCTCGTCGCGCACACCCGACTCTCCGTATATACAATTTCGCGAAATTTTCCTTTTTTCACCAGCGCAAGTTTGAGAAGCTGTATCTCGAGATTCCTCATCCGAATATTATAAATTACCAACTATTCAAAAGGTCTTGAGCACACCTTTTGAATGTCCGAGAGTTGGATTGGCTACGGGCAAGCTGCTTCGAGATAAGTGCATCGAAAGTTGAGCTGAAAATTTTCGGACAATTTCGCGAAATTTTCCTTTTTTCACCAGCGCAACTTTGAGAAGCTATATCTCGAGATTCCTTCATCCGAATATTATAAATTACAAACCATTCAAAAGGTCTTGGGCACACCTTTTGAATGTCCCAGAGTTGGATTGGCTACAGGCAAGCTGCTTCGAGATAAGTGCATCGAAAGTTGAGCTGAAAATTTTCGGACAATTTCGCGAAATTTTCCTTTTTTCACCAGCGCAACTTTGAGAAGCTATATCTCGAGATTCCTTCATCCGAATATTATAAATTACAAACCATTCAAAAGGTCTTGAGCACACCTTTTGAATGTCCGAGAGTTGGATTAGCTACGGGCAAGCTGCTTCGAGAAAAGTGCATCCAAAGTTGAGCTGAAAATTTTCGGACAATTTCGCGAAATTTTCCTTTTTTCACCAGCGCAACTTTGAGAAGCTATATCTCGAGATTCCTTCATCCGAATATTATAAATTACAAACCATTCAAAAGGTCTTGAGCACACCTTTTGAATGTCCGAGAGTTGGATTGGCTACGGGCAAGCTGCTTCGAGAAAAGTGCATCCAAAGTTGAGCTGAAAATTTTCGGACAATTTCGCGAAATTTTCCTTTTTTCACCAGCGCAACTTTGAGAAGCTATATCTCGAGATTCCTTCATCCGAATATTATAAATTACAAACCATTCAAAAGGTCTTGAGCACACCTTTTGAATGTCCGAGAGTTGAATTGGCTACGGGCAAGCTGCTTCGAGAAAAGTGCATCCAAAGTTGAGCTGAAAATTTTCGGACAATTTCGCGAAATTTTCCTTTTTTCACCAGCGCAACTTTGAGAAGCTATATCTCGAGATTCCTTCATCCGAATATTATAAATTACAACCTTTCAAAAGGTCTTGAGCACACCTTTTGAATGTCCGAGAGTTGGATTTGTTACGAGCAAGCTGTTTCGAGAAAAGTGCATCCAAAGTTGAGCTGAAAATTTTCGGACAATTTCGCGAAATTTTCCTTCTTTCACCAGCGCAACTTTGAGAAGCTATATCTCGAGATTCCTTCATCCGAATATTATAAATTACAAACCATTCAAAAGGTCTTGAGCACACCTTTTGAATGTCCGAGAGTTGGGTTGACTACGGGCAAGCTGCTTCGAGAAAAGTGCATCGAAAGTTGAGCTGAAAATTTTCGGACAATTTCGCGAAATTTTACTTTTTAGACCAGCGCAACTTTGAGAAGCTATATCTCGAGATTCCTTCATCCGAATATTATAAATTACCAACCTTTCAAAAGGTCTTGAGCACACCTTTTGTATGTCCGAGAGTTAAATTGGCTACGGGCAAGCTGCTTCGAGAATAGGCAGTCGCTCGCGAAAACGTCGGGGCGGAATCGCACTATGAGGTGAAAGTTGGCGAAATTTCGAATTGTCCTCCGCGGGGATACAGTAACTTCGAAAATTTCGCACAGAATAAAATCGATTGAAATGAACTGACGTATACCTATATCGAGAAAAGCATCCGAACGCGGAAGCTCAGTGCCGCGCGCTCATCACGTCCTCGGCAGCGCAGCAAAGTACGCGACAATCGACTTTCCTCTCTCTCTCTCTGCCCTTCGTCTTTCGCGCGGATGATGCTGCTCGCGCGCAGCCCGTCGTCGCCGATTGTTCTCCGCGGCGACGACGGCTCCTGAATGCCAATCATCGAAATCGCCGTCCGCGACTGCATCTCCGCTTATATTATACGTCGTCGCTGCGGAGAATCGTACGGAGTACATACGTAATCGCGAGAGAAAAATCTAGTGTGCCGTACAGTGACATAACCGGTCAACAGGTTCACCGACGACGAGGAGCTGCGCTAAAAGCGTGTGAAAGCGACAGGTTGTCGTCGCGCGCGAAAGAATAAAGAGAAATATTAAGGAGAAAGAAAAAAAGTACGAGATCTGCTCTCTTGCATCCCGCGCGCGCGAGCGGCTCTCACGTACAGCCGTTTAGATGCTAAAGTGTGCGCGGGGCTGCTTTTCTCTTTCTCGGGATGATTTAGAGGCTCGATCCGGTTCTGCCGGTGCTGCTGCTGCTGCGTATGCGCGTACTGTACTCATGCGCGTGTACACGTGTACTTATGGTGTCAAGCTCAGCTTTTGCGAAATTGAATATTGAGTCCGGGTGCGCAGCGTATAACGGAATCGACTGCAGCCGCGTCGAGGGGAGAGAAAGTGCGCCAGGCACGTGCGCGTCTCTCGAATCGATTCGGGCTTTCGAGACGCGTTAATCGTGTCGCGCGCTGTTTACGTACTGCATGTGCGTAGTATTTAAAAAAAAAATGGTAGCGGTCGAACGTTATTAAAAAAAAAGAATGAAGAAAAAAAAATTTTAATAAGACCTTTCGCGTTCGTCGTATGTATGAGCGGCGCGTCGCGAGGCGGGCAATTTCCCGGGCAATACGATAAATCCGAGAGGCGATTTCACAAACGAGACGCTCGACGAGTTTTGCGCCGCTTCTCCGCTTACGTACGAAACTGCATGTATATACATGTGTGTACACACGTATACGCGCACTCGAATCGCGAGTCCAGTTCTCTCCGACTGAGAGATGCGCTTATACGCGCGATGCGTATGTGCATAGCGAGACGTCCCATACGACGTGTGGGTATAAGAAGAGCGCCAGAGTCCGACGAGTGCCGGGAGAGCCTATTATATAAAAAATGCGCGGCGTGTACCGTATGGGTTATAACTGTATTATGCGTTGGCGCTGCGCGCGCGCGGCTACTGTGCGCGTCGCGAGATATACATACGTATGTATGAGTGATTGTTTATGTTTTACTAGCGGCGCTATTAGCGCTGAGGCGAGTGCGTGGATTTTGGGAGTTGGACGTGATTTAAAAAAGGACTTTTGGTTTTTTTTTAATTTTCGTATATGTAGACGCAGTAACTTTTGATTTGAAGAGACGATTTCGATTAATTTTTTCCAAGTGGAACGCCTATATGCTAGTCGAGTGATGAATACAGAGTCACGGTTTTATTAACGTTTTATTTGAAAACGCCTGTTAACTTGTTCATTAACATTTTTTATCATTATTACTGCAAACGATCGTACACTTCCATACACCTATGAAATTAATTTTCTCAATATTCTGTCCTCTCGGAAACGAAAAATCCGAGTGTCCCACTACAAAAACACCTTATTATCCTAATCATCAAAACGTAGATTCACAATCTCCTCTCAAATCTATTCCCTCAAACACTTATATCACGCGTATTACACACCCACAACGAAATTCCGCTCGAAGTGTACCGCCGACTCCAAAACACTCGATCCACAGCCGAATAATCTCCTCGGCGTCGAGTACCCGCACACAATCGGCATGTGTGTACTGCGCAATTGGCGTCGCGCGATCCCTGGACCGTGATGAGCATAATACACCTCCGAGGCGCTTATATCAGCGCGCGAGCAGCTGGACCGTGACTCTTTAATTTCATCTGTGCGATGCGGCGCGCGACGAGCAACGCATATATATATATACATACCCACGGCTTCGCGCAGATGTTCAACACACATGGACACGTCGCGTATAGCCTTGGCTGGATAAATAAGGAGCCAAATTGCCGCGATCACGCTAGGCTGCCGCCGCTGTGATTTTGTATAGCTTCGACGGGCAGGAGTTTTCAAAATTTTATCCGAGCATTTTAAGATTCGATTTTGCTGCGCGGAAAGTAATTTTCCGCGTTACACGCGCACACACAGGTTTACGGATAGAGCCGCGCGAGAGTGTAATATCGAGCGTAACAAGGCTCGAGTCTCTTATCTCGTATATTGATTTAGAGGCTTTTCGCGTCGCGCCTACCGGTCGTTATAGAAAGTGAACTAGATCATTTTCCAAATATACGAAAATAAAATAATGCGCGTATATACTCGGAAACTGTCAACACAACGAGAGCGTGCTTACACTCGTAAACGAGTGTGTAAACACAATGAAAATTTTAAGTGTGTTTACTCAAGTGCGGCGAGATAAGCCGCTAAAACAATCAGCGTAAATATTCAATTACACGGGTAAATATTAAAATGTTTTCGAGCCGTAAACAGCAGTGAAAACTCCCGCTTAATAAATCTATTCTATAATGTCAGTTCGATCGCTTCGCTCTCGCCTAAAATCAAGCGTACACATACTCATATCAAGTCAATGAAAAAGGAGAGCCGGGAATACAGCCCGCTCGCGTACATCCCGTCGCCATAAACGATAAATCACTCGCGAGTTGGATGAAGTTGTCCGAAAGCTTGGCGGCGGTCATTATCATACGGAGACGCAGAAGAGGAGAGAGAGAGACACGGGCCCGAGAGACGTGCCAGCGCTGCGAGCCAAGCTTCTCACGACGGAGAGAGAAAATTCTCCGCGAGAGAGATGTGTCGTCGTCGTCTCTTCTCTCTGTCTCGCTGGCCTCTACACGGCCGAACATTCGAAAATACCGTAGAGGCACGCGCTGCGAATTTCGACGAGTTGTTCTGTGGTATTATGTACGTATAATGCCGGCGAGTCGAGAGCGAGAGACTATAAGACGAGAATCGTTACCGATGGGACCGAGGATGAGGAGGATTTCGGCGAGGAGAGGTCCACGGTAGACTGGAGAGTATACGATTAATTTTTTTTTTCTTTTTATTACGGGAGATAAAAACGGATTGACGACGATGCTGGACGTGTGCGCTGTTTTTCAAGTAGTGTATATAACAATCATTTTCATTATCATCTTCTAAAAACAATCAATTTACAACGATTATTCATATAAGCTCACCATAAAGAAGAATGACTCAAGTGCAAATCACAAAATTTATTATAATTTATCCAACTCTAACGATGAAACAGAATAACAATAACAGCGTAACGCAAAACGTATACGCAAATTAAAAATGTAACTACATATCCTCTGGAGGATGCGACCTTAAACAAGCAAATAAAACAAAGCTTTCTTCTTTCAACCCCGCCACCAATGCATAAACTATAACAAACTTCCAAAGTCCGCAACGACGTCTCTCCCGATACGCATCGATCTCCCCGCATCTCCGCCAGAAGCGAGGGTCGAATCTCGAGCCGCGTCGGAGAAGAGTCTCTCTCTCTCTCGCCGCGCAGGAAATCAATAAGCCACGCCTATCTCTTTCTCCGGGGCGAAGCTCGCGAGCGAATCCAGCCGCTTCGGCGGCAGAGCGCCGCGATTGCCGCAAAGAGCCGCGCGCGCGGCTTCGGGAGACGGAGATAAACGCGGGGGCTGCGTGTAGAGCGAGAGAAACGATGGCGAATACGTCGAATTTCAAGAGATGAATGTAGTTTTCTATTTTTTTTTTTAAGCCAGAGCTTTCGGACCCATATGGGACTTTCCTCTGTAAGCCGAATGACGATGAAAAATGCTGGGGAACATATGGGAAATGTAGAGTATGAAAATTTAACGTGGGGCTATTCGGGATTTTTATTATGATTTCTTTTTTAACGGGCATAACTTTTGATCAGAGCGTGGAAACTCGGCATATTTTTTTATATAATTAAAGCTCTTTCGTAATACTTTATTAAAGTGTAATTCGAAATTTTATTGGTGCCTCGGAAACATTCGTGGTTGTTAATATTCCAGTATTTTCACGTATTAATTTCTCGTAAAAAAAAAAACGTAAATTGCTCAGAAATACTCGGTCCGAGACCTCTAGCTTTAAGAAACATTTTCGATTTCTAGACCAAAGAAAAGTGCATTTTTTTTAAATTCGACATATATACGCGTTTCTGCAATTTTTTTCTTTCGAGAATTGAACGTTCTATATTACACTTCAATATGTACATATATGTAACGGTCAGCACCGCGTATACTTTCCCACGTGCGGCACTGCACAATAAGCCCAACATCGTCAAAGCTCTGCGCGCAGCGAGCGCAGATACATGAGCGACGATGACACAAATCGCTCGCGCATCAAGCCTCGTTAAAATTCACTGGAGCCCACTATCCGCTACGCACAGATAGCGGAGAAGCGAAGAGACGCACTACACGCCGCGCAGTCCCTCCTCGGAAGAAAAAAGCCTTTCTACAAACGGCGATAGCGAGTAGACGAGGGACGCCTTGCATATAGAAATGCAGCCTCGTCGTCCACCGCACCGGCTAATGTATACATACATGCACAAAAAGCTTCTCTACAATGGGGAGCCCTTGATACATAAAGCACGGCGCGGACAGAGAGAGAGAGAGAGAGAGAGAGAGAGCCGCGATCGAAGACGAAGCTCGAGAGAAGAAAGCATCGGGACTTTGTGTCCGGTGTGTGTACCGCACACTGCAGACACTGGGCACATCGCGCGGCAGAGACATGTCGAGGAAAGAAAAAAGGGGGGAAAAAGAAAGGCTACTCTCGGACGGATTCTTTCTCTCTCTCTCTCTTTGCGGGGACTCTCTCGTGATGTGTCGCGCGGATACATCGTCGGGGTGTATATACGCATTGTATATATGGCGGCGGCGGCGCGACGCGAGAGCTCCTTTCTCGCATTAGCATAAGAATTCAGCGCTGCGCCTGACCCGACTGCCGATTCGACGCGAGCCGATCGTCCCGAGACTTGAGAGAGCGAGAGAGAGAGAGAGAGACGCGCGAGTGACCCATACGTGGAATAAACGATGATCGGCTGCGGCCCCGATGGAAAGCCGATCGATGCCGATTATTCGAGGATATGAGTGCACGTGGCTCGGAGTATGTGCGCGAGAGAGAAATGCGCTGGAGGATTTTCAAGGGGAACAGGACGATGTTGGGATGGATTTTGTTGGTCCTGGAATAAATGACCCGTTGCGCTTGCTATATGATGGAACACGTGTGTTGGAGGGATTTCGGCGTATCGGGCATTGACCAAATACACCCCGAATGAATTCTCAGTTTTATCCAAATCCATGATTCCGAAGTAGGGGTTGGCCTCGAATCACGAGTGGAACTGAACCATATCTCGTAAGTGGATATATTATATCGATTAAAATTCTGATTTGATTTTCAGTTCCGACAATTTGAAAACTATGCAATCCCCCAACTGAATTAAACCTTATACAATATCTTACAGATACAACGAAATCAAAATCTAAAACTGATCTGTCACGCATCGTCAGAATCCCTCCACCTACAAAGCACCACCAGCTCCCCCGCGATTGTATTCAAATCCGCGGCTCATCCTCTCTGCCGCATTACCATTGCAAATCTGATCCCTCCCCCCCCCCCCCCCGTAATAAAACGCATAAAGAAGAAAATAAAAATCGCGCACACGCAATCCCATTACAGTCGAAACTCATCGTTCGCGCTCGCGCGCGCGCACACATCGATCGATTGAAAGTCCGAGCGACAGATAGCTCTCACCGCTATGTGATGTGAGGAGAGCCGCGGCCGTCCCGCGAGCCGTGTGCGCTGCAGCACACATAAAAAAAGCCGGGCCTTAAAAAGCATAGCGAGGCGGTCTTATGAATTCTAATCGATGAGTAATGGCAGGAGAGAGAGAGAGAGACGCTATACTCTCCGATGCGCTCGATCACGGGGGGCTGAACTCTTCGATGATATATACCGCGCGCATTAGTATGCACCTGAGCGAGTCGCATCTGCAGCGCGTGTCCGGCTGGCGGGTTACGCGCCAACTTCGGGATATACGCGTGGGCGGCTTCTTCTTCTTCTTTTCTTTCTTTCCTTCTTTTTTTTTTTTAAAGGACGTCGTTAATTGTGTCGTTGATTTTCACGATGTGCAAGGGGGGGGAGGAAGGGGGGGGGGGAGAGAGAAAATTATCGTTGCGCGTTGGCGGCTCGATTATACTAATCGTGAGGCTCATTTGGCGATTAGCGTTGACGCTCGTCGAATTTTTTTTTTCTTAGTTCCTAGTTTTTGAGAGGTGCGAAAAATTAAATTTTACTTGATAATCAAGTTTTTATTTCAAGCTCGCGTCAAATATAAACCGCAAAGAGTGTAAATCGGGCTATTTCATTTTCGCAAAAAGTAGTGAAACAAAATTTTTACTTCGAATTATCCTATTCTCGCGTTTACGATAAAACAATTTAATTCATAAATCTATAACATCAACCGTGAAAAATGTGCATCCACGCATCGATCTCGCGATGGCCAAACGTAAAACGTGCTTAATTTTCTTAACGGGCTGCAAAAACAGCCTCTCCCGCATAATAATGCATATTAATTCCGTGTCATAAGCTGGTTTTTTTTGTGCAACGAAAATTAAAATTCCCGGTACACGCCACAGTAAAGTTCTTTCTGGACAATATACTTAAGAGCCGTACGTATATAGGAAGAAAGCGATAGTACACGTGCACATGCGAATGTATATACTGCTCTTAACGGTAGGACATAAAAATTCGTTTATGGAGCAAATTAGAAAGATAATGCATGGATCTGGCTTTACGTTCGGCGTCGGAGCGTAGAATTACACTCGCTGACGTCAGAGACATGTGTTTTCGACGAAAAAAACGGAAAGCAATTACGAGAGAGAGAAAGACGACTCGGAGAAACGCGTGACTTTTTATTCCTTCCGTATTTTCCTCGCTCGCAACGATAATCCGCAATCCTTTAATTACGAATACATAATAAAATACACACGCCTGAGGCGATATGTCTCAGATTAAAATTTCTCGTACCGTATATACGGGCTATGTGTGTACACATATGTACGAGAGTTCGAAAATGTCGTGTGCGACGCGATAATGCATGTGCGCGAGGCGAACATAAGGAGGATAAATCTTTGGGATGCGGGAAGAAAGGAGCGAAGAAAAGTAGGGGAGGAGTGACTGATGGTGCGAAACGCGGCCAAAAAGTCGCGAGCCGCGGTGTTGATCTTTTCTGCAATCGACTCGGAGGCAGAGAGACAGAGAATAACATTTTATTCGTGCGTCGAATGCGGAAAGCTCTGGACTGCAGTCGGCCGTGAAGAATAAGAGGAAGCTATTTTTACAAGTTTCTCTTTGTGCGTTATTATGCACGTGGTTGAAAATATTCGACAGGTGTGATGGTCTAATTGTCATCAATTTTATTACTGATTGATTTCGTGGTGACCCAATTTGGATCGTACGTCATGTAACGATTTCGGTTTAGTATAACTTTGACATAAATTGAAAGGGTTAATTTTTACTGGTTAGAAATATTGATTGTATCTTTAGTCAAATTCGTAATTAAAGATTAAAAATTTTACCAAAAATGAAGAAAAAATTGCCACATTTTGCCCGAAACAGAAACGCCTATATACATACCTACACCAAGCTCTCATTATCCACGTCGAGAAAACGTTATAACCTCTCGAGAAAATGGCCTAAAGCCTCTCTCTCTCTCTGTCTCGGGCTCTAACCAATTAAGAAAGGTAAAGGCATATAGGAAAAAAGGCCTATATATCGAAGACGTGTAGGCCATGAGGGCGTCTCGGTCTATCGACCCCTTGGCCTCGACTCGGGAGATGTGCCGCTTTGTGGGGCTGCTGCTACAGAGCGGCGGCGGAAGTGATCGATACCGTGACGCTATATAACACACACACACACACACACATACACACAAGAGGAAGTCCCCGGTAATCGCGAGAGAGCCGTTTTTTCGGGCTCGAGTTCGATGACGCTTTGACTTTCTTTGTCGTTCATATATATCACGTGTACAACATATATATATACGTTATCGAGCTTGTGTACAGTTTTATCTCGCGCTAAAGCTCGCGGCGAGTTGGCCTGCACATTATACGTGGCGTTAGCGCGATTCTTTCGACTTTGAAGAGACTCGTCGCCTACTTGCTCGCCTCTAATAATGACCCGCCGATAATGAATAAGAAAGCGCGCAGCTATGTATACCTCGGGAAGAAGTTCGACGATTGCCACGCGATATGTATACCTGTGTGTACTGGGGCGCGAGTTTGCGCTTTAGAAAAAAAAAAAAAAGAAAAGAAGATCGCCGAGACACCGCAGTCCACGTGTGCGCGAGCTATACACTCGAAAACTTCGCGGCGGTGTCGATTCGTTCGCCTCTAATATTACAATTAAAGTTTTTCTTCTTCGTCCCAGATAAATACATTATACCGTACGTATATATACATATATACGTACACGTGTGCAGAGGCGTCGATCTAACGGTCGACGCGCCGCGCGAGATCCTACTTTTACGTCCAATTGCCGTATATCTACACACTCTATATCGTATATATGCGCATGGAAAACTAGCCCGAGAGAAGAATATGTCGCTTGTCCCGTCCTCTCTCGCGGAGGAGAAAGACGCATTTGTACACGTCGATGGGGGGAAGGACGTCGCGTTTTGCGCGAGAGAGGTGTAACGGTCTCGTTCTGCCTGGGCAGAATGGATGAGTGCAGCTTTTCCCGCGATGACACCGTAACCAGATCCCGCTGACATCCGCGAGTTTACCTTCTCGCTCGTGTCTGTGTGTGTATGCGCTTATTCTGGACGTGCATATCCGTCATCTTTTCTCCTCGTCAACGAGGCTTATACACGTGGAACGTAATGCGCGAGTGTAGTTTATCAATTACGTTCGATACGCGTTGGTGTAGCGGGTGTGTGTCATCAATTTTTAACGGAAAAACGAGTCGACTACGCGGAGTTTCTCGTCCGTCGTTTCGAGATTTCCACGCTTTTTTCACGTAGGCTGCGCCTGTGCGCTTTGGAATATTTTCATTTTGAAAGGAGAAATGGACTTTAATAACGATACAATGATAAAAAATTTTAATTTCAATTTTTAAGTAAATTAAAAAATTGAATTATACTTTTATAGGTTAAATTTTAATTTTCAAGTCGATCAAATATTCAAATTCAAAAATCGACTCGTTTTCGGAGTGCACAATTATTATTTTCGATCTGCTTCGAAAAAAGTCGCCTCACCCACCCCGACGTCGCCAAGCGAAATTCTCCCGTAAATCGCGAGAAAGCCTCAGCGTCCGCCGAAGCCATCCCGTGCAGAAATCCTCGTCGATGAAATTACACATTTGGCGATGCGGAGAAAATTATGAGCAGTACACACGCGCGCGCACACACACGTATATATATACATATCGCTCGCTCGCGCGGATGGACGTAGTGGAGCGTGGCCCAGATAACGTATACGGAACAATGGAATTCAACTGCCACTGTCTCTCTGACGCTCATATATACACACCTATACACACATGCGCGCGCGCGCGCGCCGCTTTTTTTTTGTGTGTCACGGTCATGGCGTTGCTTCTTATTTCGTTTGGCTCGCGCGTCCGTCTCTCGAGCTTCATCCAGAGATGCCGAGAGAAAGAGAGAGAGAGAGAGAACACTTCGCGCAGTTGTTCCGAGGGATTGCTTTTCGATGTTCGCGCGCGAACGAGAGACGAATGCCCGAGTGGATTTCTGGCCTCGGGGGAGGGAGGAAAGTGCGCCATGCCGTCGTTCGCTCGACGCGTTACGATTCCGTTTTTAATTTTCGACTATATGTGGACGACAAGTTTATTTACATCTAAATTGAATAAACTAATTAACTTGAGCGGACGATTAAATTAATTAATACATAGCGGACAAAAAAGTTGAATATAATCAAAATTGAATAAACGTTAGCTAAGCGGACAATTCCACAGTCTGAATTCCCCGCGTCGCTCAAGTGGAACAAGCCGAGATGTGCAAGACGCTCGTCGCCCGCGCACTATTGTATACGAAGTCCCGAAAGTCGTCGGCGATATCCGCAAGTGAAATAAAGAACCAAAGAAAAATCCTCTTACGCGACCGATACGCGGCACTCGCGGGAGAAAATCGCGCGGCAGTGCGGAGCCAAAGCCATAGATTAAATCGATTCTCCATAATCGCTCGACTATACGCATGTACCGCGCGCGCGCGCGCAGACAGAAAACGCGGCAGTGGCGGAGCGCATCAGGCAACAATGCCACAATTACCGGCCGCCTCGTGCGCTCGAGAGTTTCGCAATCGAAGAGAGCCTCGGCTCGCCTAAGTATAGAGCCCGCGAGATCCCGAGTCTCTCGCGAAAACGGGATTGTCGCGCCGCGGCCAGAGCCAACGCAGGACGGAAGCTCGCGAGAACCATAAATCAGCGCGGCTCTTTTATTGCAGTCGCGCGTACGCGTGTGTGTGTATATATATACGTGTGTGTGTACACGGCGGCAGCTCCGCGGCTGGGGTGAAAGTAAAAGAGAAAATGCGGATCATAAGCAATCATCGCGTGGCCGCCGCCGTTGTCGTCGTCGGGCGATTGTGATTGGAAAGTGCGTCGTCGCGCGGCGCCGGCTATGGGAGGCATCTGCGACGTGGCCGGGCGATTGTATAGGAGGGTATAGTGCGTTGCGCTGATACGCCGGAGTAGAAGACCGTTATGGATCCAGGTTTCCGTCTTTCTCTCGGAGAGACGCCGACCGAGCGATATGTATACGTGTGCATGCGAGTGTCGTATATAACGACCGCGCGACTGCTGATTTTTCTTTATTTTCTTTTTCTCGTTTCCTCCACTGCTGCGCGTGTGCTGAGTTACTTTTGCGCACGGCGAGGCTTGGATTTGGATTGGAAAATTGATTTCTTTGTACAAAGTTGCTGGTATATAGAGATTGTGAGAAACTCAAAAGTAATTTTTTTGAGTTTCATGGTGATAGAAAATTAATCAGATTTATGATAATAGTGTGTTTTATGTTGAATCTATAATGTCATTCAAAACTCTCCTTAGTACATAGTATGATTACGTAATAAAAAGACTACTAATAAATTATGATGATAGCCCCATCATATTTTACAGCAAAATTTTTATTACGTACGGGTAGGTTATCGGGAAAGAGAAAAAATCTAAAGCAATATCGAAAGGATTTTTCGTTACATTCTGTAAACGCACAAGTCTCCCTCAATCAAAAAGGAAAAGGTATCGAGCTCGATAATTCCTTACAAATCGTCCCTATCACGCCTCTCCCTCGCGAATCTCACACCCCGTGTACGTGTCGCAAACCGCAAAACTCCGCATCCCTCCCCGAAACTGAACCCACACGTCGAGCTAATCCAGTCCCATCCTCCCACTCTCTCTCTCTCTCTCTCACTCTCTCCGACAAAACCCTCCTCGCAAAAGCGATTAAACCGTCGACCGAAAATCAGCGCACGGCTTCGCGTCGTGGGAAAAGAGGCGCCTCTATTACGCGCACGTGTGCTCGTGAGATCCGCCGCCGAGAGAAAGAGAAGCCCGGAGAGAAAAGCCGAGGCCGAGACTCGCGGAAAATAAAAGTGCCCCCCCGCGAGAAAAACGAGATACGCCGCGCACACTCGCTTTTACGCGCACTCGCTTGAAAAGCCTGTTAAAAGCGTTAAGCGGCCCTTATTCCGCGGAGATTTATTACGTATATACGCGCCGTGGAAAAGGCGAGGCTCTCTCTTCTCCTCGCCTCGCGCTGAAAGAAAATAGAGTATAGCTATACGCGATTTATCTATGTCTCAATTATAAACTCTCTCTCGCGCGTTAAGTGCGTTGGTCGTATAATAGACTCGGTATATGTAAGCGCAAGAGCAGTTACATTATACGCGCGCTGCAACGCGATGGACGAATAAAGAGGCGCCGATCCTGCCTCGAGATTAAATTCATGAATCCGCGGAAGTGACAAGGTCGCGTTGTGCGAGGCACCTATATATACGTGTAATATAGCGGCTTGTGCGCGGCTATCTCTCTCACTGCGGAATTTTGGGAAAGTGCGATTTTGAGTATGTATGTGTGTAGACGAGCCGTATGCGAGTGTGTGCGAGGGAGAGGCTTTTTTTCTTGGTTCGAGGCTGCGCTGGTGTGGCAACAGTCCGTGAAATTGCTACTATGTGTAATGCGTGCGTTTCAGTGAAACGTTATAAGGCTGCAAAGTGCTCGAGTATTTAAATCGTCTGGGATTTATATATATGTATGTATATGTGCGAGTGTGTTTCAAACTTTTGTTTCGTACGACGTGTATTATACACGGCACGATCGGCAATTGTTCGTTTATGCGTTATATTACAAAATTAATGTGAATAATTTGTCGAAAGATTTAAGATTTTGCAGTGCGAGGATATGTATCTTTGCATTTCGATGATTATTCGCTTAGTGCGTATTATGGAAAATTAATAAACAATTTGCATTAAAATTTAAACAAAAACATTTGCAGATCGAATGAAAACGCAACGGCAAATTGTCTACTTCGAGAAAATACGAATAAAAGCTGTTTTCCACACTCTCTGTACTCCAACGAATATCAGTAGTAACATCCGACACGGGTAAGACACTGCGTCCCAGACTCCCCTCATCTCTCTCGCTCGCGAAATTGTCCGCATCATCTTCCCAGCCGCACACTTGAAAGTCACATCCCCGCAGAGCCCGTGAAAATCCTTATCTCCATCTTATCGCACTATACATATATATACTACGCATAGATATAATATATGTATATACCGCCTCATCATCGTCTCGCGCGAAAACGTGGCTCAGCTGTACAATCATCCTCTTCTCATCACAGCGCAGCTGTACTCCGTCGTACTGAGAACCAACTGCATATACATATATATATATATATACACATCTACCCGATGTATACATATATATAGGCACTCGGCCGGTCGTCGGCGCAGCCGCGCGGCGTCAGAGCCCAGGGAAACCGTAGAAGGTGGGAAACCTCAGCGAGTCCCGACTAGGAATTACCATCGACTCTCTCTCTCTCTCTCTCTCTCTCTCTCTCTCTCTCTCTCTCTCTCTCTCTCTCTTTCTCTCCCCGATGCGTCTTCTCCGCTCTTCCTCTCTTTGTCCGCCAGAGCGTTTTATCTCGAGTGGCGCTTTTTTTTCGGCTGCGTCGCCTTTTTGCCTCGAGAGACTGAGAGAGACGGACGATGACGCTAATTTCGAGGGATTAGAGCGGCGGCGCGTCGGGCGCTTTAGGATGGGAATTTCATTGTTTCGGAGGAAAAGGATCGTTAGCGCGCTCGGGAGGGCTTTGTCGCGGATGTTGCCGCTTGATGGAGCTCACGGACGCTTTTATTGCTGATTATACGCGCGCGCGCGCGCACGTGGGTCTGAAAGTGAATTAACATTTCAAATTTCGCGCCTTAATTCAGCGAGCGAATATATATATGTATACATATGTGCGAGCGAGCGGGCTGATTCTCTCGCGTTGCAAAAACGGTTGGATGTAATGGAAATCGAGCGACAGCTTCCGTTATCCGATTATCCATATTTCATTTAGTAAAGTTTCGAATTCACGTATAAATTAATCTAAAAGCTATATAAAAATATAAACTTCGAGCGTATTATTTAGAGTTTCCTCTCATCCCGGGGTGGGGAGAGGGGGATACCCAAGTGCCTCGTAATTTATCGCGATCTGATTTCTGATATATCAGTTGTGCTTTTTACATCTGTGCGCCGTGCGTTTACGGCGGGAAATTTGAATTTTCAATTTTGACTTTCACGATATATACGCATCGCGCGCACGCACGCATGAGCGATAAATAATTTCATTCGGACAGCGAGAGAAAAAAGCATCTCGCTGTAAATTAAAAATAAAAAAGAATGTAAGCTCCACACTTTCCGCCGCGGCTCGAGCCTAATAAGACGAGAAGATATAGAGGATACATCACGCAAGCAAACCTGTACATACATATATATGTGTGTGTGTGTGTGAGTGTTTGCACACGTGTGTGCGTGTACGTATAGATATATACGTACAGTCCAGACGCGATCTGCTCATCCGATTACGCGCTCCACGTTTTTCCCTCCCGATCTCCTTTGTCTCTCCCCTCGTGCGCGCATCTCTTATACACCGGCCTATACACATGTATTATACACATCTCTATATAACAGAAACACCTCCTCTCTCTCTCTCTCTCCCTCTCCCCGCAATTCTTTTCCCTCTCGCGCGGCGCTCTGGCCTTGCTGTTCGCTATATGGCCAGCGTTTCCGACGCTTCCAACTTTATTCTTTCCTCTCTTCTCTCGGCGCAGCTTTGCTTTCTCGGAGCTGCTGGAAATATGCAATATACGTGTATATAATAATGCACGCACGTTACACGGGGCTCCGCGAGCGGGGAGAGCTAAACGATTCTCGCTGCTCTCGGCCTCGCTCGTACATATGGCTTTATATAGCGATCTGCCTCGCGTCGCGGACGGCTTCGAATCGAGAAAGACGATCGTCTCTCGCCTCGTGCCTCGAGCCGCTGAATAATTCACCCTCCGAGTGCACCGCGCCTCCTTCTCATTACGAGCTCGTTGCGCAGCGCTGATGTGTTCTGAAAAATTTTAAATAACACGAGAGTCCCTCCCCCATTCATCTCTCGCTCGCCAGGAGTGTACGAAACGTCGAGAGCCGAGACTGCACCGGGGCGCCCTCTATCCTCCGCTTTTTTTTATGCTCTATATACACGTATACGCGTAGACAGGCTATATGTACGTGTGCGCATGTATATGTATACGTATTGTGCATGTATACATAGAGACCGTCCGGCGCAGCGCGCAGGAGGAGTAATTGCGAGCGGCCCCGTCTGCTATCGCGCCGTTCGGATCTTTACGCCGAGGCTTTGATTAATTTTTCATTCGGCCGCGGGGAGCGCGTGCAGCCCTTGAATAGCTTTATTAATTTCGTGCGCGGCTCTGCGGCTCTTCGCTCTGCTCTTCTCTACTCTCGTATTGCACTTCTTTCGAGAGGGGCAGTTCGAGGCTGTGATAGGAAAAATGTGTCCTTGAGCTATATTCACCTGTATGTCGAATTTCACTGAAAAAATGCACTTTTCTTTGGTCGAGAAATCGAAAGAATATTTTTAAAGCCAGAGGATTGGGACCAATGGGACTTTCTTCCGTAAGCCAAAAGATGATGAAGAATGCCGAGGAACATGCGAAGTATAGAATATGAAAATTTAACATGGGGAGGCACGTGGAGGAAAAAGAAAAAATTGTCTATTCGATTTTGATCAGAGCATCCAAACTTGGCATACTTTTTTTTTAAATTAAAGCTCTTTTGTAATACTTTGTTATAGCGTTATTCGAAATTTTATTGGTGCCTCGGGAACATTCGTAGTTGTTATTATTCCAGTGTTTTGACGCATTAATTTTCTGTAAAAAAAGCGTAAAATGGCTCAAAAATATGGTTACTAGTAATTTTTCCCATGTTCCTCTGCACTTTTGACTATCTTTCGGTTCACAGAAGAAAGTCTGATGGGTCCGAAACCTCTATATCATTAAAAAAATTTTTTCGATTTCTAGACCAAAGAATAGCATTTTTTCAGTGAAATACGACACACACACACACACACACACACACACACACACACACACACACACACATATATATTATATATATAATCGCGATGGGAAAAGGGACTTTTATGGACGTTGTGAAAAATGTTTGCTTCGCGCGTGGAAATCAACGAGACGCGATTAATACGGAGAGAGAGAAAAAATTGGCGGAGCCAGTCTTGTCTGGCGAAGTATCGCGTTTCTCTAAATAGTAGACGAGATATAAACAGAAAACAGATGATTGAACCCACTTTGACGGGAGAGCGTGTTTAGGAAAACGTCAGCGGCTTTTCTCACGTGTGTAACGTGGCTCGCTTTTATTCCTTTGTCTCGGATGAACGCGAGAGATAATGTCATTGGGTTATTGTTGTAAAGCGCAAATATTCAAGATTTTTGTACAGTAAAATAATTTTGAATGACTTAAGGTTTCCCCGCTGGAAATGTTAAGACTTGTGGACCAAAATCAGTATTCGTCGCGTTGTGTCTATTTAAAACGTTGATTTTAAAAGTTTCAAAAACGATCGTCGCTCTTGCTCTACTTCCAATACAGAATCGAATTGAAAATATTAATATAACGCAAGAAATTTTAAATTTAACAGTTGATTCATACTGCCAACTTTACGAGTCCAGCACGCGTACCGTCAATAAATTCTTCATTACCTCGCAAACCCACTTTTAAAATTTTCCATCCAAACACATAGCGCATCCCGAATAAAAAGAAAAATAACGACGCATAATCGCTCGTATACACGGTGTATACATATAGCGCTGGAAAAAAAATATGGTATCGCCTCGCTGCGGAGAGTTCGCGAGAGAGGTCTCTCTCCGCTTGGCGAATGATCGCGGCGTCGCGCGCGCGAGAACAATAGCCGCTCGTTTTTACGTAAACAAATTCTCGAGGACTCTCTCGCCGTCGTCGTCGCCGTCGTCGTCGCCGGCGGCGTCGTCGTCTGCCTCGATTAACGATAATTATTGCGGCTCACCTGCGCCTCGCCGCGCTCTTCTTTTTTTTTTTTTCTTTATCAGCAGCGGCCAATTTTCCCGAGCGCGCGCAGCATATATAGCCGTGTGTGCATGTAGCCGAGCGAATTATAAATATTCAGCGCGGCTGACCGCGCTCGCGCGCGCAAACGGCGACACGCTGCTCTAAATTCTTATCAGTCGAGCTCTTCGAGGAAAACTGAATGCAATTAACGAATGGGTCGCCACGCGCGCGTGGACGTGTGTGTGTGGGCTTCTTGTTTTCTCGAGGCGGCTCTTGTCTCTCTTGGATGAGCGCGAGGTCGGCTGGGTTGGGTTATCGGTTATCGCGTTCGATTGTACGAGGGATTGATATTTGTAGGTTTGACGGCTTGGGTCGAGGGATGTTTGGGACGAGCGTTGGATTAGGAGATGCGATGCTTTGCGATTGATGAGAAAAATTCGAAGGTTTTGTCGTCGTTTGAATTGAACTATATTCGTGCATTGTTATGTTGATAATAATTCCGTTTTTTTTTTTGTCTTTTTGTTATGAAAAGCACCAATTATGATTTCTGATTGAAATAGAGTTTTAGTTGTATTGTAAGCATTTTGAAAATTCGCAAACTTCAGCAAAAATGAAATCGGGAAGGTCCTACGGATTATGCGGTAATATATCATTTCACAAAATCTTTTTTCAAATTATTTGAATGATAATATCATTATTCCGAAGCCTTACAATTTCTACTCAAACTGTTGTAAAACGGTCTAGGTTTACAGCGCAATGGCGGAAAACATCTTGTGTCTCATTAAAATGGCGCGAATTTCGAATTCCTCTTCGACCACTTAAAAGTCCATTGAGCTCCGACCAACAAAAAAAATCTTTTAGACGCAACCCAGCCCAAGCATAAGGAAATCTCAGCAGCTAAAACTCCTCCCCCATCGGCTTTATCTGGAAAATCCCGCCTCCCCGTCATCACAGGGGGTCTCTCCCACAATAAACACGTTACTTCTCCCATGTTCGCGCGATACAGCAGTAGCAGTAGCAGTAGCAGACACTGCCTACTACAACCGACACATGAAACACACCGCCAGATGAGAAATTTCCCGCCTTTTCGAGCGGCAACGGCTGCTGCTGCTGCTGCTGCTGCTACTGCCGTCCCGCAGCAGGTGGTACACACAGGTGATGTGTGATACACCTCGAGCTTCTCGAGCTCTCTATACATGTATATATGCATGTGTACGGGAGTACGTTACACCGGCGGACTTTTAATTCTAGCCCGCGCGGCGCGGCGGAGAGAAAAAATTTTTCAACCGATCTTTTTTCCTCGTTCGCAGCGCGCAGCAGCGCAGATATGAGCAACGGCTTTCTTCTCTTAACTCGAGATCCTCAACTCCTGCGCAGGTTGTACGTACATAGTTAGATGCTGAGCATTATTACGCGATTCCTCGTAGGCGAGGAGAGAAAAAAAAATTGTTTCCGTACACGAGGAAGAGCTTGTAATACGCTCAGGCTATGGGATCAAGCTTCGATTGAAGACGCGCGGCGCGTTGATTGCTCGTAGAGGGAGGCTTTATATTGCGTAGGTATATATACGCGCGTTGCCAATCTCGACTCTGTTACGGAGACGAGGCTTCCGAGAGCTGCTGCTGCCATACGCAGACAACGCGAGCGCGCCGCTACTGTGAACGAGGGAAATGGGATAGAGAAAGAAAGAGAGACTGTATATACGTGCTGCGCGAGGACGTCGTAATAGAGGCTGAGTTATTTAGCGTAAGTGCTCGCGGCCGCCGGATGAAATTGCAATTAATTTGATGAATGCATCGCGCAGTCCCGGAGCCCCGCACTCTCTGGCTCCTTTTATATATATTCTTCATTGCGAGATCCTCCTCTCCGCTTATATATATGTACGCGTACACCTTTCAGAATCCACCATCATCCTGTGCGCGCGCTCCACTTTTCCTCCTCCTGCCTCTACGGCGTGTACGTGTGCTTGTACATCGAGCGAACGCACGAACGAAAAAGAAAAAACCGAAAAAAGACCCATCGGGTGTAGAAGCCAGCCACACACGCGTGCGCGCTTCCTCCGCCCCCTTTTTCTCTCTTTCTCTCTCTCTCGCCCTTTCGCCTCTCCCAACGGCCGACTATCTCTCGCTCTTTATCTCCCTCGCACCGTAATTCTCTCTCCCGCCCTCTCTCTCTCTCTCTTTCATTCTCTCTCTCACTTGCCTACAGACTGCACACATACAGCACAGACTATACGAGGGGACAGACCGACAGAGATAAACAGCACTTCCGGACTGGAGGGAGAGAACGAGGGGAAGAGCCGGAGAGCACTACTCGCGAGTTGGTAATAATAAAAGAAACGCGAACCGAGTGGGGAGCTAAAAAAATACAGAAAAAGAAGGAAGAACACCGAGGGAGCGAGAGAGAGAGAGAGAGAGAGGTCTCTGCAGCGTATATGTATCTGCGAAGAGCAGCCCGCAGGAGAGAGTCACACCTGAGCGCTCACGCTTCCTCTATCTCGCTCTCGGTTGTAGCGCCCGCTCGCGCGCGCGTGTGCGGAGAATATTGCCGAGAGAGAGAGAGAGAGAGAGAGAGAGAGAGAGAGAGAGGTGATGGAGGTTGGAAGCGTGTACTTTGCCGGGCAACGCTTTTTTTTACGACCGACGCCGAATCGAAACCTTGGGAATTCTCGTTGAGAAGTTATTCGCGAATAAAATGGCTAGGCTATACCTTAGGTTTGGACTGAAGCGTCAGGTTTTTCATTTCTTTTTGAGAAGCGATAGAGCGTCGAATGGAAACCTTAAGAATGTTATTTCGGAGGTCACGAGCGGAAATGAAGACTAGGTCGTATACCTTAGGTTTAGGCATAAGCGCATTAGGTTTCAATGTAACAATGGCTCCAGAGATAATGGAGGCTGAAAAAGTTAACTTTCTCTTCACTGGAAATAACTCTTTCGTAGTTAATACATTGATAGATGAGAAATTGTTCCCCAGGTTATATATACTCTAGGTTTCTCCACGCAAAGCCCTTTTTAGCTCCGATCGATACGTCCGATGTGTAATGCGACTTTTTATCACCGAAGAATAATACCTCATCTCTCTCTCTCTCTCTCCCTTCTCTTTTTCTCTCTCCGCAGATGCCAACCTACAGCACCTCCACAGGCATAAAAGTGTAATACATAAAACATCGTAGCCAACTAGAGTTACTTAAACGCGCCACAGGCTGCGATAGCGATCTCCTCCTCTCTCCGCAATTATACAAGCCTAGAGAGCCGCACATTATGCACCGCAACAGAGAAAAAAAGTTCGTCCGCCTCTTTCTCTCCGCGCAACTCGAGAGAAATAGAGAGAGAGAGAGAGAGAGAGAAACTGCAGCGCGTATACGTACTTGCACCAGATGCTGCGCAGCTCTAAAAGGCGCAGCGCGCCATTATAACGCGATTTATCCCACGCGACTTTGTAATACTGTGCCGAGTGCGCGCGCGCGCGCGCGCGGTCATAAAAGATGCGCGAAGCTCCGCGTCTCCTCGTCGTCGTCGTCATCGCGTTGCTGAAATGCCGTGAGAGAAGAAAAAGCGAGATTCGTGCGCGCGGGTATAGAAGGGATATGTCATTAAATACATGAAAAATCTGCAGCTTTATTCTCTCGTGCGCTCAGCGAATGCCTCCGCTTTTGTGCGATACATTTCGAGGTCCTTCATTGTCAGGCGTGCGTGCACGCGAGCTTTATATATATACGCTGTACACACGTACACACACGTGTGTAATACACAATGGATGAATTCTCGCGGAGAATAATATTATGGGGTTACAAGTTTAAATGAAATTCCGATAGGTGATCTGCCAAGGTAATTGCGTGCAACTGTCTCGCTCGTGGTCTATGTATGTATTGCGATCGATCGACGCGTCGTCGCCGTCGTCGTCGTCGTGTGTATATATAGCCGCGGATGCGACGTGTTATAAATAAAATTAAGGCCAGTACAGACGAGAAGCGGGAACGAGATGGATAATATAGAGAAGGAGAGAAAGATATGAATTTTACGCTCAAGTCGTCTCGTTAATAATGGTACCCAGAGGTCCTCTAAAAATCGTCTCGGCGTTACATTCCATAAACCTCGGGACCGTTGAAGAAAAGAAAAAAAAAAGTATAATAACCGAGCTGATGCTAAACGGAGCGTCGCATCTTCTCCGCGACGGTCTAGCGATAAATTCGTCTCCTCTCTCTCTCTCTCTCTCTCTCTCTCTCACTGGCGTACGCGGAGAAGCGAGTTCTCGGGAAAGTGGACCGGTAAAATTTCGAAATATCATAACGGATCGAAAGTACAGTGTAATTTGCTCTGGCTTGGCTGGAAGAATGATCGAGTGAGGATGAATTGCGAGTTACATCGTGTGCATCTAGGCACATGCTATCGCCTCTTCCGAGAAGTACTGTAACTGCGGCTGCAGAAAGTATACGTTAACAATTAACGCTTTGAATTTCAACTGATTTTACAAATAAACAACAACGAGAACAAAATCCTAATGTGTATAAATCACACGTGACAAAGACGAATGTGTAGCGCATATAGCACACGCCCAAAATTATACACATCAAAAACGAGCCTGATGCTCTTCCCCAGAAAGCCGCCAATTAAAACCCATCGAGCGAGCGCATTATAACCACCGAAAAAAAAAATCTGGCTCACGCTACGCTCGGTCGCGGAAGAGGATGTCACTTCCTGCGCGAAGGCTACTCCCTCCGGATTTTCGCCGCTGGTGATGATGCTCCACATTTCGGTGGATATATCTCGTGCGAGTTTATATAGCGTCTGTACACGGCGGCTTATATTTTTCTTCCAGGGAAGATTCCTCGCTGCGAACGAGACTGCACGTAACGCGTATATAACGAGGACACGGAGTCGTAGGAGTTGATTACACGGAGATATGGATGCTGCGGTGTACGTATACATATATACCATTGTGCGGTGTAGCGCGAGAGATTGTTTTTTTTTTCTATGTTAACACGCGAGAGATGAGAAAATCAACCGATTGTTCCTGAATTTCTTTTAATGAAAGTTTATTACTCGGAGCTATGAATGGGGCAATTTAATGCGGCTGCGGCGCGGCGTCGCTGGAGCGATTTGCAGGATTAAACTGGCGCGCCCCACGATTTTATAATGATGCGCGTTGAATTATTTTTTTTTTTTCGTTCGCGAAAATTCATCGCTGATAATTTTATTTTTAATAATAATCCCGCATGACGATTTGCCTAGTAAATAAAATCGTAATCATTAAATACCGCTTATCGCTTTTCCTATCGTTTCATTCCCTTCTCTATACATACTTGTATACCCTCAATTTTATCTGCATTATCTTACTACACCGTCCCTCTCCATACAGCAACCCCGAGATTACCCCTTAATTCTTATCGATAGCATCCCAGCCATCTGTAATCCATTAATATTTCCACACACTTATACGCGTACGCACACACTCTGCTCGAAATAATTGCTCTCGCGCACTATACAGAACAAATCTTCATCCACGACAAAAGGGAGCCTCGCCCGCGCGCGGTATAATGTACAATTCCGACGCGGCCATCGCCGCGCGTACATATATATACATCGCACGTCCAGATGAAGCGACAATTAACGGGAGCAGCGAGGTAAGGGATCAGCGTCTGTCGGGAATAATCCCCTGCTCAACCTAGCGTACCCAGATCGAGGAGAGAAAAAGTGCAGCGGAAGAAGACGTACACGCGTGTACGCGTATAGCACAGACACGCCGAATGTGTATATATATACACGTGTGTGTCTACCTCAACACATCCTCGAGCCCCTCGCGCGCATAGTCCGGAGGTAATTCTCTTTAATCGAAGGAGGATGTGGAGTCGGTTAAACCGAAGTCCAGTCAGTCAGCCTCGAGAGAGCGAGCGAGAAAGAGAGAGAGAGAACGTCAGCTGCCCGGATGTCTCCCCCATCTCTCCTGAGCTCCCTTCCTCCTTCAGCCCCGCTGTATATATGCACGTATATATACAAGTGTATACACGAGCTGCTGCTGTGCACACGAGAGCTCTTGACTCGTCGGTGCTGCCCATCAGCAGCAGCAGCACCAGCAGCAGCAACAGCAGCAGTAGCACCAGGAGAGGAGGCAGCCATGTGAGACAGACTCTCCTCCTCCTGCCGTCTTCTTTTCTTGCCGAGCTGGCTCGCCTTGACGTCGTGCGTATACAGAAAGGCGACCTGCGCTCAGGTGGACCGAGTCCCTCCGATGTTTCGTAGCTATATATACGTATGGATATACACTTGTGTGTAAATATATAACGTACACGTGTTCTGTACTGCAAGAAACGGAGACGGTGGGGATAACTTCGCGCGCTAGCCCTTTTTCCTCCTCTCCCTCCCACTCCCCCCCCCCCCTGTCTCTCTCCAAGGAGCGAGAGCTGCGTTATGCATTTCTGTAATATCGAAGAGCGCACACATACATATAGGCGAACTTGTCGTATATACATCGTTATCGTAATTTATACGGCGATGTGCGCGCGGCGGTTCGCACCTCCGCCGATTTTCCCGGGGTTCACTCAACTCGCCGGCGTCGCCGCCGTCGAGTCGCTGCGAGGCATCGCCTGCAACGAGATCAGCCGCAGATATCATCCCCCGTAATGAATCGAGGGAAAACCGCGCGTGTATCGTGTGGAGGAGGTGTGTTTCTTTTTTCCGCTCGTCTCTCATTCCTTTTTCCCTGCCCCCCTCCCTCTCGCTATATATCGTCCGTAATCACGCTGTGTACACGTATATAAATACAGATATATATATATATGTACGCAGAGCGTCTGGGCCGAGCTCACGTGACGCCGAGAAGAAGGATGATGATCTCGGAGAAGCGAGCGGAGGGTTTCATTTTTCCCGAGGAGGATTCACGCTTCTTTTACCTTAGCCGCAAGGATGTAGCGCTATCTGTGTGATGTGTGTGTGTGTGTGTGTGTGTATCCGGCGACTGATCTGATTTTATATATGACGGAGAATTTTTTTTCACTTTGTCACGATCTAGCCGTGCTTGCGCGCGCAATTTGGAAGTGTAATTTCTGCGAAAGATGAGCCAGCTTGAGAAACAATTTTTTTTTTCCCCCCCATTCCAAAACAATGATCTCGAGACCTCAGGCGCGCGCTGTAATCGCTGTTTATCGGAGACATGCGTATAGCGAAAAAAAATGAAAGGGTGTCGGTGTTGCGAGAGGGAAGAGGAGCTGAGCTGCGCGTGCGACCTTGAGATCGATCTGACGATAGGATTCACGAGTTCGCGTAAACGGTAGGCAAAGGTTTATTCGTAATATATACGTATTACCGCAGGGGTTTGGGTATTAAATTTCGCGGGTTTGACGTGAGGCTCTCTCGATCTGCAGCGGTGCCTATAATATGAGCCGAGAAATCTGCCAACCCCGTGAAGCGATCTGAACTCGTGAATTGGAAATCGGTTGGCTGATTTTTTGTTTGTACACATATCGGCTCGAAAATCGGTAAAAGCGCAAAATTGTGTTTTTTTTTTTTTTGGTCGGATAGTTATTTCGTTTTGACACTAGACAGAGAGACAGAGATAGAAATTTCGTTTCGACAAACTTTCATCGGCAACAATGCATCGATGATAACGATTCGCTGCAAAGTTTCAAACCGCGTAATTTTCGGCATCGTCCAAAGGGAAAATCAGAAGATCGACGTACATTACACCTTTCTTCGAGGCATATACGCATTACCGCACACACACACACACACACACACACACACACACAACCACGTGCGATAAAAGCGTAATTCACCTCAGTCTCGCCGCAGCGCCAGAGCCGTATACATACAGCTCGAGTGTATACAGCGAATAAAGAGCGTTCCTTCGTTCTGTCGACCAGCGACACGACGAAGCAGGAGGAGAAGGTGGAAGAGGGGGTGAGGGGGGGGGGGTGGCAGAGAGAACATCGTATTTCACCTGTGCGCCTCTGCGTTCTCCTGCACGTAAGCTCTTTTTCTCCTTCGCGGAACGCGGAGCGAAACTCTCTTCTTCTTCTTCGAGAGAGAGAGACAGAGAGAGTCTCGCGCTCTTCTGCCTCGATTCCAACCTGTGCACTCGCGCACATTACACATACATACATACCGTATCGAATTGCACCGACTCGCTCGAATTGAAGCGCAGAGCCGTGTGCGATGTGCCCACACACACACACACACAAGTGTACAGCCAGCTATTTAGCAAACTCGACGTATATATAAGGCGAGAGCGCGGCGCGGCTCGCGATATCGAACTCAATGAACGCACACAGCTATATACATAGTACATACGTACGTATATATACGTGTACGTAGACGTACGCGGAGGGAGTATATACGCGTGAGTGGAAGGAGAAAAAAAATCTCTCGGCGCGGACATTCCTGGGCGTGCGACGCTCTCGATTGTTCTCGTGCCAAGGCGCAGGTATTACGGAGCGCGTATATAGTAGCGCTAGATCAGCAAAGAGAAAGAGAGAGAGAGAGAGAGAGGATCGTCCGGGCAAGATGATGAGGCAACCCGCGCCATTGCGTGCCGAGCATTTTGAAAAGTCCGCGCGCGGGTGTATGCACGTATATATATACATGTATACCTACACCGAGAGCCCGTGTGCAGGCGTCTGACTTGTGTGGTGCACGTATATGTGTATAGTTGCGGTTGGCAGAGAGGATGATGAGGATATGGCTACTGGGCTTTTTCGTGCCTCGGGGCTGACCTCGATTTTTCGATTGACGGACGCCTGATGCGTCGAATGGAATGGGATGAGCTGTTTGTTTTTGGGATTTCGGAGAGAGACAGAGAGCTTGATTGCGCGGACGTGCGAGGAGTTTACGATTCAATTGTTTCGTGCGGGTGTGCAATGAGAATTAACGTTTATTTTGATACGCGCGAGTAGAGCGAATATCGGAGCAGCATGAAATTTTAAGTTTATAGCGCGAGATCTTGCCGTTGAATAAATCAGCTGATTGTACGCGCACTTATTCGCGGAAATGCTAGAGCGCGCTGTGATACGCGGTAATTATAAACTGAAAACCGCATCCAACGCGTTGGATAAGCAAGTAATTTACTGTTTTTTTTTTATAATAATAATTTTCAATTTCATTTCATTCCTAAACCAAAGGAATTAATTGTTCAAAAATTTTAGGATTAAACGAAGCAATATATGACATTCGCTTTTCCTGTACATCAGAAAGAAAAACTATACTCGTGCATCCGTACCCCCGCAGAATCGATAAAAAAGCTAAAAATTCTCCCATCGCAACGAATCATCCTCTAGCTCACACCTCGGTATATATCGAAATCTCTGGTATTTCGTTCGGAAAAAAAAGACAATAAGAAAAAAAAATGCGACCATATAGCACACGCCGCAACCTCCGACGACCGAATAAAGTGCCAGAGCGCAAATACCTTCGATAAACGAATGAGACAAAGGAGAAAGTGTGACCGAAGAGGAGAACCCCCACCCGCGCGGGCCTTTGCGGATCATCGCTAAAAGAGACGAAAGCAGATACGCACTTAGAGGCTCATGCCATATCCTGCCCCGCGACTCGGCTTTATAAGCGCACGTATATATACAGCCAAAGCAGCACTTTTTTTTTCGAGTTCAACGATCTCGGATGCGGAGCACGACACGACCGCTCCGTAGCAAGTCTGTGTGTGTGTGTGTGTGTGTGTGTGTGTGTGTGTGCGAGCGTGTCCCAACCGACGGAGCCGAATTGGCGATTCGAGCGTATTATAAATGCGAAAGAAGGCACTTTCCTCTGTCGCCGAGGGAAATTCCTGCTGATGCTCGGCATTCGATTCTCTTTTTTTCCTCCTCCTCCCCCTCCTCCTCCTCCTCTTCTTCTTCTTCTGGCGTTACAGTGTAGGAGACGCTGGACGATCGAATTAGGCGCGTATTGTACTTTTCGATGCGAATTACACGTATATATAGACTGCAGAGGGACATAGAAGAAGCGGAGGAAAAAAAATGAAATTTACGTAATACACATTACACCCGCCTGTATACAGCCGATGCATCGTCTAACCCATCGGACGCGCGTATAACCGGAGATAACGATCGGCTCATTATATCCCTATATACGTATACACGCACGAAACGACGAAAGTTCGGCCATCGTGAAAATGCTCGGAGCAATTTGCATCCTGTGTTTGTGTCTCTCGCTCTCAAATTGCCTCCATTAACGAGAATCATCATCGTTTTGTATATACGTCCCGAGTGTATATATACGTAAAGACTGGAGGGGGAAAAGCGCTAAACGCTATTCTCGTGTATTATCTCCTTCTCGTCGTCGGTTGTTTAAGCGCATCGGAGAGCGATTTATCTCGCGCGTCTTCTCCCCGACGAATTTTACCGCGAGCAGCTGAGTAATGCGACGCGTGATGCACACATTCCGAGAGAGAGTCGAGCTATATATATATATAAACGATGGAAATCTTAACGAGACGATTTCCAGCTGTGCTCGTGTATATAGAGTCCGTCTCTCGTCGCGGAATTCGTGCGATTTATTATACATGCGCTCGATTATAATATAATATATATAACAGACGCGGTGTGAGATACAAATAACGATTTTCCGCGATCAAATATTCATCCCGGAGTCACGCGCGTCGAGATGTATACGTATCTGTATATATATATAGGCGTCATTAATTATTCGAGAGACAAGCGTGCAATAATTATACATTTACGGCGTTAGATGGAAAAGTCGCGGTGTGTCTGTATGTGTGTGCGCGCGAAGCTGAATTATTGATGGGGCTCCCCGCGAGGCGTATATATATATATATAATATATATATATTACATGTATATATACAGGCTTTTCATCTGCGGCGACGCGACGAGCGACGAGCGTTGAGTTTCTCGGGATAGTTGGTACTCGCGGAGAACTTAATTAGGTGCGTCGTGTCATTACCGGGAATGAGACACGCTTTTCTGTCGTCGAGTCGTATACATATATATACTATATAACGTATATACAGTACACCTATAAACACACACACACACACACAACTGAGCGCGGAGGGGGAGGAATGAAGAGATCGCGGCGCGCGTGGATGGAAACGGCCGATATCGATCGCGACGCTATATATTGTGGGTATACGCATATACATATATATATATCTGTATACGTAAAGTACGAAGGGCGACACGTGTGCAACTGTTTATCGCACGTGTTGAAAAGCGAAGATTTGCCATTATTTCAGTAGTGCCGATGAGGATTTCGAGCGATATATATATAGTACGCAATAATGGCTTGTTTCCTCTGCTGTATATTTCGTGTGTTCTTTGTTTCGACCTCGAGCCTACACATATACGTATAGCCCATACGCTCTCGGTCCGAGAAATAGAGAAATATTCAAATATTCGTTGCGTAGAAGCAAACGGGAGGGACGCCGACGTCGTCTGCGCTCGGACGGACGTCGAGAGCCGGGCTGTATAAATGTACGCGTGTATTCGGAGGGGAAAGAAAGAGACTTAGAGAGAAATACACGGTGCGCATATAGGGGCTTTGGCGTCGAGTGAAAAAAACGCGCGCAAGATTAAGAGAAATAGCGAGTCGTGGAAAAATTATTATTTTTCGTTTGGATCTGAGATGTTAAAAGTATTCGAGCGAAGTTTGCGTATACAGTGTGTCATTATAGTAATCGCGTGTTCAAGTTCAAAAGCGTGTCGAGCAGAAACATTTTTCAATTTACATACGATTCTTTATCTGAAAGGGTCGAGAAGTTTAAAGCTCGATGACACGATGACCGATGGCCGTAAAGCGAAATTAAAAAAAAAAATTCTGTACATAAAGTTTCCTCGCAACGATAAAATCGCTAAAACAATCGATTTCCAAACCAAAAGAAAATTCGTCAACCGACAATCCCAAGAACTACCTGAAACACCCGAAAAGTCCCAACGCACGGACTGTAGAGCCGCGATAGTCGTACGAGAAAAGATCGTTCGCGCGGAGGAGGAGAGGTCGGCGAGAAGGGAGAGACCGAGAGAGTAAGGGGCGGGTGGGCGCGAGCGGGAGAGATAACGCCAGTAGCGCTGCTGCTGCTGCTGCTGGTGCTGCTGCGCAGCGAGTCGAGAGTCGGGAGAAGTGGGGATCGAGCCACCCCAGGGGCGGCTCGCCCGAGCTTTCAGCCTCCATTTTGCTGAATCATCGATGCTATATACGCTGAAAAGCTCCCGGCGCGATCTCTCGGAAAATCCTCGGCTCGCGCGTTACGAGAAAACGCGGAGTATAATCTCTCTCTCTCTCTTTCTCTCCCCCAGAGGTTCTGCCGTGGCGTATATACACGTATATATGGTGTAGGGAGAGGAGAAGTCAATTTCCGCGGCAGGACTCTCTCTTTCTCTCCTCGAGGCAGACAGACGCCGCTGCAGACACACACAGACACACACACGTCGTGTGTGTTAAGCTTCCGGCGGACATGTTCTCTCTCGAGCCCTCTTGTATATATACGTGTATGTTATAGGTATACTGCACGTGCGGCTGGATATAGTATATATACGAGCGTTGCTACCAGGAAACGCGTCCCAGGGAGCTGCGCGTCAAATGGAAGCGAGTGTATAAGAGAGAGAGAGAGAGAGCGAGAGAGTTTATGCTGCCGCTGCAGTTGCTGGACGCGAAAACGGCTCTCCGGACGACTGGCTCCGCTAATGCAGCAGGGGTTGAGCCTACTCTCTCTCTCTCTCTCTCTCCGGCTTTGTGTGATATGCCTCCCCCTCGTTCGCCAGTTTGCGCCTGTATACGTATACTACGGATCTATATACGTGTGTACAGTCGATGCGTGTTTCTGTATATATATGCGATATACGTATACTCTCTGCGGCTTTTTTTCTCTCGACGTCCCTGCGCAGAAAGAGAGAGAGAGAGATAGAGATGAATATCGACTGCGCGCGGCTTTGGGGACCTTGAAAACCTCTCGCGCCGGAGTGTAGAGTTCGAAAAGAGGAAAATTGGCGGCTCGCTGTGTGCCACTTTTCAGCGCGTCGATGTAGCTTTCCCCATTTTCCCACATTCCCACGGCAAAATCAATAACAATTTCAGTACGGACTCTCGCTCGCTCGCTCTCTCGCCAATCGATATCGGACACGAGAGAGAGAGAGAGAGCAGAAAGAGAGAGAGAGAAAGACAGCGAGAGCCGCCCGCGCAACGACACATATATATCGAGATAGAAAGAGCCGACTCTCCCGAAATAAGTTCACACGCTATCAATCAATCGACTGCCGCGTTATCAGCCCCCGAAAAAGGCGCGAGCACACACACACACGCGGCTTTTATCTCGAGCGTTATCTCCTCCCACCCCCTCCTCCCCCGTCCCAGAGAGCAGCAGAGTATACATGTATAACTCTCGCGTTTTGTATGTAACACACAGAGCGACGAGGGGAGAGGGAGAGGGAGAGGAGAGAAGCGGGGAAACGGAACGAGAGGAGAGTGAGAGAGCGAGAGAGAGAGAGAGAGAAGCTCTCCGGTGACGAGAGAGAGGAGTAGCAGTAGCAGAGCCAGCAGATATTGACCCGTCGCTGGCGAGCCTCCCCGGGACTATGCGCTGTGCTCCGTTACCTGGCAACACTTCGAAGCCAACACACCTCTCTCTCTCTCTCTCTCTCTCTCTCTCTCTCTCTCTCTCTCTCTCCGCAGCGTCGAACCTTGGAGATCTGCTGCTGGTGTTGCTGCTGCTGCTGCTGCTGCGGCTCTTCCTCTCTTTCTATATACGCTCAAAGTTGCGGGTATTCCCTCCTCGGAGCGATGCGCTTCGCTGCGCCGCCGACGACGAGGGAAGCCTTTGCTTGTGTGTATATATCGTGTATTTTACTGCGGGAGTATAGGATATGTATGTATAACGTACGTGTAGATATATGGGTGACCTCCTTGCCGAATCGGAGATGAGATGCAACGATACATGTACACGTATATATATATATGTGTATGTGTGTATCGTGGATAACGCGGAACGTCTGCGGAAGTCTGCACCCAGCGAAAGAGAGAACATTAGCGTCGCACGCGCGGACGATCGATTTTCCCTAAAAGCTTCGCAAGATAGCATCTCTCTCTCTCTCTCTCGCCCGAAAATATGAGGAAAGGCGCGCACACACATGACGGTACATATACACAGAAATCGAGTGCTCCGCGCGGCGACGAAGAAAATTGTCGCTCTCTCTCCGAGAGGATCCATCATCATTAGGCCGTCGGCCGGGAAATGTTGATTTTCACGCTGTCGCCCACTGTGTATTACTCAGTACACTCCCACCACCCCAGGCATCAGAGGTGCTTTTTTCGGCCGCACGCACGCGACACCTGCTTTTTGTGTATTACGGACGCAGACGGGAAAACACACTCGCCGCGGAGATGATTTCTCCTATTCTCGAGTGGGCGATGGGACGAAATATAGGTGCTGATCGATCGGAGAGGGAGAGAGAGAGAGACACCCCCTCACCGCTTGATTAACCCAAATATACAGTTCTTCTCTCGCTGGATGGAATCGCGCTGCGAAACGAGAGACGAAAGTCCGAGCGTAATTGCGTCGGCCTCTCTCGCGCCGCATCGAAATTTCATTCTCGTATAGTCCAGAAAGAGGACGACCTGGACAGAGAGAGAGAGAGAGAGACATAGTGTAAAAGCATGTCACCCATTTCTTCCGAGAGAGCGTCGCTGCCGCGGCGATCCAATCCAATCGAACAAAGAGGACTACCCTTCCTCCTACGACCTCGCTCGCGGCGATTATTATATGAATAATAAATCGGCATCCACACGTACACGCGTCTGTCTGTACACGTACACAGAGAGAGAGAAAGAGAGAGAGAGAGAGACAGGGCGCGGCGACGCTGGTTGCCCGTGGCGACCAGGGCCTCCCACCTCCTCCTCTTCTACATCCTATAGATAGGTGTATACCTGCGCAGCTCCGCTGCAGCACACGGTCCTCTCGCCGAGAGAGAGAGAGAGAGGCCGATCAATAACAGCCGGAGCTCTCGCAATGCTCCGCGAGCTCGAGCTCTCCCTCGTCTTCTCCTCTCCTCGCATCTCTCGCTCTTTATCGTCTTATCGCCCTCTCCCCCGGCAACCCCTCGGTGTGCGTTGTACACACATACACATAATGTACGTACGTATAGGTAGACGCGCGAGCGATGAAATTGGACTTTGTTCTGTGTTTGTATCTATATACGCGTGGAAAGAAGCGAACTCGTTCAACGGCGAGTTCGCCGAAGATGAGGAGGATATAATTGACGGTAGTTAAGGAGATAAGTCCGAGCGCGCGTATATATACGTTATGTGTGTGTGTGTGTGTGTACGACACCGCCGGCGCAGAAGGCAAATGACGCAGAGCCTGCCTCGATAATGAGCCGAGGCCAATCGTTTTCTCATTATTTCTATTCTAGTTGCGCGCCGCGCGCTGACAATTTTCTTGTCTTCTGTTTTTTTTCTTTTTCTTTTTTCATTCTCGCCGCCCGGGGAGAGATACCGACCTGCGCCTGTATATGCGTACGCGGCCAGTGCTAATCATAATAAGTGTGCCGTATAGCTTCTATATATCTACGACTCGTCGCGCGTAAACGTCTTGTTTACGAGAAGTCCGCGCAAGAGTTACATATATATTCCAGGTGCTTTAGTTTTCCCCGCTGCGCGTATTACACACGTGGAATATAGCAGTAGAGATTCGGAATTTCCGCGAAAAAGCAGTCGCTCTCTCTCTCTGTCTCGTCCGGCCGGGTGTCGGATCGATACTGCCAACCGCGAGGAGAGGAACGCCGGGGAATCCCCGACTTATTAATACCCTCTGCTCTCGAAGCTACTCCGCTCCCTATATAGTACACGTAGATCCAATGTGTATACACACGTGTGTATAACAATGTATATATGTGACAGTCACGTTTGGCTAATTCGCTTTCGACGAAATCTCGAGCGACTGCGGCTTTTACCGAGAATCAAGGATGCCAACCTCGCGCCGGGAAAAAAGATCGCCGCGGCGCCATCATGCCCCCTGTGCTGCACACACGGACGTACACACGTATTATAATACACCAACGCACCAGCTCTCTTTCTCTCTCTCTCTCTCTCTCTCTCTCTCTCGCGGGCAGCGCTGAGAGAGCCCGCAGAGAGAAGAGAAGAGAGAAGCGAAGGGGGCGGCGCTCCGCGCGCCGAGAGGGAAAAAGAAGAAGACGAGGACGAAGAAGAAGACGGAGAGCGGAGATTGCGCGGGAGCGTGGGTATAGGTTGGTGGAAATGCTCTCCCGATGGGTGGGCCGTGTTTCTTACTCTCTCGCCGGGGCGGACGTGGAGGGGACGACAGGGGGAATCGCCGAGGGGGAATTTCTCTCCGGATCTCATTCTCTCTCTCTCCCTCTTACTTGAATTATTGAGGATTACTCGAGAACCGCGAGGAGAAGGCTCGGTATTTCGGCGAATCACGCCATCTCGTGTCCCATTTCTTCTGCGTCTATTACGGGTTCGTATAGGTATATAGACGTACAGCGTATAATACTCGAAAAGCTTCTATAAGATCCTAGAGAAGAGCCGAAGGTGAATTGAGGGAGAGAAGAGGCGTATTAGGGTCAGAAGCGGAAGTACCGCTCACGCCTTTGAATTACGATTATTGCTCCACGATAATGAGCCCGCGAGACGGCGATGTCTTCGAGGAGAGTCTTTATACGTATATATAACGCGTGCAGGTGTAGTGTCGATTCTGCGGACAGATGGCGCTCGATACCCCGCTGCATTTTATTGGGTGTCAGAGAAGCTAGAGGGGGAAGGGAGCGTAATTGGAGTTGGAATTATCATTGAGAATCGAAGCTTTTCCCATTGTTCGCCGACGAGAGAGATGCGAAACAGACTCGATTATCCGCGGCGCGAGGCGCTTGTGTAACGCGAGATTCTCAAAAACTCAATAAAAGTCTCTCTCTCTCGGCGGCGTTACGCAAGCGCGCAGCGCAGAGAAGAAAAATAAAGGAAACCTCGAGAGATGACAAAAGCGAGCACAGTTAGCCTCGCGTCACGCACTGGAGCAGCGTCTCTCTCTCTCTCTCTCTCTCTCTTGCGACGACACCTTAGCAACAACAACAACAGCAGCAGCAGCAGAGCAGCGGAGCAGCAGCCTCTTACCTTGAGAGATTCTCCCGCGCGTATCTCCAGCCTTGCGGAACGCGAAACGCACAGTCCGCGGCATTGTTCTTATATACTGGCTGGAGGATAAGTACTAATCCTGCTAACCCACGCTCTCACTCGCTGTCGAGTTGAGATATATACATACTCGCGTCTCTCTCTCTTTCTCTCTCTCTTTCTATGTATATATATAGACGCGCGTATAGGAGAAGCGCTGCCTGGTAGACCAGTTCCCACGAGCAGGATGGAAGCCAATGTACCGGTTTCGCGATTATTGCCGACGCCGACGTCGTCGCCTCTCTCGCCTCTCTTGGACGGTGCGGGAGTGCGTGCGTACACTGTACATATACGTACGCGCAATCTTATCTCGCTGCGATGATGTGAGGAGAGCCGAGGTCTTGCTCTCCCGCGTATATATGCGCGAGCGCGAGTATACGAGAGCGCGATGAGGTTACGTGTTAATGCGATTGTTCGGATGTGGGTAGACGCACCGGGAGGGACGAGGAGTTTCTCTTTCGAGGCTCTGCGCACTGCTCTGTGTTGGGTTATACGCATAGACGCAGTGTGGACTTTTGAGATCTGTATTGTTTTACGTCGATTGGATAATTTTATTTATTTTTTTTTTTTTGTACACGTGGAGGCTGGAAGAAGTTCGAAAATCGAGTTGGAATTCGAATTTCCCGCCAGAACTGCATTCCACTGCATAATTATTTGAATTGGGCAGTATTTTATCTAAACCTTGAATACTATACTTAAAGTGACGAAGGAAAATACGACTTGCTCTACCGAGATTTCATTTTCTATTTAAATCACTTATATGGTTTCTTATATCCGCTCTGTATTTCGGCGCGAAATTCAAATTTTCAATTCAAAGTACCGCGAGCAACACTTTTACAAATTCCATTCGGAATGAAATAAACTTCACATCTTATTTAAACCAATTCGCGCCTCCAACATCAACATCCGTCCTTTCTCTCTCTACCTCGCCAACTCCTCTTGTATACACCCATATATCCTCATCCCGCGGACTCAGCAGACACACACAGCGCATACGATCTCTCGCTGTAATCATTTGAGGAAGTGAAAACATCAGCTCCTACGCTCGTCGCGCAGCGACCTTGGCAACAGCAGGATCTGCAACAGCAGCAGCAGCAGCTCTCGTCTCAAATTCTGCGCTCTGGATCTCCAGCAAGATGATACTCCCATATATAATACATACAACACACAGGGACGCGAGGAGAGAGTCGCGTGCGCGCAATGCGCGCGAAATTTGAATTGCCGGGAAGGAGAGAGAGAGAGAGAGAGAGGCGTCTCGCGTAGCTCGGCTCCCGGAATGATCAACGCGGGGGGGCTTCGCGCGTCACACGAACTCCAGACAACACTGCTCATGCTTCGTGAATTATTCCGTGCGAGAGGAGCTTTTGCGCTATTTTCTATATATGTACTCGGCAATCGCTCGCTCGCTAAGCATAGAGCGATCTCCGGCTATTTATAAATATTTCTTTTTCGCCGCGCGCGCTGCTCGACGGCCGCCTGTGTGTAACGCGTGTGTGTGTGTGCGCGCGAGTTAGAGGAAAAAAAAAGCGAATACGCAAGCATTTATTATACGAGTATAGGCGAGTCTCAGGGTCGAGGGCGTGTTTGCCGAGCGGACTGAAAGTTTTTCTCGTTTACATCGGCGCAGGCCAGTGTGTACAATTAGTTTGCGCGCATCAATAATAAATACATTATGTTTATATGCACATATTGTATGCGTAAAAAATTGATGATCGACATCGATCTCGATGAGGCTTGCGTCCGTAGCGTCGCGCGCGTATACATACATAGATATCGGCCGGAATAAAATAGGAACGAGGAAAAAGAGAGAAGACGGAAGAGCCACCTCGAGCCGACTCTTCTTCTCGCGCGCAGCAGCGGAGCGCTCGGTTCATTAGCGACATTCCGGCTGCATCGGTCGGCTGACTCATCACTAGCGCACCACCTTGGGACAGCGCCGACGTGGATACGTAGCGGCTGCTTCTCCTTCTATTCTCTGCTCTCCGCTTGCAGAATGATATTCCGCGCGCGCGGCTGTGAAGGCGCGCGCATATACGTATATGGGTGTCTTATTATGTTCGGATTTCGATCCAACCGAGAGAGTCTTCGTTATAGTCAGCTGTTATCATCGCCTCTTCGCGGAGAAACAAATTTTATCGATTTTTTTTTAATAGCGTAGGAACAATTTCGGAGATCGATTGTGCATAACGTAACGTGTACGTCTATACACACCGAAGATTCTGAGACTCGTCTTCAGGATGTAGCGAGTGTCGAGCGTGTGGCTGGTTATATATATAAAAAAAAAAGTTTGCTACAATATGGGATATTTATAGAGAGCGGAATATTATGCGCCGAGAGCGGTATATAGCTCGGCTCGTGGCTGTGTGTGTTAACCTATAGAAAAAGATTAACGAGAAGGTTTTACCCATTCGGAGACGAGGCTCTACGTAACGAGCAAGACCTGAATTGTTCTTATGGTCAAGATTAACTATTGAATAAACAGTGTCACGTATGGCATCGCGACTCGTACGCGCGTATAATAAGAAACATTATACAGAGTGTACATTGTGGACTATTTTAGTAACTGATGATGAAACGCGAACTCGTATAGCTCGGAAAGTCTCGTCTAAAGTTAATGGACTGAAATTACAGACGAGATGATACATATATAATATACACACGTGTGTGTCTCTCTCTTCTCTGGGTGTCTATATATACGTGTATTTTCGACTTTTCGGAAAATCGATGGGACAAACACACTTTTGATTTTTTAACGAGGAGGAGGAGGAGGAGCGCACTCAGACAGCAAGCTTCTTATCGTAACGGAGAGATATTGACCAGTTGGTAATCTTCGTGGCTTAAAAAAACAGTAACAACGAGAAAAAACGAGGGAAGAATTCGACTGCAGACTGCGCGGGCGGCTCGCGTGACTGGGAAATGTAAAAAATTCACGGCGCGTTCGTTTCCTCGAAAACTTATGCTCTTCGCTGCTCTCTCTCTCTCTCTCGAACTAGATCTCGATTCGCTTCGCGAATTCTCGTCGACGACAGAAAAATGCCGTGTATTCTCGCGCGCAATGAGGAGCGGGGCGAGGGAACGATTTTTCTAAAAAAAAAAAAAAATAAAATAAAATTGTTTCGGACGATTAAAAAGGAAGAGCTAATTTTTTTTTTTACGTCAATCGCAAAATATATTGTACGAGTCCTCGAGTTCGCGTCCACCAATACAAAGACAAAAACAAAAAAAAGAATCTCATTCACATCAGTATATAACAAGCTGCGCTCAGTAACATAAACGCGGCTCGATCGTGCGCGAAAGAAAAGGCGGATGCGCTTTTCAAAACGAAAGCCGAGCGCGCATGTATATATAGCCTCCGCGAAACGGAGACGCGACGTCGTTAATATACTACATGTATATTGTACATATATATACACACCTATAATTACGTATACGTGTACAACATATACATATACACATACGCGTATATACGTATATGTATATCGCGCGCAGCAGACCCGCAGCATTTGAAAAAACGGAAGCAGCAGCCGCAGCCGCACAGTAGCAGCGGCGGCGGCTCGTCGTCGCTGTTATGATTTTCTTCGTCTGCCTTACTTGACGGGCGCTGTTATTCGCTCGCTTGCTCTCCAGTAGGACGAATAACAGGATATACGGTGTCCGATGAGCATATCCCAGTCGTCCGTCTGCGCAGCTCTCTCTCTCTCTCTCTCTCTCGCTCAGCCCGTTATCGACCGACGTATATATACCTGTACGCCATATACATACACATATATAGCGTGTACTGTCCAGCCGCGTGTGTGCGAACCGCAGAAGCGCGGAAGTCGCGCGCGACGCGACGTTACGTGTATATATACCGATATAGAGCCGAGTGTGTGTGTGTGTGTGTGCGGAGGTGAGGGAGTTTGTGTGTTTTCTTTCTAGCGGTGGGAACGTCTCTCCGAGAGAGAGAGAGAGAGCCTCGTTTTTGATTAGGACGATTTTTTCTTCTTCGCCTTACAACGGCGTACACGCGTATATAATTACAATTATAATGGTTTTCGAAATCGAGAGTTTATAGAGGTCGAGACTCTCTCGCGAGCGTCGGGGAGATAATGTAAATCCGTGTAAGCGATGCGATCTCCGAGCTTTTCCCCCGATATATATAATACGCTCAGAAACTCGCCGGATAACGAGCGGCTCATAGCCGTTCTTTTAATCTGAAATATCGATAGAAAACGCGCGCATCTCATTTGTGTCTATACACAGCGAGCGTATCTCTCGAGTCGATAAAAAAAAAGGGGAAAAAAAAATAAAAGAATTCCCCAACTCCACACGCACACAATGCATATTCCGAGCGATCCGCGATGCTTATCCGGCCTAATGACGCCCGTTTAGATTCATAGTGAATTAAACGTCCCGGCGTAATTTGAAATGCGCGCCGCGCGATTTCATTAAAGGCCCGCGCGTCGCGATTCTCGAAGCGCGCGTGTGTGTCGTATATGTGTGTAACAAGCCGCGCAAAATCACGTACGCCGCGCGGCCGATCGTAAATCAGATCGCCGCGAGAGATAAAATTCATTTCGGGCCGATGTATACGTATATATAATATACATATATACGTATCCCGGGCGTGCGATTAAATTTTCGAGGCGAAAACTGTCGGGCGGGAAATTTGAAACCGAGTGGGATGAGGAGTGGGGGGAGAGCGATTTTCGGTAAATCACTTGGGAGAGACAGAGCGGAGAACGTTTAGCGCCAGTTGGATGCTGATGACGAGCGAAATAAACGATCTGATGTGTAAGAGAGAGAGAGAGAGAGAGAGAGAGAGAGAAAGAAAGATATAGGATGACTGCTGTTTATCCCTCGTGAAGGCGGACAGACTTTTATCGATGCGTTCCAAGCGTGACTGAATGTTATGATGGGGTGGCTGGATTGGATTGGGGTTATGGTCTTAATGGGAGCTTGGGCGTGATGCCTTTTTATTGAGATTAAAGTTTTGAGGGGACTGAGCTGAAGATTTTTGTAACGTGTGTGTGTGTGTCTATACTTCGTTGATGAAATGGAATGTGTATATGGATGTAATATTGGATGATGTATATGTATGGAACAATTAATTGTAAGTCGCTGTATAGGTGTGTTTGATTGCGACTTGATAACAAATTTGGGATGATAAACAGAAAAAACATTGGCGTAACAATTAGTAGTAAACATGCTAATGCACGATACAAAATAATTTTAAGAATTCAAATTTGTCAATAAACTACATTGTATCCATTATTCCAAAAGGTGTACACTGTACATACAATGTATTTAAAACCGGATAGTGTGCGTCGCGTCAAGAATTACGATTTTCACAAGCCACACTCGTCGGAGTAAGCCGGTCACAAGTGACACACACGCCCAAACGAAACGCGATCGTCTCTCCTGCTCGACGTCTCGTTAATTAAAACTCGGAACGAGCTCTACATCAAAACAGCAAACGGAACCACCAAAATAAGATCACATCATCGCTCAACCCCCCCAGCAGTTCCCACCCGTCCGCTCGACAATCTATATACATTATACACACACTGAGTACATATATAGACGTGTACTCTCTCTCCCCCCCCCCCCTCGTCGTCATCTCCATTGCGGAGACCCAACATCCCCGTTGTCAATTTCCGCAGAGGCTCTTTTACCAGCTCCGATCGCACAATGCCCGCGTACATATAGGTATATCGGTGATACTGTACACAATACACGTATATAGGTATATAACGTACTCACCTCTACACGGCGATCATCTCTCGCCTTTCCGGATGACATAATAGGCCGAGGCTCGTGTCGCACGCATCCCGAGGGTCTCTGTTAGCTCTTCCCACACGAGAGCTCGACTTCTCGACTCTCTGGTCTCTCTGCTGCGGGGGTGTTGTGTTGCAGGCCCTTCTCTCCTCTCTCTGCTTCTCGTCGTCAATATTTGCTTCGCGGGAGCACGTATAGCTGTATATATTTGTCTGCGGATATGGGGACATAATAAAGGAAAAAATTGGTGAGACTCAAACTCATTGGAATCATGGTCAAACTACATAGTTTTACATTTTTTTGGCAATGCAACGAAGCAACTAGTTTAAATTTAATTCTCGTTAATTTAAGGGCGGGAAATTCGAATTCTCAATTAGCGTGTCGCGGACCGCCTTAATAACCATGTAATCCACTCGAATAAATCCATTATATCCTCGTCGCTCACGACAAACACACGAATTATCCTCCAAATCACTCCGTATACCATCCGACTCGACATTTCCATGTCCACTAGAAAAATAAGCGGTACGCACACACACACACAGCCTATCCATATATATACGTATATAGCATCCTTTCTCGCGTCACATGCGCTCACCATCTCATTACTCCTCGTGTATAGCGCGGTGCAACGACTCTCACAAAAGTATACAATAAAACCTAGAGAAACGGGCAGAAAAGCAGGCAGACACGCGTGCACTTAAGCATCGGGAATAAAATACACACGCACACACACGATCCACATCATAACTTTCGCTTCTCTCGGGGCACCGCAGACAACATCTCCTCGCCGCTTCGTGTCTGCGCTATAAGGAGATATAGAAACAGTTTTTGAGGAATAAAAATAAAAGCGAAAAAATATACGTATATGCACGTGTATAAGTGTATATACGTACACGCGCATACATACGCGCGCATCTCTCTCGTCAGCTGTGGAGGCTCTCCTCTAATAAATATCCATTAATTCCTTGACCGCAGCTCGCCGCGGCGAAGGAAAAAAGCCGAAGGTAAGAGAGAGAGAGAGAGAGAGAGAGAGAGAGAAGAGGGGGATGTTTATCATGTCACGCACGCGGCACGCGCCAGAGCAGATGACTCGAAGAAGAAGAAGAGAGAGAACGAGAGAGTCGATCCAGCTGCCTTCGATGAGTCGACGATAGCGCGGCGTATAACGCAACGGAGGAAGTTGGAACAGAAAGCGAGAGAGAGAGGGAGAGAGTTCGGACAGATCAGCCGCTACAGATGTTCGCGCGAGCGAGAGAGAGAGAGAAGGGAATTAATTGAGAGCGGACACGCGCCGCTGATGGCAATTAACTAATGGGGAGGACAGAGAGAGAAGCGACGTGTGTACACGAGGAGGCTGATTAATTCGAGACCGATGTTACATATAAATGCAATTTTCCTGCTGATGACGTCGCTCTCTCGATCGCGTCTCTCGGCTTGTTTTCAGCGAGAGAGCCGCAGATGTTCGCCTGCGAATTATTATACGTACAGATTGCCAGCGATGCGGCGATGTGGATGTTGGAGAGAGAGAGAGAGAGAGGGAGGATGATGGGTTTTTGCGGATTTTTCGAGAATTGGCGTAATTTACTGGTGATATGTAGGTGATTTTTGGAAATGAAACGGGCTATTATGGGACAGGAAGGAAGCTGCGTTTGAAAGATTTTTGTTTTAAGAAAATTTACCGATTGATTTTGCATTAAAAGCAAGAATCGTTGATTTGAATTCTTAATTTCTAATTTTCTCGTTATTGATAAAATTAGTATGTTGAATTTTTTATAAAAAGTTTATTAGAATTGACAGTTAGGTCATCTCTCTGCAAAACTTTTAATTATAATCAAATTTATAAATATTATAAACAAATCATAATTAACAAATCTAACACTAACAGAAATATTTATGCGGAACGAGATATATAAAAAGAAGAGTCTCTCGACCTACAATAAAATGTATATATATATAGTTACGTAAATTTACCCAGTGGAAGGCAAAAGTGCGAGTGAACAGCCGTTGCCGCATCAACGCGCGCCAAAAACAAAGAGAGCGCCAGAAGCCCTCAGGCGCTCAGTCAGGAGCAGCATCCTTTCGCTTTCATCTGCCGCGTTTTGGCGCTGCTGCTGCTGCGCGCAACTCTTGGAAATCGAGACGATCGGCGTGTCTAAGGACGTTTTACGCTTTTTTTTATATATGATAAGAAAAATTAATATTGATGATTACTAGTATGTTTTTAAATAATTCGTATTCAAAAAGTATTACTTTATTTCTTTACTATTATATTTTGTTTTAACATAATTGTTACGCATCTGATTTTTTTACTAGCATTATACGAAACGAATTACTTTATTTTCATTTGATTTGATTTTCTTTCGCAGAAATTTTTCGAATAATCCGTAATTCATACTTGTAATTACAATTTTTTTCCACAGCCATATAAAAACAATTCTAAAAATCCTTTCAACGTTCCCTAACCCGCGCTAAGACTCGCAGTCACCCAAAATCTCAAAACTTTAACCCCACACCGTCTCCCCAATAAATCTGTACTCTTTCCTCAACCATCAGCGAGCGTAAAACAGCCTCGGCGAGCCTGGAAACGAGCGTCAGGCCTCTTCGAAAAAAAACCAAAAAAAAAAAAAAGAAACAAACGCAGCCAATGCAGTCCCTCTCGCTCTTATAATACTTCAACGCTCTTTCTACAGCAGAGAAGATCAGCCGCAGCAGCAGCAGCAGCCGTAGCCGCAGAAGCGGGAGGGAGAGAATGAGATGATCGGTTCGGCTCGTGCCGGTTCGAGTTACGAGAGACGGTAGCAGGTGCCGCCTGTCCTGGCGTGTGCCGCGTCCCCCCCCCCTTTTTTTCTCCTTTTAAATACTCCCGAGCGCGCGCGCGCGCGCGAGAAACAGGTATTTTTTCGGAGGCATTCGCAAGATGTTGCGCGGCTGCCGCGGCTTTTTTCTCTTCATCTCTTTCCTCCTTTCGTTCGGTTGCGTTAAAGGGAGAGACGGACGACTCTCCGAGTCGAGGAGATTCGTCGCGTCGCGGCTGTGTGGAAAAATAACGGCTGCTATGTATGTGTACAAGTGGCTAATTATAAAAGTGTATACAGGAATTCTAATTCGTCGCGCTTAATTTTTGTCGTTATCGCACGCGAGAGCGTCGTAAGAATAATCGCTCGAAACTAGAATTACACCCGACTCTTTAAACTTTCCAAGTCAACAATTTAACGCGTCGCCCCCCGACTTGCCAAACAAAGCTAATTAATCGTCCCACCCACGTACACAAGACGCGATCAGCGTCTCGCGAATGACACAGCACGCGATAATAATTCCACGCGGCGTAATGCGCGCACGTCCATAAGGGCATACCCTATATATGCACTATATATATACGTTTCGCCTTCTCCTCGAAAGACACCGTGTCAGAGGAGCGAAGGAGGAGGGAGAAGGACGGTTGCGCCGGCATATAAACATATAACGAGCAATTTCAGGAGGCGCTGCGCAGATGAGATTGAGGGCTCGATATATATACATAACGCGCAGCTCGGCACGCGCCGCTGTATATATTATATATAGCTCTCATCTGCGGCAAGGTGTTCCTCTCTCGTCTCTGTATATACAGGTATATTGTGTGCAGAGAGAGCTGCACCTTTACGCTTTTCCGAGAGACTCTTGGCCTCTTTATCTCTCCATCGGCTCGATCTGGAGAGCCCATAGAGTGGGATAGGTTGGGGCGAGAGCCTTACTTTTTTTTTTTCACCTTCGGCGCCGTTTCATCCGCTTCGTTTTACGGACGTGATTATTTATCGTCGCAAGAGAGACTCGGGTGTCTGATGTACAGGGGAAACACTTTCGACGCTCGTCGTCGCTGTATGACGTTGTAATTTTCCAAAAATCCAAATTCGTCCAATTAAAGCCGATCTTTACACACACGTCGCCCTCTCCAACGCAATTTCCATTTCGATGCATCACGCTCGTCGCCTTAAAAACGAGAAAATAAAGAAAAAAGTAACCGTCGCACCCGCCGTAACTTTCACCGTACACACATGCATCATCCCCTAATTTTCCTCAACAGCTTATCTCCGCATCCTGTCGTTCTCTCTCTCTCTCTCTCTCTTACTCTCGGCTTTGTCTCGCGTTGGCGCACACACGCGCAAAGCCCCGAGAAGACGAACAAGTCGACGCGACTGACTTCTTCGCCTGCCTCCGCTTCTTTCCTCCCCTGCGCCATACACATACACACATGTATGTGGAAGAGTCAGACCGGCACGCGTCCGTTCTTCTCTGCGGCTAAGTATCGAGCAGCTGTTGTCGGCGGGCGCGTGCCACCAGGTTGCAGCTTCTCTCTCTCTCTCTCTCTCTCTCTCTTTCGCTGCTGCTGCTGTTGTTGCTGTGTGTATATATACGTATATATACGTGTATACTGTAGTGTACGTTAAATGAAAGAGAGAAAGAGAGAGAGAAAAAAAAAGGCAGGAGATAATGCCGGGGTAGAGAGAAGGTCGACGCTCTCGCGTCGGAAATAAGAGAGCAGCAGCCTATTGATCGGGACAGCTGAGGAGGACGGGGATATATATAATGGGACGTGAATTCGCGAAGCGATGAGTATCTCGCCCGGAGGTGGATGCTGTGGGGGTTGAGCTTTGATTTTTCTTTTTCTGCGGATTGTAATTTATTATACGATCGTGCGCTTTTGCGGGGAGAAGTCGCGGACGTTTTGAGCTGGTATATTTTGCGGTAAGATTCTTTTTACGCGAATTTCCGATGAATGTATGACCAATTCTCAGAGAAAAATGCACTTCTCGGGGGTGCAGAAATCGAAATTTTACTTTTAAAGCCAGAGGTTTCGGACCGACGAGACTTTCTTCTGTGAGCCAAAAGATAGTCAAAAGTGCAGAGGAACATGGGAAGTTACTAGTAACCATATTTCTGAGCCGTTTTACGTTTTTTTTTTACAAAAAATTAATTCGTCGAAATACTGGAATAATGACAACTACGCGTGTTTCCGAGGCACAAATTAAATTTCAAATGACACCACAATAAAGTACAACAAAAGAGCTTTAATTTAACAAAAATATGCCCAGATTCGATGCTCTGATCAAAAGTTATGTCCGTTTGACAAAAGAAGGTAAAAAAAAATCCGAATAGTAGCCGATTTTCTTTTATTTCCATATATACCTCCCCATGTTAAATTCTAATGTTCCGCATGTTTCCTGTATTCCTCTGTATTTTCGACTATCTATCAGCTAACAGAAGAAAGTCTGATCGGTCCGAAACCTCTAGCGTAAAAAAAAGATCTTTCGATTTCTGAACCCCCGAAAAGTGCATTTTTCTATGAGAATTGGTCATATATCCAAAATTAGTGGTCGAGTGGAGAAGGTTTGTGCACGTCGGTTGCGGCAAACTGCAAAATTATTTTATTTGGAAGGTGTATCTTAAAAATTTTTAACCCCACCCCAGATCCAGTTTTAAACCACTTTTATCGAATCTTCCTCTATATATCAGCTGTACACACCGAGAATATATATATATATATATATATATACTCGTCCTAATCAAAGTAATAAAAAAGGAAGAAGAAACGATCGGAAGGGGACACTCCTCGCGGAATTCGCGTGTCTAGTCACGCATTTATAACTTCGGCCCATTGAAAAGTCACGAATAGCCCGCGGTATAATTGGAAGCGCGCGCTTCGCCGAGGGTGGAAAGTCGCAGCTATATGTATATATAATACAGTACAGGGCTGCTTTCCCTCGGCTCCTTCGGGGGCTGTATACGTATATATAGTGTACACCCTGCGCGACATCGTAAAAAAAAAGTCCGGCAGCCAGTAATAATCTCCTCCGACATTCGATCCATTCCTCCCTCTCGGCTTCGAGTCTACGGATTAATTATCTAATGCTACGGCAACATCTGTCATCGCACGCTATATACACGTATAATACAGCCGCTGTCTGACTCGCCGGGGAATATTCTCTCTCTCTCTCTACACTGCTATTTCTTCTTCCCTTTTTTCATAGGATGTGGTCGACCGCGCCTTGGATTCCACTTTTCAGAGACTCGACTCGGTTCGCCCCCGGAGCAGTTCTCTGCGCGCGGCATTTAAAATCAATGTTTAAGGGCTTGGATATACCAGTAGGTCTGATGTGGAGAAAATCTATCGTTTGATGGGTTTACATTGGAACGAACGAGTCATGCCCTGAACCTACATTGCCGGTGAAAAATGGGTTTGGGGGTTGCTTCGTTGACTTTTACTTAAACTTCAAGTCGTAGATATTTTGATGAGAGCCTTGCGTTCAAGGCCTCGAAATCGTATTTAAAATTCGATTGTGCCTGACTAGAAAGGCAGCTATTAAATTATTAATCTATGCCTCTTAATGGCCGCTACTATTTTATATCGCTGTGCAAATATATACACTGAATTTTCGATTCGCGCTATAATTAGAAATCACGTACCTTCTGGGAAAATACGTCTCTTAGCCCGCAAACCTCCGCACCTGACATCTGTCTTCGACACGACAAACACAGACCATCAAGATTTCCCATTTAACATTGATATCGTAGGTATATTCCAAAGTAGTATTTCTGTCTCGATACAAAAGCCTCATTCCTGCGTCGGTGAGCTTATTATGCTTGAATATTGCGATCGTTTCAATCGTGTGTCTATAGAGCCACAAGCGAATCATAACATCGACATCTTACAATACAGAATCTCGCATCTTTCCACTCACTGTTCTCATTCTTCACGAAACAATGGAAAGTGTTATCAAAGCTTTCCGAGAAAACACGCGCGACGTTCTCGATTCACCAGACCGATTCTTATCTCATATCTGGTCCATATTTATCGTCCTCTGAAAAACACTTTTGTATTCGAATTCACGAAATTATATGTAAACCTGGCTTTGGAAAAATTGCGTAAATTAGAGAATTGCCCAATATGAAAATTTAAGTGATTTTGAATTCTAGACCACAGACGGCGTGTAAGGCCTACATAAGAGCGATAATTATAATTGTCGCGATTTAAGTTGATCTAACTTAAAGTTCTGAATGTTTAGTACGATTCTTAGTGCGAGGCGTGTCAATATAAAAATATAACGCAATATTTTATATTTTAAAAAAAATTAATCAGGTGCAAATGAAAAAAGATGAATGCACGAAATATTTCAATTTACGTTAATTTTTCAAAAACTATATTCTGTCCTCAAAATAAGCATCAAAATGCTTACGTAAACAAAAGCCAATAATCTCACCGCAACACAAAATGTATATATTTTAAAATCTTCTCAAATCCGACAACAAAACACAAATATCCACAAATTTCCGCATCCACCCATACACCCATAAATCATACGTCAGAAAAACAGTTGCTCGATCTATACCGGCGCGGAACCGATTTTTCCTCTCTCTTTCTCTCTCGCTCGAGATAAGGCCGCGACTTCAATATACTCATGGCGCGCGCTTTCGCACAACCGTCACGCGCATCCTGTGCATGTCTCTCCCGTGTCGCCGTCCACCTATATATACACGCGCGCACGCTTGGCTTCATTTCCGCCGTGTGCGTACAGCGTCGACGAGCAAAAGCCGAGATGCGGGAAGAGACGCGAAGAGTATGCGAAACGCGCGAAAATCCGGAGGATCGTCTCTCGCATATATGCTCATGTGTCACCCGCAAGAGGAATGACAATTGCAAGGATCGAGAAGGAAAAAATGAGCGTTATGTACAGCATCGAGCGAAAATCGGCCTTTAAATCCCGTTAGGCCGTTTTTCGACTCTCCTTTTCGCGCGACTTCGCACACATATATATGCGGACACAGAGAGTCGCGAGAACACGTACAGTATACACATACTAAAACTCTTAACTCGGAGCCGACGACTGGGCGGCTAAAACGACACGTGCCAAGCGTCTCTTATACATGCGGGTAAGTATATCGTTCGCATTACCGGTACGCACACTCTCCGCGATGCATGTAACGCGCATCGGACGAGAGAGTCGACCGGTGAACAAAAAAAAAAAATAGCCGAGAGAGAGAGAAAGAGCCTCGTGTTGAATAGCCAAGCGCGACGTTGCGCAGGAGAAATCGAGAGTTTTTTCCACTTTTTTAAATACAATTGTATACATCACACTCTTATCCATATACATCCTTCGCAATTATCAGGATAGGACGTACATCATCGCGAGTGTCACTGGCCCCTCTCTCTCTCAGGTTCGAAAAGCGAGGCGCTGCCTCGCGCGATCAATTTGTCTGGAAACGAGTCCATCTGAGCAGCAGCAGCAGCAGCAGCAGCGAGCTGTGTCTGTGTCGGTATACACAGGGTGTATAGGAAACCGGCGTCGAGGAGCATAAGGTGCCTACGCGCGAGAGGCAGGTGCAGAGTGCAGCGAGCGCTTGCGCGCGCGCGGGCTGCACACAGCTGTCGCGAGAAAGAGAGAGAGAGAGAGAGAGAGAGCGGGCACGCGCCAACCGCACCCACATTTACGTTATACACGCGCCGCCTGCAGTGCCGAAGGAGCCGAGAGAGAGAGCAGCTTTTGCGCTTGAATGTGTGTGTGTGTGTGTGTGTGTGTGTGTATGCGTGTGTGGTACTTTATTGGGTTTTTGTTCGAGTTGATTTGTGGTGTACTGGTCTTTTTTCGGGAGGCGCGCGCGCTTTTTATCGAGACGCAGATTCGATTCGTGTGTGTGTGTGTGTGTGTGTGTGTGTGTATAGGGATAAGGTTGTTTGTTTGCGCTTGGGTTTTTGGTGGGCAGGCGAGTGATGGATTTTTCGAGAGATTTCTCTTGAGTAATTATGGAGATCGTGTGGACAATGGACGCGATATTATAGGCTTTATTGGGCTGAATGCTTTGCATTCGTGCAGATATTTTTGATTTTTTGTTCGATTCGAAAAAATAATTATGATGGATCGTAATTTTTGATAATATTCAAAATTTTGATTTCACGTTTTTACAGGGTAGATTGTAAACGGATTATTTACGAGTTCAGTGCAGAGAATACTCTCTGCATTTTCAGTAATTTTTTATCAGAAAATGTAATACGTAAGCAGTGTACTTCTCTTTATTTTAACCTTAGTTTTATGCGTAAAAAACTTGGGGGAAGAAAAGTTTTTAGGTCATCATGAATTGAAGCCACTATGCTCACGCTCCCAGTCATATATCTGAAGGTATAAAAAGAATGTATATTAATAATCACATGAAAGCTAGAACCTAGACCTTGAACTTTGCACTATTAAAGTATTTATATACCCACATATGCCTTATACATTTACAACAAAGCGCGTAATACACGCATAAATCATCCGTTTCCACGTAAATCACAAGAACCCTTTTTTCCAACAATCAGATCCCCATCCGATTCCCATCATCACAGATCAAATCACGTCCAGCGCTCCGTCGCGTCCCCGCATATCACCGCCGTCCAGCCAATCGCCAGCCAACCAGCCCTCCTCCCCTTAATCAGCAGACATCGACGCTCGAAACACCCCCGATGTCTCCCCCGCCACCCCTCCGCGAAATGAAAAAAAAAAACCCGGGACCGAAAAAGGAAAACCAGCAGCAGCAGCAGCAGCAGCGGAAATTGATTCCTCGCGCGCGCAAATGGTCAGCCCCGCTCGCAGTCTCTCTGCCGAGGCGCAGAGCAGCAGCATAGGAGTGTGTGTGTGTTGTGCCAAGCGGATCGCGATGGCAACGGCACTGGTGCCCATGGAAACACCTCCCTCGCAGCTTTCCCCGGGGCAGCCGCCACCGCCGCCGCCGACTACCTTTCTGTTTAATTCACCGGTCGCACAGGCCGGAAGGACGTTAGCTCGGGAGATAGATACCGCGCGTATGTGTCTGTCTGTCTAGCCCACTTCCCTCTCTCTCTCTCTCTCTCTCTCTCTCTCTCTCCCTATATATATAATATATATGTGTGTGTGTGTGTACTCTCCCCTGGTCTCTCTGCGCGCGAGGTGTGCGCCAATCTATATATACATATATATATGCATATGTAGTACGCGTACACGTTGCGGCTGTTATATATATACGTGTACGCGCCGATGACGATGACTTTCTCGCGATGTAAGCGGATTAGAGCCGAAGCTGCGGATGTGATGGTGGGCTTTTGTTGCGGCTGCGGCTTTTGTAATGCTCTCTCGTATATATACACATAAGTATATATACTGGTACACATGCATCTGTGCATCACACGCAGTTCGAGGCTGCTCTCTGATGACGGTGTGGCTTATATGGGAAATAGCGCGCGCGCTTGGGCTGAAAAATTAGTGCTTTTTGTCGAGGGTCACACACACACACACTAGGACACATTCCTCTCCTATAATACATATAGTACACCCCTCGCCGCGCGACGCAACTAAATAATTCCGCGGGCCAACCCTTTCGCTCTCTCCGAAAATCAGTTGCGCGTTATATCTCGGGGCCGAATCTCACGATTCCGCTCGCGGCGGAGACCGATAATTAAATAGACAAAAAAAAATCGTGTACAATGTGTGTACAGATACATGCTGTATACACACAGTTGTACGAGGGGGGGAGAAACCCTCTCTCTCACTCATGACTCTCTCTTTCCCATGAAAGCGGGGGTGTCTATTTGTCCAAACTATCCGCTCACACGTACACGCATGTGCGTATATACATATATATATGTACGTGCGTGTGCTCCGAGTCCGCGACGATAAGCAAAGCGTACACACGGCTTGTCGCCAGCTCGCGATATAGCCGCACGTTATATGCATATACATATATACGTACATACGTATATATATACACGTGTGTTCATAGTTCGTTGTACCTATACACACTCCCCCGTTCGAAAATTGTTGAGGTGAAGGGTGCACACCACCGCTGGCCAGGTGGATACTCGTCAGTGTGTGTGTGTGGGAGAGATCGAGGGGAGAGAAAGAGAGTGAGCTCGACGTGATAAAAAATTGAGGAGCTCCGGCGCACCGCCGCCGTTGCGTTTTAACAGATTTTTTTTCTTCTCTCGTCGTTTTTTTTTTTTTTTAATTTGCGCGCACAGTCGTACACACGTATATACGTCTATTGAGTGATTTATTGTACGTCGCGCGACAATTGCGTCTATAGGCGACTCTCGACACTTTCATTTCCGCGCGCAACGTGTAATTATGTGCTTATAATACGCGCATGCACAATTGCATTTATGGATGTATGGACACGACCGTGTCTTTTTATGCAAATGTATAACAATATATATGGGAAAATCCGCCAAAATAATTCAGATAATTGCAGCGGAAATCGACCGAAAAAAAACCTCGTGAGACTCGTCTGGGGCAGCGTTTTTCTTGTTCTACAGGACCCCCAGAACACGAAAAAAATAGTGTTCCCGCGAAATCGAAAAAGTGTTTTTGGGTATTTGGATGTTTACACAAAAATTTACAAAAAAAATTCGTTTTTTAGTGTTTTTTTTTCAATCCGTATTTAGAGGGAGAAGGAATTTTATTTTTACTGTCGCAAATATGCACAAAAGTTCACAAATTTTCTGAGCTTTTCAAATTAGTCAAGCTTTTTTGTCTATGATTTTTTTTAACAAAATGACGGCGGTTTTTGTGAAACAGCGTAATGTTAAACTTTGTTGTAAAAGTGATGTTAAACATGATTTTCTTTCTCGAGAAATATCACCTTAACAAAAAAATGTTGTAGAATAAAAAATGCTTAAAATTACTCAAAGAATACGTATGAATTTTTTCAAAAAATTTTGAGTAAATTTTGAATTTTTCCAAATTGCACAATTTTAGAAAAAATAAAAAATGGCTCAAAAAAAAATCATAGACAAAAAAGCTTGACTAATTTGAAAAGCTCAGAAAATTTGTGAACTTTTGTGCATATTTGCGACAGTAAAAATAAAATTCCTTCTCCCTCTAAATACGGATTGAAAAAAAAACACTTTAAAAAACGTATTTTTTTTGTAAATTTTTGTGTAAACATCCAAATACCCAAAAACACTTTTTCGATTTCGCGGGAACACTATTTTTTTCGTGTTCTGGGGGTCCTGTAGAACAAGAAAAACGCTGCCCCAGACGAGTCTCACGAGGTTATTTTTCGGTCGATTTCCGCTGCAATTATCTGAATTATTTTGGCGGATTATCCCATATAAACATCTTATTCGCGACTTACACGTTTAATGGAAATCGTCTCTACGCCGGTAAGCGTCGCACGAAATTCTATGTACAACGATGAGAAAGTCAAAAAAAAAAAATTAGCCGCACGAACGTCGAAGGAGAACACACACACGCATCGCGTAAATTATTGACAAAGCGATGGTGTGCGTACGTATACGCGTCTGTACAGAGGCAAATCAGATTACGCAACGCGATTCGGCCGCGCTGAATAATTAACGCGGCGACAATAATTTCAATTACGCGATCGTGCCGTAATGGATTTTCGCTTACGCCGGGTATACACGAAAAGAGCGGCGACAGAGTAGAAAGAGGGATTAGATCGATGCGCGCCAGAACCGGGCAATCGACGAATTTCCTCGAAGCGCCGATTCGAGATAACGGCGATGTGTACATGGCGTACGTTTATTACGCGCGCATTAAAAGCCGTGTACACACGCGCGTAAATCCGCGTAAATAACAGGTCTCATGTACGCGCGAGAGAAAATCGAGCGCTGATTAGCCGATTCCCGGAGTTACAGTCAAATTATAAAGAAAAAAAAAGAAATCCCATCTCCCTCCCTCCCTTTCTCACTTTCTCTCGACGGCCGAAAGATGACGGGCGAAAATGAGTATAGATGTATACACGTATATAGTCGAGACACCTCCTGTCTGCGCGAGCGCGAGCTGCGGACAACGAACAAAAAGAGAAAAGAGTCGAGGAAAAAAAAAATGCGCTCACACGGCTCGGAAGGGGGTGGACGACGTCGACGACGACGACGACGTGTGTTTCTCCACGTGTCTCCATGACGACCCGGCGAACACACAGAGCGCCGCGTCCTCTCTCTCTCTCTCTCTCTCTCTCACGTGCGCGACTCGACGTTCGTCCGTTCGTTACGGTAATGGGCGTCAGCGCAAACACACACGAGTTTATCTTTCTCTTTCTCTCCCACGTGTGGAGCTGGAGTGTGTATATACATGTATACAGTATGTATATTGTATATATATACGTAGAACGTCGCGGGGACAGAGAACACCTGCGAGAGAAAGAGAGAGATGATGGACAGTCGCGAACGACGTCACTCCCCCTTGTTGGCTCTGTGTGTAACGTGTAGCGCTATATCTGCGTGGGGTCTTCTCTGTCTCGCTGTGTCTCTCCGACTCCACTTTTTCTCTTCACTTTTTTTTTTACGACGATGCCGGTGGTAGTTTTGCTACCGGCCGGAAATGAAATTGCCGCTGAGAGATCGATCGCGCGGCTGCTTTTTCGGGCGCCAATCGCGCGCAGCCTTGGCGAGAGAAATTTTTGACGAAAGAACAATTTTTCGAAGTCTTGTCCGTAAATCGGCTAACGCTTTTTTATATATACTGATATGCGCCGAATCGACGTATCGAAATCATCCCAGTGTGACAATACTGCCGCACGGGATATTCCAATCGATCGTAATCGAGTGTTGGTAATTCTTTTTACAAATACAATATACGTCCAGCTTTATGAATACACAATGGAAAATGATTTTCTCCTAGGTAAATTTCTGTAGCGCAGAAGAACAATCAATCGTTCGTGACGTTCATAAATTATTACGAGGTGCTTAGAACGGCACGTGGAGAAGCGTGTCCGTCTCTCTCTTTCTCTCTTTCTGTCTCCCTCTTTCTCTCTCTTTCTCTCTCACGAACTTATTCTCAAAGGTCACTTCTTTGGCGCTCCTTTGGTATATTGGAAGCTATAAAGTTCGCTGGAGATTATTTTTATTTCGCCGTAGAAGTCGTTCTTGTATTTCTTTAGAAAGTAAATTACTCTTGAGTGTATAACTGTAATAATTCTATACATTTGGGCTGCACAAAACATTTGTACTTTTTTCGGTTATTTATTTATTTATTGAAATTAAAGAAAAAATTTGTCATTCCATATTTCACAATACAATTATTATTGTAAATGAATGCAATTCTTCACGTTACTAATTGTTAATTAATTGATCCAACGTCACCTAAATATTTCCACTTCCATAAAAATAAAACGTAAATCCACTCGTTATCTTCGATTCTCACTTTCACAATTACATACGAGTCGCCGCTGAAAACCCTCCGAGTCGATCTTATACAAACACCGAGAGAAAGCGATATACAAAGCGAGAAGCCTCTCGCGCGTTCGCCAGAGCCTGGCTTTTCGCCGCTGTGTATCCCGGTATATGTATGCATGTGTGTAGACGGCCTTTCCCACGTGGGACCAATTGTTTGCAGTGACCTCTGCCGCGGGCTCATCATCAGCGACTCGCCGAGAATAACATCAGCATAAGACGAGAAGAGCGTATCCCCTCGTCGTCGCTCCGTTCGCTTCTTATTTTTTTTTTCTTCTTCTTTTTTTTGCACGCATTGCCCTCCTCTCCCGATGAATATGGATACGTGTGCGCGTCGATGCTACATAGAGGTCATGAGGCTGATCGCGTGTCCGTGGATGCGGCGGCGGTCGGATACACAGCGCAGCAGAGTGTCTTTTTGTGGATGGAATAGTTTAGTGAAATTTTCTGTAAACTAGATCTTATATTGTCGTTATTTTTGCACTGGGCTCGAAATTTGAATTTCGAGACTTCGCATCGTGTGTAATGCAACTACACGTATACGTTTTCTCCGGATTACGCTTCTCTTCAATTTTCAGCGAATCTAAGAGGCCGAGAGCGAAAGCAATGCAAATTTTTGCGTAGAAATTGAAGTAATTGCGAGCTAGTTAGGCGGCAATTTTTCCAGCGTCCTACTGACCTGAGAGACGCCTGTATTTTCGATCCGATTTGTAATACGGGAATCCGGATGCGAAAAACGATGCGCCACTACAATACCAATAGTAAAAAAATCAGTTTTTCAAAATTTATTCCAAGCGCCGCAACGCGAGAAAAGCTATATATACGTGTGTCTGTGCGTCGAGAGCTAAGCCGCGCACACATCGTCTATTTTAAACCACACAGGCGTGTAGAGTCAAAATGAAATTCTAATACCCACTTCGATAGACGATTTGCTTGCATGACCGCAAACGATCTCTCATAAAATGTAATCAACATACAAATTACTTATCGGTTAGTTCATCGGCACCGGCCAAAAATCCTTTCCTTCCGAGAGCCATATACCTATATATAGACGTGTGCGTATATGTATATACGTATATAACGCCGCTATACGAGAGCCACTGTCTCAAAAGCACAATCAACGCTCCGAGAATATTCCATTCGTGTCCGCGAAGATGACACGATGCTGACGATGCTTCTTCCGCTCGCGGAGTAGTAGCTTCTCTTTTCCATTATCTCGAATGGACAAAACCAAAGAGACACTTTTCAATGGAGTTGAACGACCTCTCCTTTGATTTTTTTTTCTTCGGCGATTATTTCGATCTCTAGACCGTCGTATAAATGTCTCCTCTTCGTACATGTTTTTTATTCAAATGCTATACGGCGACAGGAGGGGGGGGGGGGGTTAGGGGGAGACGACGCGAATGGTAATGGTCGTTTTGATTTTTATTTTAATTCTTTTCATTTTCTTTTTCTTTCGCGGCAAAAAAGAGGCGATACGAGCCGCGGCGAGACGACGATAGAGCCGCGCTCCAACGAAGCGAATTCGGAAGCCGAACGTCGTGTATAAGAGCGGCGAATTTGAATTTCAAACTTGCGCTCGTCTGCAAAACTTTTTTTTAGAGGCTCTCGAAGCCGATTCGAAATTCAAAATTCGCGCCACAAGTTTTATTCGCTGTTTTCCATCAATTCATAAGCCTATAAACGTTTAACCGCGCGAAATTCAAATTCTCAATTAAAAATCCGTCGATTCCATTCTCGAGTCGATTCACGGTAGAAAACGAGCGCGCGCACGCGTTACCGACTCCGGACACACACGCGGAGCTTCTCAAAGATTCTTTTGCATATCGCACGCGTAAAGTCACGCGATAACGAACGTCAAGCTCGCGCACACACACACTCACACGGATTTGCACGTGTGTATACACGTATAGTATATACTATATATATGTACATCGTATACGCGATGATCAGCAAGAAGAAGCCTTCTAGCGTCTGCGTTACTCAGGCGTTGTACTAAAACACACGTGTACACGTATGTATATATACATGTATAGGTATGTATACAGTCTCGAACAACAGGAAAAGGAAGTCTCGCCGAAATCTGCTGTTTTCACTTGGGCTCTGCGTTTTTCTTTTCTTTTTCTCTCCCTCTCCCCGCCTCTCTCGCTCTCTATCTCTCTTTTTCGGCGAATGATAAGTGCTCGGCTCTCGGGAGCGACGAAATCACACACGCACACATACGGGGCTACATACAGTATCACTATATACGTCGCCCGGGGATCAAGCGTATGCTAATGAGCCGGAGGTTATACGCGCGCGCACACCTGACGTCTCGCTAAATTTATGCTAAGCGAAATGTATCAGCTCGAGCGAGCCGAGCCGTTGTCTCGTCTTTGTTGTTTTTTTTGGGGGGGGGGGGGCTTCAGATTCGACAGCGTGCGCCACTATTGCGAGCTGGATATTTTTTTTTTGGTGTATATGCGGCGTAAAGACCTTTTTTACGCGGGTAATCGAGGTGATCGATGCCGTTTTCGCAGGTTCATTTGGGTCGTTGGCAAAAATTAGCGGAACTATATGGGGGGGAGGGGGAAGTATGCAGTTTTGCCGCTGATGCGAAATAATTGCTATATAAGTGTACTAAGTTCGGCTGCCGCGAAGAATTGCATGAGCGTAGATAACTTTGCTGAACTTGGCAGACCTTCGGCAAAAGCTTGGGAAATAGTTGTGCAGCGCAACGAGGAGGCGAACTGGCTTGTACGTCTATACGCTCGGCAAACTTTTCTGCGATTCGCTCGAGTTACCGATGCAGAAATCACGGGGAAACTATGCGCAAAGAACATAATGTGAAAGTAATTGCGTTATGTATGTACTGCTGTAGAGATAAAGTAACGAAACATCACTTTTTATGCTTTTAATTGCTTGTGCAAATATTGATACGAAAAATCATTAATCGACGCTAAATTATAAGGAAAGTAAAAAAAAGTATCTAATGTAAAAAAATAAATAAATCTGCATTAGCCGAAAATCCAACTGCGCGACAGCCCATGTATATATCCGCGAGAGTCTGAAAAAAAAAACACAAAACAACCGCTGATTCCTCGCACACACGCGTAAATATATCTACGCGAGTGACCGATAAGCCACGACGAGACGCCAACACCAGCAGCAGTAGCAGCAGCAGCGGCGGCGGCGGCAACAACAACAGCGTCCGCAGAGCCGAATCCGTGAGAAAGTGACTTATCGACTCTCGTCGCGACACGGCCAACTTATCGCCGAGACTCGCTTTGAATTTTTGGACGCGAGGCCACGATTGCCATGTAGGAAAGCGGATCTTTGCTCGACGGACTTTGCGAATGCGTTCAGACGTAGACGACTGTTGTATAGTCGTGTAAATGTATATTTCGGTCTATATATTTTTATCAATTTTGTCGATGGACTATCGATACTCAATTGTTGCTGAAAATAGTTGTTGCTCAGAAAATTAATTGTTCCGATGGACGGAAACGTATTATATTAGAAGTAATTAGACATCGATAGATTGTCAACGAGAAAATAATATTTTTAGAACCAATAAATTCTTAACGCAAACAATATTATTCTTATTAGAACAAAAAATTCTTGCAGCCACTGCACAATCGTCCCAAATACAACCCGTCATCTTAAATTCCATTCTCAAGATGTCCCAGCTGTCGCATCGTCGCTCGGTCCAAGTTCCCATGCTCCGGAGCACATCGTCCACCACCGACTGACCCGCGCGATTCTCTATCCTCCTCCTCCCGAATCCGCTCTTATCCCAACGGTATGCGGAACAATCGCGAAATAGCCCAACGTCCGACCCCCCCCCCCCTCCTCCCGGCAGGTCCGAAAAGGTCAGCAATAAAGAGATGCAGCGCAAGTAGCCAGCGGCCAGCCGGAAGACAATTTCCCATGGCCGAGCGCGTATACCTGCGGACTTCGGCGCGATCCAATTTTTTTTTTTCTCCTCTTCCATTCCGGAGGAGGCGAATTTTTACCTGGACACTGCCCGGCGTCCGGTCATTGCGGGACCTATTTAAATGAGGTCGGAAAAAATCGGCCGAAGGTGCGGGAAAGGGCCCCCGGAAGGCCCGATGAGCTTATCGGCCGCGTTGCTGACCGCGAGGCTGACCGTTGCTGACTTTTTGGGGTGTCTCATGGGAAAGTGTTGGGGGGTAATGTGCGCCAAGGGTGCGATTTTGACGCTTGTGAGAATTAGCTCGGATGTTACTTATGGGCCTTGCAATAAATTTCTTTTTACTGCAAGACCCGCGACGTACACCCAATTTGCGTGTAATATACACCAGCTATTATTGACTAATGATATTTTAAGCTTCGATGTATACGTACAGGAACGAAAGTTTGATAAAGTTCGAATATCGTCAACGTCCATTTCGATGAACAAAACAAAATTACAGAAAATTGTATATACGATGACCAACGGAAAGCAACCCCCTCCAGCCCCGATGATCCCACCACCTGGCCAATACGCGAGGCCCAACGTCCCTCTCCCTCGTCCATCCATTTTGTTTAAACTAGAGCAACGAATTTCCTCCCCACCGCCGAAGCCTCGACCCGAGAGAGAGAGAGAGAGAGAGAAAAGAAATTAGAACCAGAGCAGCAGCGACAGAAAACCGTTTTCTCGAGCCAAAGGGCCTGCCCATTCGGGCGTCTCGGGCCAATGACTGGCCGCCGCAGCGCGAGATGGACTTTTCGGCCCGATACGAGTTTCTGCGCTGCGGCCTTTTTCCAGGAAGCTTTCCGTTGGCGCAGACGAGAAAGAGAGAGAAAAAAAGCAATCAGGTCCTAATATATGTGTGCAACGGTTTCTTTCTCTCGAGAGCCGTATACATAAGAGCCGATCCTCGCGAGCGTGTATATACGAGCGCTGGACGCTATTATTTTTGATCTAGTTTCCTTTGGAGAGTCGTCGGTGTCTTTCGCGGCCGTTGACAGAAAACGAACCTCGTTAGCTTTATCGGGTTACTCGGCGAGAGAGAAAGAGAGAGAAAGCCTCGCGAAATCCGGCGAACATATATATGCGTATTACGTTTCGGTTCGTTTTGTTCGAGGATCGCAGAGTTTTTTGCGGAGAAACGACGGTATGTCAGGATAGCGTTAGATCGTTACCGTCGAGCGGGTGGACGAAATTTCGGTGATGCATCGACAAAAGGACCAACGCTATAACCTGGTATAGAAAATTTTTGCCGAGTGCTAAAGTACAAATTGGAAAAAGTACTTGTAATCGTTATATGACGATTTAATATACGTGTACATTGAAATAAATATGGTTAACGCTTTCTCATTACAAAATTGGCCATCAATCCGACATCCAAGATACACCGAGTATTTCTAACGAGGGTCAAGGCAAGAACAATCAAGGGACCACCACATCCATCCACAATTATCATCCAGAGCACCTCCCATCGCACACGCAACTCGCTTCCTTTATTACCATCAAATTCGAGCGATAAAAACCGTAGCGCGTCTCTCTCCATGCGAAAAATTTGCCCCAACGAGAGACGCGCATATCGTCGTCCTCGTGTCCTTCCGCGTACATGGGCGTGCTCTCTCTCTCTTTCTCGACTCACCTTTCCTTACGGGAACCGATAGATCATCCTTTCTCCGGCTCCCGAAACGGCCAACGGTCGCTTTCCTCTCGCGGCAAAAAAAAGGTCGAAAACGGCCGCGCGAAGACGAAAATGTTCGCATCTTATGCCGGCGCACACACTGCAATACATACGCGGTATATATACCTATACGCATCGCGCGCACGTTGAGACATTTAAATGGGCTGCGTAGGCTCGCGCAGGTAGTATATCGCGCGCGACCCTTCGCACCTTGCGCGAGAGCCGCGATTTTTCATATCGAAGCTCGGAGCGCGCGTGTGCCCAGCTATAGGGCGAGGGGACGAGTTATGTATGTACATAGGGGGGGGGGGCGATCCGGTTTTCCGGATTTGCATAGGGTCAAATTTGCGGGGATGGCCGGGGCGCGCTGTTGGGGTGCGCGCGCGCGAGGAGGAAGTCGGGGATTACACGCGTTTGCGCGTGCGTCGAGCTTCCGGAGTTTGAGCGATTTATGATTGGAATTTTTGTTCTACAGGCGCGGGGTGATTTTCGGCGGGTGGATATGCATGCATGTAACGGTTTATTTCGCTGACGATCGTGTAGATTGGAGGTGTGAAGTGGAAGGTTCGCAGGGCGATGAGTCTGTGATTTTTTAAATTGAATTTTAATTAATTTTTTACGTTTCCAGAATTGGAGAATGAATTGAATAATCGATAGCGCAGTAGATATAGTACAGGGGAACGAAATGAGAAACAAACATTTTTTTAAGGTCAGTTACTCAATGCAGAAATTTATATACTCGTTTCGGTACGGAGCGCAATTTATTTTTGAAAATAAGTATACACTTGAAAAATTTACTATAGTATGCAATTTATTCACAAAAGTTTTTTGCCACGTACTCATAGCTAGTAAATTTTATTGTTTTGATAGAAGGTCAAAAGTAGCTTCTTCTAAAAAGACCAAAATAATTTGATAAATTTCGTCAACACCCTCCAATTTGCAGTTCGACGGCGTTTAAGCGATCGACCGGCCCCCGGACTTCCGAAAGGGCAAAAGCCAAAAGTGATCAAAGAAATGGCAACCGCCTCAATCTGGCAATCCATAACAGGTAGCACCACTTATCAACTCGACCGATCTAGATCTACCCCGCGATCTCACCTTCTCTCACTTAAAAGCCGCGATGTATATAACGACTCTGTCGCTCTCGGGACTGCACATATACATAACAGAGAATACGACATGCATAAGTTGCCGGAAAAACCGGACATCAGGAGATCCGCGGGCGGTCCGTCAAATCTACTCAAGACGAGTATATACAGTGTCCAAGTGTCCAGTTTCGCAGGACCGGGTGTGGCGCTCAGGTAAAGGACCTCCGGAGAAAGGTTTGCGGATTCGGATCTGGTATACGCACGTATACACAATACGTCGTGCAGGTACCTGCGGACCAGTCGCGATGAAAAGATGCGGAAGGATCTTTTGCTTCTGGGCACTGTGGGAGCTCGAGGGATGGTATATATATGGGAGCACGTGTGAGTGAGGGTATACGACGGTGTCTGGTGTGTAGGTACATTATGATTGGGATTGGGATGTTGATGGCGATGGATTTGGTTGGATATGGAGAAATTAGGAATTTCGCCAATTTATCGAGAGATGATTCGGAGAGCAGCTAGGAAATTTGAAATTTGGCGGGCTTTTTTGAAACTATAACCGTCTTTTTGGTGATGACTTTTGGAAGATTATGTGCAAATAAATTAAAATTTAGCAAAAATTTTTGAAGAAGCATAAGTTATCAAATCTAGCAGGCTAAAGAATATGATAAATATTTATGCTACAACTCCAGTTTCTGTAATATACATTTCAAGAATCAAGATTAATTAATCCAAAAAATTATAAAATTCATTGTTTTATTCACTCAATGCGAGACAGTCCAAAAAATTTCTAAACGAACATTTCCCCACAAAACCTACAATCAATCGTCCTCTCTATACCCAAAAAAAAAAAAAAAAATATGCGAAACAAAAGCTCCATTAATCATCCGCGGAATTCGCCTCATCTAAAACTATAACGCCACTTTCGAGCTCTCCAATCTCCGGACACACGGTCTATCGGCTGCTCCTGACAAAAAATCCGCTCGTTTTCCTGCCTGTCCATCCTCTCTCCAGACGCTTCCCTTGCCACGTTTTTACGCCGGTTTCCGGACTTATCCTCGCCTCCTCACACGATATATATAATCGCTCGTCCCCGATCGCGTCTACATCCTACTCCTTTGCTCCCGCAAAGATGCGAACGCACCGCGTCCGAAAAAACGGACCGTCCAATGACGAGACACGGCCTCTTTTTCGGGACGACGACGACGGCGACGACGAGCTCTCGTTGATTCCCGCTGAATCATCCGGAGACAATGGGATCTATGTGTATACACGTATATACGTAGAACCGTTGCCTCTCCTCCTTTTTCCCTCTTCCTCTGCGATGCGCCTCTTTTTTTTTCCTCCTTCTCGCGCGCGCGTTTATCGCCGCGCGGAGAAGCTACTCCGCGCGCTGTAACGATTTAATTCACGATCGTGTAATGAGATAGCGTATATATAGAGTCGCGGCTGGATTAAGATATTCGCGAGAGTTCGGCGCTTGATTAGCATGTCATTTACATGGAATTATAGATTAAGCCCGCGCGCGCCGGCCTGTCTCGGCGCATTTATTGAGCGAGCGGTTTTTGATCTTTATACGCGCAGGGAAAAATATAAATTTGAATTTTGGAGACCGACGCGAATTGTGCGTATTCCCGATTCTGCGGGTATATACGACGACTTGTGTTCAACATTTGGTTACTCGTTTTTATAATAAAATTGTGCCCGTTTAATTATTTTGGAAATGATCGATGATTTTTTTATCAAATTTTTCTACAGTATATTATAATTGAAATATATCAAATTTTAAATAGCGTTGGCGTTTAAACTAGATTATTTTGTTAAATAAATTATTGTTGCCTTGAGAATTTTGAGATGCAGAATTGGTCGAAATTCCCTCAACCTCAACATGAAAACATTGCCTTGCCAAATCACAAATAAAATAATTTATTATGCAATCATAAATCTCGTAAAAATGAAAAATTATTTATTATAGTCTAAAATCCCTTAAGTCATCACCTCTCTCACCAATATTTCGAAACACACAAAAAACACCGAATATTTCAACCAAAAAAAAGAAGCAAAAATCAAACACTCACCTCTCCAACTCCAATCCCACATTCCCATGGTAATACAGATCCAGCTCCGCAGCACGTGGGCAGCCTCGGAGGCTGCGCGGCGTCTCCCATTGGCCGGTAGCTCCGCTCCAATCGCTGCGTCCCTGTCCCCCCACCACTCGGCCGTTCATCTCCGGCTGGTCCAGCCTCTTCTCTCCCATCGCCAGCGACGATCCGCTCGGCGCAGCATCGCAATCTCTTCGCGCCTCGCGGGAAGAGTAGTCGCCTCTCTCGTCCCGCATCAGCTACACCTGTGGGACACGCATTTAATAATTTTCAAATTTTTCGCTCAATTGTCACGCGAACATTATTCGAATTTACAAGTGCAGTGCGTGGTTCGCGCGCGTGTCACACATCGAGAGAGAGAGAGAGAAAAAGGAAAAAAAAATTACGCAACTCAAATATCGGCTGTATATACAAGTATATTCCCAGTGTGTATTTTTCTCGCTGCTGCGACGACGACGACGACGACGACGACGAAGGAAAACACGATCAGCTATATAGAGTGTATAGTCGCGCGCGCGCTGCAAAAGTCAGTCGCGAGAGAGATAAAGGAGAGGAACCTTGAAGACTCGTCGCATTAAACGTCGCTCGCGTGCGCGCACACTTACGTATATATATATATATACGTATATATATACACACTCCCGCGCACGGAGAGAAGACTCGCGGGGTAGATAAATATAGGGCAGAGAGCTCGAGCGAGCGAGCGGTGTCTGTAGGATAAAGAAAAAAAAAATTTATCTTCCGTGTATGTCTTTTACGTAAAAGGCCGTCTCTCGCGGGCTGCGTGCGGGGGCCCTCTGTGTCTACAATAATTGCGCTCGACTTGCCGCTGCTACATACACACACACGCGCACACATATATATACACATACATAATACATATACTTATATACGAAATAGGCGTTAATGGAGTCGTTCGGTTTATCGCTTCTCGCGCTCCGACGAGGCGTCGCGCGCGCGACGAATGGAAATGTGTGAATCCAGTTTTTTCGTCCGCGCTTGTGTTTTTCGTCGCGGAGAGGAAGAGCCGAGGAAAAGCGCGCGGCGCGCTCGGGAGATAAAGGCGGCGACTGATTGATCGATTAGCCGGACGTCACGCGGGAGAGCCTCGGATAAGGAGATTGATTCCTCGTAATTTTCGATGATAGTATAGACAGGCTGGTCTCCACGCGGTGCACCGAATAGAAATTTCGATCGTAGCACGGAGTTGTAGGCGATTTTTTTTTTTTGAATGTAGAGAAAATTACGTCGAGTGCATGTTATAGGCGAAGAATTTTTTTGTTGTTGTTGCGCGCATAATAGGATCGAGAGCAGTGTATGTACGGAGATATCGGAGAAGAAGGAAAAAAAAAATAAGGCGACTCTCCTTGGTCGGCGATAAATTGCATTAGCCGCGGAGGCAACGGGACTATTTTTAGACGCATTATCGCCGCGGGTCGGGAAAAATACTTTTTCTATTGTCCGGACAGCTCGAGCGACTGCCGACTGCGCGCCGTGAAAGTCTTTCCAATCGGCGGGCGTCGAGCGGGATTGACAAGATTAATTTCTCAACTTTTTTTCTGGGTATACACTATATACCGTAAATTTTCCTTAGATTTATCTTACTAATCATATTCTGCTTCCTATTTTCGATTCTTCGTTCGATCAACGAATCACGAGTTACAAAACTTAAGAAAAGCAAGTTTCACCCCCTTCGACCTCTACCTCCCCTTCGTCCCTCGATTCCCCGTCCAGGAGAGGGTAAGACTCGTCCAGTTTTTTTTTTTTTTTTTTAAAGGACGAAAGTAGTCCGCGAGAGTTGGAAGGGTTGGGGCCCCACCCCGTTGGCCAATAAACTGGAGCGTTTTGGCTCTCGGCCGAGCCGCGCGACTTCAGTCTCCGAGAAGCCGTGGATGCAGCGTCTTACACGCCTCTATGCAGCTCGTCGACGACAGGCAGTCCCGAGGATTTTTGGACGAGAAGAAGAGAGTTGGCAGGAGCTGACGTCGAGGGACTGCGAAATCGGCTGCTGCTAAGAGTGAGTATTTTTTTTCTATTTTATTGATTTTACATTTCGTGGAGTTTCCCGAACGTCTTGATTAGAGAGAATTGGAGAATGGCAGGTAATGTATGGAATGTTAAGAAATTATTAATACAATTGGGAATTGGATTATTGAAGGGCGTATTAGTATTATATTTTTTCGTCTTACAAGACTACATTTATACACTAAATATGAAATATATCACTATAATTTTCAATCCACCCAATTAGAAGATTATTTACGTACATACGAATTTGTATATAGAAAAACATCGAAAGAAAGAATAAACAACGTTTTCCAACTATTTATTTTTCCTCTCCTCTGTTGGCACAAAATCAGGGAGAAACAAACGCCGGGTTATGTATATACCTATATACATACTACAGGCACACCGCGAGGCGCGCGCGCGCTGGGAAACGTTAATAGTTTTATGGGATAATAGCCGCGCTAATTGAGATAAACGTATAGAGCGAGCATCGAGTTTGATATACGGTCAAGAATCGATTTACCATCCGGCGGATTTGCGATCCCCCGGCGTTATAGCTTCACCCACGCTTTTCGCTCCGAGTAATACAATACACACACATATACCTATAGAGCCAGTATACACACAACGACGGGGGGAATCTATTGCTTTTTCGATGCGTCCACCCACTGCTCGGAAAATATTGCGGACTTGCCGCCGATAAATAATTGTAAATGACCAATTTGAAAATTAGTCGGGGGCTTACGCGATGTTATGGCGCGAAAATATATTGCGATTTTCCGAAGCTCGACCATAGCGCGTGTAATTTATTACACAAGATTAATATAACGGCTGATTTTCTTACGCGAATATAAACAGTAATAATCAGGACAGAACTAACCGATAAAATTTCGCCAACCCCATACCCTCCCAACGAGCAATAACAATTCCACACCCAAATTTTCCAGCGAATCACCCATCAAACTTCTCGATTCCCTTTCTCCTTCTCCACCCCCGACATCAGCGCCAGAAGGTGTATACCCGCTACAGAACACACACACGCCGAAAGCCAAACCCAACTCTCCGCAGCGCGCGGCATATTACCCGAGAGAACGGCGAGGACGAGCGGAGAGGAGATTTCGTATAATACGCGTGTACAGGGTCCCTCCTCTCCATCCCAGACGTATTCGAAAAATTATGAGCGATCGTGAGTCACGCAGACGTCTGCGCTATACGCCTCGCTCGCTCGCGAGAGGAAAAGAGAGAGAGAGAGAGAAACGCGAGCTGCACCCACTACTACGTCGTCCTCTCCGCAGGTATATATATACATGTATACTATAACACACAGGCTGGATGTGCGTGCGGACACGCAGTCCGGAAGGCGCACGTGATTCATCCGAAAGCAGCCAGAGAGAGAGAGAGAGAGAGAGAGAGACGACCGACGACGACGACGACGCCAGACGAGAGTTGCGTGCGCGTGTGTACCGGGCTCTCGGATGCTTTTTGTCGGCGCTCGCGACTACACTGTACACTCCGGCCCCCTTTTACGTTGGCATTTTTTCCGTTCCTTTTTTCCGAAAGGGAAAGGGGGGGGGGGCTTTGGCACTTTTCACGATTTATTAATCCGCCTCTGCGCCGCGAGTATACGAGGATTCCGTGAAGGTGATATGACTACGCGCAGTTAGGAATTATAATTCCGAGAGATGCCGAGCTGTACGGGGGTGTATATTTATTGTTTTTTTGGGGATCGATTGAATGAGGCGTTTTCTCGGATTCGAGATAATATACAAGGCGGTCTCTCGAGCGTCGAGATGGTGCACGAGGCCAGATGCGATAGCAAGAATTTTGATTAGAGAGAGAAATGAATCATCTCGTGCGTTGTTGGCTTCTATATCGAGTTGACGATGTTGTTAATGTGTACAGAAGCCCGAAATTCGCGATTATCGTCGTCGCATCGGCTGCATAAACCCCCGCGCGCACGCATGTATTGTATATACTACACGTGACTAAGTCGAACATTATATAGACCCCCGAAAGTTTCGATCTGATCGCTGTGCCGGTGGAACGTTATCTCTCTCGGCGCATCTCGCCACCTATTGCGTGTTACATATATTTTGTATGTACCAAAAGTGATATTATTTTTCTCGGTGAACCGACTCGGCGGATCGACACGTGTCGTGTCGTGGGTTGCTTGCTTCTCTCGCGCTATACTCGCGTTTCACTGCGGCGAGTGATTTTTCTGTCGGTGCGTCCTCTATACTTTTTCTCCGTTTAGATATGATATGAGAAATTGAAATTTCGCGCCATTTATCGATGCAGACGATGAATTATAAATTCTTTTTTATTCCTGGTATATCAAAACACAAATTTGGGACTTTGCATTACATCGCGTAAATCTGACGTCTTTATCACACATGACTTATCATCAATCCAAATCAGTCGTTTTCATCATTCTCCGTCTGGCTGCGATTCTGGCGCGAAATTCGAATTGCGTCGTCTCTCATCAGACCCCCTACCCTCTCCCCCCCCCAAAAAAAATTTACGAGCGAATGCATCGCGCGCAGCTGTTGCGATAATCTCGCGTATGCGTATTTCGCTAAAGCGAAAAATAAAAGAGCCGAGAAAAAATGTTACAGCTCATTATATTTCCGACAAAACAATACATGTCATATATACGCCTCGTCTTCTTATAAATGTTTATGCTTCAGCGCTTGTACCCGCGCGTTGTTTTCGTTCTCCTTATCTGCGGCTCGTCTCTCCTTCTCTCGAAAAACTCGATGCAGTCGCGCAGCAGATTACACAGCCGCACGTATGTTATAGATGCATCGTGTAACGTATATCCCCCGGCGGGAGATGATATTAATCCGAGGAATAATACGCGCGCGCTGCACTTCTCCGAGCGACGTTTTTCCTTTTCTTTCTCTCTTCTTCCTCGTCGCGTGTGATAAATCGGGTTTCGCCGCGCCGCAGTTGTAATACACAAAAATCTGGAAGGAGGAAAGAGAGAGAAAAGAAAAAATTGTCGGGCGACGCGTGCATTAGAAAAATAATTGCTGATTCCCGTCCTGCTATATGCGCCTCGGCGGGGAGAATTACATAAAAGCTGCGCCGAGAGCGAGAGACAGAGAGCCGAGCACGAAAAGCACGACGAAGCATTAAATCTCAACAAAAGACGACGAGGCGCTGCAGCCTCTAATCTCCGAGATCGTTACGCACATCGCGATAATTACACACCTCTCTGCGCGTCGCCTCTCGAAAAATGAAAGAGCAGCCGCGCGGCCGCGCAGTGTACGCGTATACACACGGCTCTTGCCGCATATACCACTGCACCGAATTAAAAAGACGCGCGTGTGCGCGTTTGTTCTGGGAAAAATAAAGAACGAAAAGTCCGCTCCCTCGCTGTGACGGACTGTGCGCGAGCACCGAAACGCCCGAGCACAATGCGACGAGAGGCAGAGGACACTTATGGAGCAACAATTGCGCTCTTTTCCCGCAGAGTGTATGTCTCGGCGTTGAGGCGACGACATTTTTTTTTTTTTTTTTATGGGACTTGGAGGTTTTTTTCTGGTTTTTGTATTTTGGGACGACGAGCGGGAAGTCGAGAAATGACGTTTAAATCTTCAGATTTTCCAGATCAAGCGTCCTAAATGTAAATTCGTGGCGTGTATACAGCATGGAAAATTCACGTCTTTTTAAAAGGGATTCTCGTCAAACTTTGCTCATTTTACTTTTGCGCAAAAATTGCGTATCTGCGAAAATTCAACGATTTTAAAATACGGTCCCCGAGTCTCGCGTGTCGGCGGATCGCGACAAAACAATATAAAGATTCTCGGAAGATTCGCCTGATATTCTTCCGCTGATAAGAATAATGTGCAAAGACGAAATAAAATATCGTTCGACATCTCTCTCTCTCTCTCTCTCGCGCTCGCATAGAATTTCAGAAGATGCTGACGCCGATGCACTGCGCTTAAAAGAAAAAATCACAAACGCGTAAATTACGCGTCCGCACATTCCGAGAAATCTCGATCGATTTGCTCGAAATCGCGCTCGCGCGTAGCCGCGAGAGTACATTACAAAAGAAAAAAAAATGAAAAAAATGAGCCTCCGCTCGTCGCTGCAAACCGACACGGCGCGCGAGTAGTCGCATGTCGATCTTGTCTAGACGTATAATACTTTGGCTTATCTCTCGAGCCTCTCCCTCTTTATCAATCCGCAGCATCGCCTGTAAATCTCCTTCTCTCTCTCTCTCTCTCTCTCTCCCAGACGCTTGGATTTCTCAGACGCAAACCGATATCACACTGTAATACCGCACGGACACACGGGCGCGTCCGAAAAATTCCAGCCCTGCTGACCTACCGTCTACCGACGCGGAAGAGATCTCGCGTCTCTATTAATATCTCCCCGCGCAGTGTAGTGTGTACACATTTAAAACATCTTCCTTATCGCGCGTCTATAGGGTTACACCGGTTACGCTGGTCTGGACTGCCGCTCTTGCTCCCCCGAAGCGACGAGAAGACGAGATCGGTGTTGAATCTAGGAATTCGCTGACGCGACTGTCTGCGGGAGAGCTATAGCTCGCACACGCGGAAGCGGAGATAAAAAAGAGAAGTCTTCCGCGCGGCCATCGGAGAGAGAGAGAGGCTGATTCACACAGCGTCGAGTGCGATGTGTAGAGTGTCGTCCTCTTGATGAGAGAGTATTATGCACTTTATGTGTGTTATATACAGGAAAGAGAGGTATACCCGGGGAGGGGCGGAGGGGACAGTCTGGCTCAAGGTGCCCCGAAATCGGAGACACGACTTTGCACCCGAGAGAGAGAGAGACAAAGATCTTTTCGTTTAAATGTGTGCATAGGACACACGTAACGCTGCCGACGCCTCGTCGGGTGTCTATATATTGTCCGAATTTCGTTCCGAGAGAAAGACTGTATTATCTTAAGTCGTTCTCGATATATAGTGTATATATGTATATACACATAGGCTTATAAAACAAGTGGATACACGACTGCCTTTTTAATAAACGCAAATATAACATCTGTCGACGAGAGAAAATCTCGACGTCATCCACGTGTACAGGAGCATTGATCCCCGATGAATCCCCTGAAGAGCATATTTCGGGGAGGATGTGGTCGTGCGCGCCGCGCTCGACCGGATGATCATTATATGCTCGGCTCACCCGGTTATATACACACTTATACATTTACACACACACACACACACACACACGTATATATATGTATATATATGTAAAGGCAGGTATATGCATATCTTCCTGGAGTATATAATATCGCACCTTATATGCAGGTCTACGTGTTGTACACTGTGTTATACCACATACTCGGCCAGAGCCGAGATTAGATCGTATTATAATACGCTCGGCACGAGGCTAAGCGCTCGTTTAAAGGGCTGCTGCCTGATGCTATGCGATGCGACGTCGGCTTCAATCGAGCGCGCGCGCGAGGCGATGTTTATTTTACTTGACGATCGCGTGGATTTTGAAAATTACTCCGCGCTATCCGATCTGTACGTTTTTTAAAAAATTTTTGTAGCATATAGACGCACGAGTACATTGTTTACTAATCTACATGAATTCTGATAGTTTCATATTAAATTATCGTAAAAATAATTATTATGTCAAGAAAATATAAATAAATACGGAAGCATAATATTTCAGACATCGCATTTACGCGTATAACTTTGAAAATCGTAACAATATCGACAACATCGCTCCAACGTCGACCAACCTCCAGAAAAAAATTCCTCGCGTTCATCTCGCCCCGATAAGCATCAGCATCCGCAATTAAAAACTCCCTAATCATCTCCGCCGCGGTAGTCGCCGCGATCATCCGCTCGTCGCGCGAAGATCAAAAAAAAAAAAGAAAGAAAAAAAGAAACGAATCATCGGCGGAAAAGATCCGATAACGCGTCGCGCGCCTTACGCTCTTATCGCTCCGCGGCGACGCGAGCGACTGATAAAATTCGCAAAAGTCCCTGGCTCGCGCTCGATCGCGGCGCTGAAAAGAAAGATCCATTGATCGCTCGACTTTCAATATTCCAGCGACTCATCGCGGAGCGGCTCTTTTTCTCTCGCTCGCGCGCGCGCTCGTTTCGTCATCGCTTTTCTTACATTCACGCGCGAGAGAACAAGAGCGCGTTTGCGACGATATATCTCTTCAACAGACCCGCGGAGCGGCGCCGTTCGAAGAATCTCGCGATTCCACGTAATTCCAAGTCGATATTCCGCGTATCTCGCGATACACGTGTGTCTGTGTGTATGTGTCTGTGCAATTGTGTATACGCGCTGTGTGTCAGATGTGCTTTTCGCCGATATACAGGTATATACGCGTATTCGACGATCGATCGCCGATTTTTGTAATCAGAAAAATCTCGGGGCTGACCTTGGCGATCTCGGCGCGCGCTGTATATATAAATGCAAATTTCGCGCGCGGAGGAAGCTCTGCTTTTTCTTGTCTTTCGCCGCTCGCCTATGCATATGCTTACGTGTGGACTGCGCTCGCGACGATGATCGCATGCATAATCGCCCCGGTTAATTAGACGTATGTGCACAACCCGGCCTATCGGTAATATACTTGCGAGTCGGCGAGGCGATCGCGAAAAGAAAAAAAGGAAAATAGAAAATTGTAATGTGTTTTTGAGTTTGTTCTTTATAAATTAAAATTAGTTGATTATTGCAATCAATTCGCGTTTCGGATTGTATATCGAGTGATCCTTCGTATACTTGTGCAGCGTAACTCGTTAGACCAGCGTAAATTTGCAATCGACTGTAACCGGAGCCATTGGCGCGTAGAACGTACATTGACTTCCACATAGCAGGCCGCAAGTGAACAATGAAATCCGAAATACCTAGGACTCGACGAAGTTTAGAGATTACGTAATTTATTTGCATAACACACCGATCAAGTTAAATTACGCTATTGACGTGATTTATCGCGGGAGACTCGAGCCACGACTGAAACGCGTATATTATACGATAAAATTCGAATATGAGGAACAATTAGAATCGAGCTCGCCGCCTGACGATAAAAACGTTTTCTCCATCAATTACAACTTATAAGTGTTATCGGAATCGATCCTGCCGATCGTATCGCGCTTCGAGAATTTCTCGATCTCGCCATCTTATAAAAATCGTCGAACAAAAGCATATATAAAACTCGATATATTCTCAACCCATCCCATTAGCATAAATACATACGTATACGTATACATCGCGACGAAAGAAAGCCTTTCTCTCCTCGAGGCGCGTATCCCCAAGCGGAGATCCGGCGAGACTCTCAACCTCTAAAATTGCACAACACGGTATACACACGTATATATATAAGAAAGCGAAGCCTAAGCATCCGCGTGCCAGGCAGCCGCGGAAGCCTCCGTGCAAAATCAGCAAGGCGCAAGATGAGGCTGTAACGCGATCGCGAACGCGCAATCGACGTAATTCCGAGAGCTGCCGTGTGCACTACTGCTGCTGCTGCTGCTCCGGCGTTCGTGTGCCGAGCTCTCGTATATATAGTATACGCGCCGATCATCAACATCATCATCATCATCAGCGCGATGTGGATGCAATAAATTAGAAAGCGAGGAGTATACAGTCCTGTTTCGCGTATGTATGTAAGCTGTGTACACTGTGTATATTGTAGGCGTGCATTATTATATGTGCGATGGAAAAAAATTCTTAGATAAAGGAGAGCGTTTCCCTCTTGCGCGTCTGCAGCGCTCTGATTCTGATGGACTTTCGATTGCGTTTTAAAATAGCCGCGGCGTTTCGTTGGCGTTGGCGTCGAGTGTATATATATAGCGTTCCGACTTATTTGCTGTTGCGGGTGTGTGTCGATATCGCGTGTATCGAACTTTTGAGGAAGAGATCGATTGAGGAACCATCTTCACCTGATATTTTTACGGTATTTTATGTTGGTGATTTTTTAAAAATATATGCAACATCAATTTATCGGCTATAGTTTTTTGGCCGGAGACAGGAATCTTTCTAAAAATTTTGGAAATTTAAGTCTCCCAATTTCGAGCTCTTACTAAGATTTACTAAGCGAGAAAGCAAAAATTGTGAAAGGATTAATTGATTCCCCAATATTTTTACGCTCCTCCGAGTGACTACACAATTAACACAATAGAGGATTTGTCAGTTAGAATGATGTATACGTTAAAAAGCGAGTAATATGCGTAAGCAAATGTAACGTGTAGCCAAGCGCTTTTGGTATTTCGTTCACGCATGACTCGCGAGGAAATTTACATATTGGCCATCAGGCCGCGCGGTGTCCTCTGTAATTTCACTAATGTTTATTATACACCGCTCGTTTAACGACATGGGTTTTTCGGTTTAATGGGCGCCGTAACTTTCGCTCCGCGCTACCGAAACTGACCCTAAAATCTTGTGCTTTTCAAAATTAAGTCGAAAAAAAAGTATACACGCACATTCGCGATATTTCGAAACTGTATATGTAACCGTAAGATGAATTTACCAATTGTCGAAATTCCAATCTTTACCCAAACGTCAATATAGAAAAATGCACTTTTCGGGGGTCCAGAAATCAAATATTTTATCTTACGCTATAGAGGTTTCGGACCTGATCAGACTTTCTTCTGTTACCTGAGATAGTCAAAAATGCATTAGAACATTAGAATTGAACATGGGGAGGTATATCAAAAAAAAAAGAAAATCGGCTATTCGCATTTTTATTTACTTTTTTTTTTCAAACGGACATAACTTTTGATCGGAGCATCGAATCTGGGCATATTTTTTTTTAAATTAAAGCTCTTTTGTTGAACTTTATTGTGACGTAATTTGAAATTTTATTTGTACCTCGGAAACATTCGTAGTTGCCGTTATTCAAACGTTTCGACGCTTTAATATTTTATAAAAAAAACGTAAAATAGCTCAGAAATATGGTTACACTTTTGACTATCTTTCGACTTACAGAAGAAAGTCTCATCGGTACGAAACCTCTAGCTTTAAGAATAAAATTTCCATTTCTGGACCCCCGAAAAGTGCATTTTTCTATGAGAATTGATCGTATAATCACACGAAGCGTCCAATTACCGCGAAAACGCTTCGATAAAGCTCGCTCGCGCTAAAAGGAAAAAAAAAATCCAATCTACAAACACCATCGAGAAAGCGTCCGCTCGCTAAATCTCGGTAATCCCAATTTCATCAGTACACACACACACAGGCACGAGAGGCCGACGTTGCGGCTCTCGGCTTAATATACGACGTGCAGCGGGTGCCTAACAATGCGCGCACTCTGCGAGCGGCTCTCGCGAAGGCGAAAAAAAAGAGAGAGAAAAAAAGAAATGCGCAGCGCTGACCGCCTCCGCGTTACGTAAAAGCCCCCCCCCCCCCCCAGGCGCGAGGTTGCACGAGAGGGAAAAGAGTTTAGTTAATTAGCGCGGACTATAACGGAGAGAAAACGCGGATTTGTATCTGGCGAGCTGCTCGGATATACGTATAAACTCGTCGAGTGTGGCGTTTCTGGAGAGGAAAGCCGGAAGAAAGGCCCGGGGAGAGAGAGAGAGAGAGATGAGTTTTTTTTTCTTGCGGTGCTTCCGGATTTTTTTTCTGGAATCGAGTGTACACGCTGAATACACTATATGGTCGATATGCGGCAAGGAGCGAGTTTTAACGAGGCGGTTTTGTTTAACGGTTAATAGGGCTATTCAACATTTTTTATCCTTTTTTCTTTTAGTAACGAAAGATGCAAATTTTTCGAGGAGAGAAAATTTCGGAATTCGCAGAATCATTGTTTTTTTCGATAATCAGCAAAACGTGTTTGTGAAGTGTATAGTCGCATACCGACTTCCCCGGGGACAATACCTCCAATCAAGAAAAAGATTCTAAAAACGAACTATATATAGCGACAGATTACGAGAAAAATATAGTACAAATATACATAGAAGAGCCGCGCGGCGCGGCAATCTAATCTCTCGTCGTCGCTCTCGCGTGATTTACGGGGGCCGTTATACTTCGAAAAAAAAAGGAGAGGAAAAAAAAAGCGAACCGGCCGCGCACACCTCGCGCATTCCCCAATATATAGCAACGCAACAGGCGCTCGCTATACTGCAGCCGACGAAAAATTAGAAAACTGCCGCTCATTAATAAGTCGCCTATTGCACACCGCAGCTTCGCTCGCGCACGTATAATAATTCGCGCAGACAGCCCACACACACACGCGACGACGAGCAGAAAGACAGAGAAAGAGAGAGAGAGGCCTACATATGCGCTTTTAACGCATACTCGCGGCTCGCGGCGAAAAAGTGAGAGGATTGTGCAGATATATATATATGCGGCGGCTCATCGAAGCGTGTATACGGTTCTTGCTCACGAAAGTCCGAGCTTCTGGTCTGCGTCTATACGCGTGCGGGCGTGTGTACAGAGAGAGAAACGCGCGCATCTCCCGATAAGGCCCAGATTATGATACATAACACTCTCTCGCGTGGATTTTCACGCTTCCCGAGCCGCCTGGACGCGAGCGGGTTTTTTCTTTTCTTTTTTTCATTAAGTCATGGGCTTAAGCCGCCAGCGGGAAGATTGCGCGTATTTCCTCGTTGGCGAGCTTCTTGGAAATTAGACGCTGTTCTGTCGCTATTCTAATGATAATTAGGCGAGAATCGTGTGCGTATATATTTGTGTAAATAAGCTCGATAGGCTAATTTTTTTTCTCTTTTTTTTTTGAATAATTTCTCTTCTCCGCGCGAGAGCCTCGATAGGTCTGCGGATTGTGTGTTTGAGAAAGAATAGGCTATTCTCAATATCCGCTGATGAACCGCCTTCGTTAAACAAACGGCTCGATATACGCTCGTGGTCGGATCGATAAATCTACATCTCGATTATATGAATGAGCTTGCGGAGTTGGATTTCGCGTTAATACCCCGCGCGCGCGCCTGATGTTGATTAAATATTCGATGCGTGTGTTATTTGCGGCTTTAATTAATTCTTTGTTTAGAGGGTATTTTTTCAGTAAGTGAATAATTTTTTCTGTGACCGCACAATAGAAAAGTGTTTTGAATTTTGATAACACAGTATTCAGTCCCCAATAAACAACGATTTTGCGATTTTTAAGCGGATCGCGCGATGGTGCGTCAAATTCGTAATTGTTCACGCCTACAATTATCTGGATCTAATTAATTAGTCAACTACGCCAGATCCGAATCGTTCGCCCGTCTACAGATAAATTTTCGAACTTTTGGACGATTTCGCCAGATGTGTGTATAGACTGTATAGCTTCTCTCTCTCTTTCTCTCTCTCTATCTCAATACGACACGTCGAAATCTAGTTCAAACACTAGTTTATTCCTCCGAACGTTCACGATAAAAAAAGCTTAATTAGCTATAATTATACAATTTTCGACGACTATCGGTAATTCCAACTTCCAACCCAAAAAAACCCATTCCAATGTAAGTGCGTATATTATTGTACATCAATCCGCTCTCACTCGCCAACAACAAAAGGCTCTCGAATCCCCCTTTCATCACTGATCTCAAAGAAGATTCTATCCTTTATTCCTTATCGTTTGAACAGCTGGCGTATCACAAAAAGCGTCTGGCAGTCGCACATACCTATACACGTACTCCCCCCCCCCCCCTGTCCACATCTCACACTTTTAAAGGCGAGACACATTCAGCAGTTATATTTTTAAATCCAGCTTACTCCACACCTTCTCTCTCTCTCTCTCACTCTCGTCGTCGGGGGGGATCAGCATTACAATAATTTTTTCGGCCAAAATTTTCCTCATTATATTCACACATGCTCTCGCGCGCTCGCTCGTGTCATCTCCGTGCAAACAGACGGGGACGCGCGCAAAAATCCGACCGCGGCGCAATTCGTTCCGCGAAATCTCGCGCCCGCGATTATATGGACCGCCGCGTGCGCAGCAGCTGATGCCTATCGCGCGCCTCGTCCTCGACGGCGCAGTGTCCCCCTTCTCGCCTCCTTCTTATTATTCTCGATGTGGAGCGACGAGAGATTACGGAGCTTATCAGGCGGGAGAGCCTCGCTGTCGATTTATCTCGCGCATGTTCTCCTCCGCTGTTGTATATATACAATATATATGTGTGTGCACGGCTTCGCGGAGGACGAACACGATTTGGCTTTTATATTCCGCCTTGTGTCCTGTCTGCCCTGTCTATGTAATAATACAATACACATACATTTTTTTCCTATAGTTTCTAAAGTTTTCTGGGTCGTCTACAGCGGATCATATACACATTCAGCCCGCAAAGAGAAAGAAAAAATAATCGCGCGTCTGATTCACCAAGATCTTCGCGCGTTTGCACACACCTATAGACATGTGATCCGTCTTAATCATTGATTGATATACACCGAGAAAAAAAGAAATCCTTATCTCAATCGTGACACACACACACACACACGCACACACAGTCGCAATCTCGCGAGACGGATCAAACGATGATTTACGCGCGGCGGTGCAGCGTTTCCCTCTTAATTTACACGCGCTCTGCATTAGTTTATATATTTACACGTAAATCGCGCCGCATCGTTACAATGTAAACAGGTGTACACCACGGGCGTTCCAGACGCCGCCGCGCTGCACCCGCGAGACGATAATTACACGCATGAAAACATTATAGACGCTCACCTGTGAAGTAATCCCCCTTATCTCCGCGGCGCAGTGTGTATTACACAACGACCGCGACGCTGTACATCAGACGCGCAATACACGCGCGAACGTATATATCAGTTCGAGCAAAACGATGCGCGTACGTATAGCTTCCAAAAAGCTGTACGGGACGAAATTCCCCCCCCCCCCCGCCCCGGGTTTTATAAACGTAATGTTTACACCTCGTTTCTCGGCTTTTTCGCGCCTCGCCTCGCTATTATATATATACGTGAACTCGCGCCGGCGCTCATTGTCCCACGCTCCAGAATTTGACACTATGGTGTTGTGCCCGGGGAGTGTGTGGGTATATCGTATACGCGCCGGCAAGACGAGACGGGTATAATAATAAGCGGCAGATATACGTCGTCGCCTTTTTTTCGGGAGGAGAGAGAGAAACGGTACGGGACTCCGCAAAGGAGGACCAGTTTCGCGTGAGATACAGAAATTTTTCGCGAGAGCAACACGAGAGAGATTCTTAATATCGAGACGAGCCAATTAAGCGGAGGTGGATGTGTATAACGAGCCTGTTTTACATAAGTATATTGATAATGCACACACACACACCAGGGGGTTTGAATAACGGAGCGATCCGCGTTTGCGTTGTATACGTTTCTGTATCAATTTATGCATTATGCAGAGCAAAAGTATATACGCGCACACGCCGACGATCACGACGTGTTTCCATACAAACAATGTATACAAAAGTGCGATTACGTGGTACAAGTCTCGTATACCCTGGGTTCAACGGCGCGAGCGCAAACAACAACGCGAGAGCACGTAAAGAAAGAAAAAAAAAAAACTTTTCGCACCGAACGATTATTATCCGTATTACAGCGCGACGATTGATCGTATATAACGCGTATGTGTGTACAAGCGAGACCTCTCGGCGCATCTTTTATACGACGTTGCTGTGTGTGCTCGCGAGTCTGCGAGGTGCTGTACAGCACGTAAACGTGTCGCGCCACACCGCCGAATCCGCAATTAGCCGCGAGTGCGCCAGACGCGCGAGTCGTAAAAAAAAAAAAAAAAAAAATTAAGCGATGCCGCGGATGAGGAGGAGAACATAATACGGGGAAGCCGCGAGAGCTGCGCTGCTACATATGCTACACGGCCCGCAGCTCGTTTTTTTTTCGGCGACGCGCCGTGTATAGCCACAGCACAGAAGCCGCGAGCTTCGAGGAAGCTAGATCCTATCGCGCGCGAGTGTGTGCCACCTTCTTAATTTTTTTTCTGTTGTTTTTTTTTTTAAGAAACAAAAAAAAAAGAACTGGAGACAGTCGTCGTCGGACCGGGGAATGTCCTGCCACCGTTTCGCTGTGTATACTTATAAAGTCGAAGAATTTGGCTGTTAATTAGACGTTGAAAGATTTTCGCCCCAGATGACGGGGTATACCGTGTGTGGTGTGCGTTGTGAGTTTCTGATTTTTTTTCTGGAAAATACGTGGATAAAGTTTTTTCTGGAGCATAAAAGTAATAGTTTATTTTTAACTGAAGGCTGTGCGTCGTCTAAAAAATTACTGTATCCAATGATTATTCATTTCGAGACTGTATTTGTAAATCTTTTGTTGTATTTTTAAAAAAGTGTTATTTTTTAAAATTCAAATAAAACTATTATATTCTTCATAAATTCGTGTACCAAAATAACCGTAGTAAAACTATAAATTATAAATAAAAAGCATCTATAAACAATGTTTAATCGAAAACAGCACGAGACACTGTGAGCAGATAAGCTACGCAAAGAACTACTAAATTATTTTCCACGTCTTCTCAAACTGCCAAAATTTTCGAACGTCGATCCCCCACCCTTGAGACCCCGTCTCAATTCGTTATATTACATACCTGTAGCCGTAACTCAATTTAAAGCTCGTAACATTTTAATCCGCAATGACGGTTGGAAACCGGCGTCAAGACCAGAAGTCCACTCTAAATCATCGGCCGGAAAAACAGGCTCACTCCTCGTTGTAGGTACATTCGCCGAAAAGAAGCAAGTCCGCAGAAAAAGGGTCTTCCCAACGCACGCGCCGACCAGTATATATACGACGAGCCGGACGATCGACGCGTGTCCTTTATTTCGCGCCGAAATCCAGTTTATCCCTTGATTTACTCGTTGTAACTCATCTCGCCCCGGTGTGTCTTTATTTTTTTTCTTCTTCTTCTTCTTCTTCTTGTTTCGTACGTGTATTTTCTCTGTCGGAGATTTACGACCGCGTCGTCGGTGTCTTGTAAATCATACGGCTTGAATAGCGAGACTGTTTTAAGGGGGGCTTCGTAAGTTAAATAAATTTGAATTTCGAGCTACACAATAGCAGAACTCGGCGCAGAGGAAAAAGAAAGAGCTAATTTGTTTGTGAAAAGTAAGAAAGTCTTTTTTATCGTTTTACGACTCTCCAAAGTTCATGCATCATGTTACTCCAATTTTATGCCAGTCAGATTTTTATAACGAGGAAACTTTGCATAACGCGAGACTCGAAATTACATAAGACGCGGAGATATCTTTGTTTCATTAGTCATCGCAAGCCGAATATTAGTTGACTTTTCGTCTACGCGGTCGAGAGATTAATTCTCGGCGCGCGAAATTTGAATTCTGCGATTAAGACTTTAAGACCCCCCCCCCCCCTCGTAAAAATCGAATCGTGACGTTGCAAATTCACTGTAGATACTTGTGCGCCAATCGACAAACACGAAAATCAACAGACGACTAGATAAGCCTCCGCGGCATATATTGTGCGCCAGATCCAGAAGTATATTTGTATAAATCACCGCGAAAATCTCGAAATCCACGTCTAAACAAAGGTCGACAACCCGCTTCGGAATAAAGTCCCGGAGAAAACAAGCAATATAACCCGAACTTGAAATACGAAAAAAAAAGAAGTATAACATACGTATACAACATTAAAGCGACTCGTCAACGACACCTAATTTCGATGAGCCACGCGAGCCGCGCTCGCGACTTTTATGAATGAAAGCCGCGTTATCGTCGCGCATTACTACACAATTCCAAAGCCCTTCCCCGGATCCGCGCGTGTATATGTAAGCGTATATATGTATAACAGCCGCGTGTTTACTTTGCGCTGAGCACCGTATATGTAAATAATACATACACAAGTATATATACGCCCGCGCACACGTGTACATATCATTACACGTATGTCGTATACATATATACATATACGCGACAGCTCGAGGAAACGAGCCGCATCGACAGGTGTCGTCCCCGGTTGGATTCGCTTCCGAGAGGCCATCGCAGCTCGGGTGTCTCTTCGCGGAGCGAGATCGAGGCTCTGTATATTGGCTCTCCTCCGGTGCGCGGGCATCAGCGCGTCGAATTCGTTTTTCGCGCTGCGCGCCGCGAGAACACACCGCGTTTCAATATACATATATATACAATACTGCAGCGGAAGGAGCCGCGCGCGCGCGGAAATGCGAACGACGAAACCCCTAAATCGGCTGCTCCGGAAGCCGGTGTAAGGCCGTATATATAGCGTCGTCCCTGCGCCGGTGAGGAACGGCGATAATATATATATATATATACATCGCGCGCTCCCTTATCAGCAAGCCAACACCGGAGGCTCGTCATCTTTTCGCTGCCTCGTTTTGTCTGTCGACGACGAGTCTGTGTATACGTGTGTGTATATACGTGTAAGTGTACTATACGTACGCGTATGTGTAATGCACGCGTATGTGTGTACACGTATGTATAGTATATATACACGTGTACATAGGCGTATTATACATAAACGATCGCGAACTTCCGATCGCGCTTTTATCGCGCGATAACGTGCGGCTCGTCGTCGTCGTCGTCGTGGTCGCGTGCGAGTGTGTGGGTGTACGTAATACACAGGTATACACACATGGGTGCGCTGACGGCGTTCGAGGCATTGTTATATATATATTACCGAGGTGTATATATATAGAGGAGACGCTCGCGACGATCTTGCGCGCGAGGGACGGCGGTGGGGGATTTACGGCTCTCCGTCTCTCTCTCTCTCTCGCTTTGATTATATATTGTATATTGCGCGTAAATATTTTTCCTGGGCAAAGTTTGCCGCGTGAGGGGGATTTTCTGCGGCTTGTATATACATGTACCTATTGCGCCGACGACGTGTGTCCCCGCGCGCGCCGCTGATGAGACGATTGTTTGGCGAGAGATTAGCGCGAGACGGCGGAGTCCTCTTTTTTTTTGGGAAATTCTTTTTTTTTCCGCGTTTCTCGAGAGTTCGGCAACGATTCGCGGCGGAGATTACGAGCCCGGAGTGCGCGAAATGGTTGTTCGCTTATCGGCGGTAACGTATCGGGGACGTACGCGATGAGGTCTTCGATGGACCCGAGCGCGTAAAAAAAAAAGAGAAAGGAGTTATTGTTTGTGTTATTGGACGGAAAAATTTCACTGGAGCGTGTATTTTGCAAGCAGATGCTCGAGCTGCTGCGATAATTTTGCAGAAACTGTCGATAATCATTTTTTTTTTTTTTTTGGTATTGGGTTGAAATTCAAATTTCGCGCTAAAATTTAGCGGACGGAAAAACAGCTGATTTGCTGGTAACGAATGATAATTAAATAGTCCAGTTTACTTATAATTTCTAGACCGCGTATAGAGTGGCATTTAAATTCAAATTTGATACTATTAATAAATTTGGTACTATTAATAGTATCCCAAAATATCGTAGACCTAATTCAAATGTCATTTGGAGAGATATTTAAATATTGACGCTTCGAACTATGTTCCCGTTTTTCAAAAGTTTCTTTTACCCTATTCGTTATGAGTAAATTAGATGTCTTCCGTTTACTTTACATAACGACGCTACATAAATTTGAATTTTCTTCCACGAATAAAAAAGCAAGAATAAAAAAAAGAAATTCAGTTCCCATAACTCTCCTCCAATTCCAATTTCATTCCGCGCATGCTATACCTCCCGGACGCTTCGTCCATCGCCTCGTGATCGAAATGTTCCTCAAAAACCAGAAGATCACCCTAACAACCAGTCAACTCCGAAAAATCCATGCATATGCGCACCAACCGTCAGGAAAAGGATTACATCGAAAAGAAGAGCGCGTCGACGGTCTCGCCCGCTGGGTTTCTGGTTTCCTCGTGAGGCACACGCGCGCTGCACTTTCCTCGCGCCGCTGCTAACTATACGTATATAGAGACGAAAGTATTTCGAGATTACGCAACGCGGCGAGCGAGCGCGAGAGACCCAAGCCTGCAGTATACATGTATATATACAGTCCGCGATTAAAGCGCGCGCGCGCGCGCTTCGACATCGGAATCGCTAATTTCGCGTCTGTCCGCGCGCCGGGGGAGGTGGGGGGGAAATGCATCCGTCGCGCGGCGTGAACGCCCGCGAGATTTTCCTTTTTTCTCCTTTTACGTAACGAGAGCTGCGCCGTGTATTATACGCGGGCTTTATGTACACTCGAGCGATGCGCGTATGAAACTCATATCTTCTTTCCCTTTGCTCTCTCTCTCTCTCGCAACTCAGCGGGATGATCGAATGTGGATATGATTGGGCAATGTTGAGTTGAATCACGTTTATTTAATTTTTTTTTTTTTTATGGATTTAGAGGCACACGGGGGATACTATGCAGATTTTCGGGGGAAAGGTGACAAAAGCTCCATTGGGGACGAGAAAGAAAGCCTTTCGAACTTTCGCGGACTGAGAGTTTTTTTTTAGAAATTTCGACGCTGTAATTACTGAATAATTCTTTAGTACAATTGTAAAGTCTCAAAAGAAAATATTTTGCTTTACATTGTAACGTACTCAAATTTCATCAAAATTATTCATATCATTCACTTTGACTTTCATCGTCCCAATATATCACTCATTAAGGCGGGAAATTTGAATTTTGAATTCTCCCAGAAAATATTGCCTATACAAAAAAAAACAATTTCCCTCACACTTCCACCCAACAATACAACGAACCAACGTATATAATACCGTACAGCACACAATCGATCGATCGAGAGCGTAGCTCTCGCACTTTTTCCTCGCACAGCATCTCTCTCTCTCTCTCTCTCTATTTTTCTCTTCGACGAAAAGAAAACGCGCGCGCGCTCGCGCCGGAAGTGGAGAATATCTCGGAAGAGTACGTCGCTCGCTAATTCGCGGAAAGAATTACGCCGACGAGCGCAAGAAGAGCCGAGCTGCACGCCTGGCGTTACGAGCCTCTATATACACTAGTCGGACTCGGACTTGTACGCGGTATAGACGTATACAAGAGTGGGAGGCTTAATTTATACAGTTTGCGCTGCATCGCTACGCGCGAGCGCTGCAGATGGACTCTCGATTTTCATCTTGAAAGTTAAGCCGGTGCGCCTTTTAATTACATAAATCGAGGAAACTTTTACTTTGTCGGAGTGGATAATTGGACGGGATGTATAGTCTGTATTGTACGGCTGCGTGACGGTTTGAATTAAAATTTTGAGATCGACTTCGGGGTGACGTATTTCATTGCGATTTGATTCGTCGAAGAATTTTCATGAATTTCGATGAAAAAATTCTTATATATACAGTATATCGAACGCATGACGCATACGTATACCTGATCATCGAGACTCGCGTTGAATTACCCGCGAGAATTCCCTCGAGCTCCTCTGGGCAAATTAATCCAGAATTCAATCTCACCGTGAATTAGCATATCTAATCCCCAGACAAACAAACGAATCTGTCTCGCGTCAAATTAGCCGCATCGCACCCGTTATCAGTTTTCCAGAAAAGAAAATTCTCTCTCAGCTCAGCGCAGGCGAGGGAAACAGCTCGCGCTCCCCATCTTCACGCTTTGCCGGACAGACGCCCGAGAAATATGTGTGTATTTCACTTTCAAATTCGCTCGAGGCGCAAATACCCACACTTATAACGCGTGCTATACGGCATATATATATATACACACATTATACACACGTATATAGAGGTGCACACAGAGAGTCGGAGCGCAAGATAAGCGGAACGCGAGGCTCACGCGCTCGCGAGCACATATATAGGAAAGAATCGAGCAGTCATTAAGATAAGGAACGAGCGCGCGAACAAGAGTTGAATCGCCCGCGCGACTCTCCTTTTTTCTCCTCTGGCTCGTATGTATATAGAAGGCCTCGTCTTCTTATTCTTCCGCGCTGCAATCGCAATCGCCGATGAGATGACAACTTTTTCCGTGTCAACGCGCGCGTGTCGGATGGTTTTGAAAATGCGCGTTGAGTAATATACTGAGAATTGGTGTTGAGAGCTCGAAAAGTGCCGGGGAGAGCGCAGTGGCGCGAAGTTCGAATTTTTGAATCGACGCTCGCTGTCAGTTTTTAAATTTCGCGCGATGAGATCTTTCATGGACCCGAGCGCGTAAAAAAAAAGAGAAAGGAGTTATTGTCTGTGTCATTGGATGGAAACATTTCAGTGGAGCGATTTTTGGGTATTGGGTTGAGATTCAAATTTCGCGCCAAAATGTAGCAGACGAAGAAACAGCTAATTCGCTTATAACGAATAATTATTAAATATTCCAGTTCACTTATCACTTCAAGTTTATACGTAAATTACACCTCGTACAGAATGGCATTTAAATTCCAATTCAATATACTATTAATACATTTTTAAATTTCGCTCAGCACACAATCGGTCGACGTATACCCAAAATCAAATCGTTAAAACGATCATATCGAGACGAAGAGAGAAGGTCTCATCCTAAAATTAAAAAGTCAATTTCCCCGTCGATTCACCTCCCCCACTCACAGCTCGCTGCAGCCTCGAGCAAAAAAGGACACGCGCTCCGGCACGTGCCACCAGCCCGTATGCCCACCACCATCCATAAAACCTCTCTTTCTCTCTTCTTCTTCTCTCTCTCTCTCTCTCTCTCTCGCCTCACCTGAAAGATTAGAGCCAAGAAGTCTCCGGGTGAAGGGAAGGTGTATATACATACAAGAGCTCGCTCGCTCGCGCGCGTGGCGCAATTTCGATGCAGCATCTGCGCGCTCGCTCGGGAGAGAGCAGCTGTGTACACGGACCACATTATCTCCTCTTTCTCTCCCTCGCTCTTGACTCTCTTCTCTCTTTCTCTCTCCTCTTTCTCTCCTTCTCGTCTGGCGCGGCTCGCAGCCGCTTTGTCACTCGATCGACACACTTCGAGAGATAATTCGTAATCTCCTCTTCTCTCCCGCTCTCCGCACGAGAGCGAGTGAGCCGCGAGTTCGAGGAGTATAATATACATTTTCAATTTTTTACTCTTTTCGAATCGCTTTGGGGAACGCTGTACATACGCGCATATACGCGTGTATGTATATAATAGTCCTGCGCGCGGCTTATCTCGCTTTCTCGTTGCGCAAAGAGCGACTTGCAGCCAGCTTTTTATCTCCGCATTGTACCGTATATGTAGGCGCGAGAGAGTCTTTTTCTCTTCTCTCGCGGGGCTATATATACGTGTATACGTGAAGCAAAAGCCTCTCGCGCGTACACGAAATCCTCTTGAAAACTATATACTTACGCGCGCACCTCTATGCCCCCCCCCCCCCCGACGGGAGAGACGCAGAGTCTCGTCGTCGTTATCTCATTTCTCTCGCGCGCTGATGATGCGCCGTTTTCTCGGAACGGAAAGAGACGATTGTTCGAAAAAATGCGGAGCGCACGACACACGCGGATAACGCGTGCCTCTCGCGCTCTGTCGTAATTCATCGAAAAGTTTCTCGAGGCAATGCGCCGAAACCTGTCGCGTCTCCAGTGATATTATTGTAAAAAAAAAAAAAATTTAACAAAGACACGCGCCGCTGACCAGCTGATCCCAGGAGCACGAAAAATAGACAAAAGAAGCCCTATCCTATATACCAATGTATACATGTACTCCTTCTCGATCACCGAGACGCACACACTCACGCTTCAGACGTGCAATAATATGACAGGCCGATGATGAGGGGAAAAAAAAATTATCTCGGGCGCGTATAGCCTCCCGCGCGCCGAGCAAATATTTGCCGTCGATAATGTTCACATTTCTCTCTCCAGGTCTGCCGCAAGAAGATCTGTATTTATACTCGTCATCTCAGCCGCGAGACACACCGAGAGAAAGACTCTATACATACAGCCACACACGTACACTGTGCACACGAGCCAGAAAAGAGTGCGAGAAGGTGTTTCTCCGGTGTCGACACTTTTTTTGCGCGGCACGTGCGCGCCAACTACATTTATACGTATCCATACATATATGTATATAACATCTGCAATTACACATGTATATATATATCTGTATAATATATACGTACACAAACAGACACACGCACGCGCGCGCGTATGCAGGTATACAGACGGGCAGTAGTCGGGACGACAGACCGCAGTATATATAGCGATCATCCACCTGAGGACTAGCGCTGATACGTGCGCGATTCGATGTGCTGCAGTATATGTATAATGTGCCTCGTAATCACGAGCTCTGCCGCGCGCGCCGCCCGGGGCTTATATAGCTATGCCTATATATACTCGCGATCATGCGTGCGACGGCGAAAAATGAGATTTATTCCGCTGCTCGCTCGAGTTTCGACATTTCTCTCTCTCTCTCTCTCTCTCTTTCTCTCTCTATAATACGACTTGGCAGCTCTTTCTCGCCGCTTGCGAAATCGCGCGTGTGCGGCGACGACGAGCCGAATTTGAAATCGGCGCGTACAATACGAAAACGGCTTATTGTGTTTATACGTGTTTGTGTGTGTGTGATGATAATTTGTTAGTCTCTCTCTCTCTCTCTCTCTCTCTCTCTCTCTCTCTCTCTCTCTCTCCGTAAGTATATAGGTATATATATCGGCTTATTCTGTCATTACGTCTTTACACTTGCGGGTGATTCGATAATTACGTATGTACGTGTCTACGTGTATTGTGTATCCTATAGCATCGATTATACACCCGTATACAATATCGCGTATGCAATTGAGAAAATCCACAAGAGCGAGACGTTATGTGTGTATTACAATGTCTATAATAACCGGCAGCGACGGTTCTATATCGATCGCCTCTGCCGTTCCGTGCATACGGACGTGTTTAACGAAAATCCGCAGCTGATGAAAAATAAAGAAAATAGCGCAGAAAGCTGCGGCGCGTACATCTCTGGAACGGGAGGAGAGCCTCTAACACAAAAGCCTGTATGTGTATATATACCATCGTGTTCAAGCGCATAATGCATATATATATAGCGCGAGTCTCTCTCTCTCTCTCTCTCTCTCGCGAGCAAAAGAAACTGACACTGCGCACTGCGGAGGAAGCAGGTGGTGCAGGATGCGCGTCTTGCCTGCTGCAGGTTGCCTCTTTCTCTCTCGCTCGCTACAGATGTACTGTATATACAGAGCTATATATATAGGTGTGCAGTCGTATATTGCTGCGGGGTTCACGGCCTCCTTCGTTATAATGCCGAAGGGGGGGAGAGAAGTCGGAGGAAAAGTTCTCGAGAGATGCCCGAGACCGATACGGTGAGTGGAGGAGTTTTCTTTTTCTCATCCCCTCCCCGACGCGCACCCTTCCCGCTCATTTCTTTCGAGCAGAAATTTATTAGTAATTAAATTTGAATTAGTTAGCATGCGATTTTACGATAATGGATATATGAGTTCAGCGATATTTTTAACATCATCTGCCGTAATTAGGTCTCGCCTCTTTTGTATCCTTTCATTTTTCCCGCGTGTAGCTGTCGGGAGATCTCGTGATTCTCGTTCACTATAAATAGAATTCTTATCTTAAGTATAATATACTCCTCGGTTATGATGCGAGTCTGACTGATTTACGTTGAGCTCATAAGCCAGCGAGGATACTTGGGTGCTTTAGGGTAACACAGGATGACCCAGAGTGATCCAGGACACCCTAGGATATTCTAGGTTTGCTCTGAGACAACCTAGGGTATCCAGGTTTATTCTGGGATATCTTGGAATATCCTTGGACATCCTGGATTACCCTCGGTTATGCTGGAATATCGTAAAGTACCGTTATCTAGGATTAGTTATCTTATAATATATAGGGAAACCCGATACACACCAGCGGCCCACACACACCTCAATGATTTTTAACGATTCCGAAGAAGTTAGGTCAAGTTAAGTTCTAATTAGGCTTCCACGTGCGCGATAAATATGGAAAGGTATACAGAGACTACGTTTGAGAAACATAAAGGCTAATAATAAAATTGTATTCGGTTGGACGGACTTGTTTTCCAACGACGTTTGATAAAATACCACGTCGTACAAGTTGATTTAAGGATATTAAAAATGGTTCAGTACGTTTTCTAATACTTTTGCAAGCATCGGATACTTCCAGCTTACTCTGTACCGTCGAAACTAAAATTTTAATACTCGTATATCAGAGTCAAATATCGCACAGTCTATTCCTTTCCAATTTTTCCCAAATTTCCAAAACTTCCCAAAAAAGTTCACGCATTTCGACAACTCAGCTCGACCCGGCCAGATGAACCCTCTTAATAGTACACATCCTCCAGTACAAGATAAAAAAGCAGCAGACGCGCAGAAGAAGACCGTGACCGGAATACATCCCCGTAAGTCTTCCCTACAACACACGCGAGGAATAATCGATAACAGCGCGTACAGGTATATACAGTTACACATACACACACTCGCGCACATCACGCACACATCAAGGCACACGCAACAATCCTCTCATATTCATCGTGTCTCTCCTGCGGATGCTGAGATTGGCTGCTGCACTCGCGGGGCTTCCTGGCGAGAACGACGTTTCCCTGCGCCGGACGATGACACGCTGCTGCTGCTACAGCAGCACCAGACCAGAGACAGAGAGTAGAGAGAACACTGAGAGAGCACAGGAAGAAGAGCAAAAGGGGACCGCGACATATGTTGGATCCGTTCAACCTGCTCAGCTCTCGTCTCTCTCTCTCTCGCTCTGCATGTGTAATGTGCGCCGCGCGAGAGGTATTCCGGAGATGCGGAGGATACACAAAAGAGCCGCCCTATACTCTTTCTTCTCTCTCTCTCTCTGTCTCCCGAGCTTCTTTTATGTGGCTGCTGCTGCTGCTGCTGAGGGTCAGCTTACCCGCTCTTACGTACACCAGGACAGAGACTCGAAAAGAGAGAGGAGAGTCTGTGCACACTCTGTGGCTTTTATTGGGGTCTCGCGTACGAAGAGATGTTAATTCGGCGTGGGTGGTTCATTTGGTATTCTCGATGCACGCGATGAGAATTTTTCGGGAGGGTATACGTATTCTTTTCTTGGGGAAGGGAAGAGAGGGTTCTGATGGTGACGTTGGCTAATTGAATACACGGGGTGGACGCGATTGATTGTCCTTGGTCCTTGTTCCTATTGTTGAGTGAAAAATGATGGATTCATCGGTGGATCAAACGAGATCTTGAAATTATTTAAAAGAAGAGCAGACGTTCTTTGGTCTCAAAAACTAGATCCACGTGTACAACGAGGAATTTTTTCCACACATCTCTCGTTACTGAGGGACTCTGTGTACATGCGCGTATACAGCAACTGAACGAGATAAAAAAAAAAAGAAAAGCGATTAATTCCCAGACAGACTCCTCTCAATTCCAGCTGTGGCAGAAAAAGCCGAACGCATTTTCTCCTCTCTACATAACAATACCTCCTCTCTGTGCTCTCGTCATTCCAGCAATGACTGTACGCACTATATACCTATACACACTACACGTACGCGCGAGTCGCCGCACAATGGAGGCCGGAAGCGAGCTACCTGTCTCCCACGACTGATGCAGCAGCAGCAGCAGCAGCTTCATCCCAACAGCAGCGGCTATCCTCCTTCGGCTCTGACTCCACATCTCTCTCTTTCTCTCGCGTGTGTACACGCGTTTATAATATACATGTGACTCTGGCGATACATACGTGAGGCGAGAGAGTGAGAGAGAGAGAGAGAGGCGAGAGAAAAACCCAGAGGATGTGTGCCTTATGAGCGGATGGATGGAGAGAGAGAGGTTGAGTGAACCTCTGCTCTGTGATGAGAATAACGATGAGGTGCGCGAGTGCGTGTGATGCTTGTGGTCTGCTATTGCCGATTTTTTTTTTTCCCGAGAGAGAGATCGGCCGTATTACACCGAGTTTGATTCCTGTATTACTCACAGAGCTATACACCTTTTCAGCTGTGTGTATACTGCGCACTGTATGCATTAGGAGAGAGAAATTCGGTGAAGGCTATTAAGGGGAGGCAGAGGGAAAGGATAAAGGAAACATAACTCGGCGGTGGCAATAAGAATGGAGAGAGAGAGAGAGAAAAAAGAAGAATTTCAGTGAATCGAAGAAAAGAGCTCGTGGAGCAGATTACAGATATCGTCGAGTCGCGTTTATACGCAGCTTTCTATGCCCTTCGTGTCTCTTCTCTCTTCTCTCTCTCTCTCCCTTTCATCTCCGAACGCGCGCGACGCGACGGAATTACGAATGAGTTGGGAGAGAGCGAGAGAGAGAGAGAGATGACCTGAGTCTGGAAAGCAGGTGGAGGCCGAGAGCCGATCGCTCGCGCGCATGGACCAGAAGCGAGGAGGATCTTTTTATTCTTTTTCGGAGGCCTTTCGTTACACGCGCGGTAGCCCTTCTGTTTGGGAATTTTTCTTTTTTGGAAAGTTTTCCCTTTCTTCGCGACACGGCGAGCGGAGAGGATGAGAAATCGGTTGGGTGGAGAGAACGATTTTTTTTCAAGGTTTAGTTGAATAGTTTACCGGAGTGAGCGTGTGTTTAGAATTGAGGGAATTTGTTTGGAATTTGTCTCGCGGGGCTTTTTGTAAGATTGTGAATGTACTTGTTATTCAAAAATCGGTGTGGGGGGAGAGGGACGACACGTGAAAAATCGAAATTTCATAAAAATTGGTTGTTGGTTAAATTTGGCGTTGAAGACAATTGTTAACGTGATTACGTTCAGTCGTTTCAGTCGATCATTAATATTAATTTCGTCCAGAGTAAACCGTCAAATTTTTTACGAGAATACAACATCCCAAAACACTATTAGCTCTCATCTCGCTCGTCTCCTCAATCGAAAAAATCGGTTGCACCAGCAGGTGACCTCGGCACCTTTTTTTTTCACCAACGCGCACCGTCCCTTTAAAAAAAAAAACACCTCTCATCCGATGCACCTGATCTTCCAAACCGCAGCATCTGCATCTTTTCCCCCACTCCTCCTCCTCCTCCTCCTCGTTCTCCGAAAAAAAATCTCTCGTCACTCAGTTATAGGATCTCCGTAAAGAAGTAGCCCACCGGAAAACGGCACGTGCCTTTCTTCTCTTCTATATAGGTATACACGCAGGGGTATATACACGTGTATTGGGTGTACGCATCGAAAACTGGTCTAACGCGACAAACGGAAAATCGCGCTGGCTGACGAGCATATAATGGCATAGGACACATCACTAAACTATAAGGTATATAATATATATATATATATACGGCGGGACTCTCGCGGGCACAGGTATATTTACACGCGCTCAACAGCTGTCGCGGGGCGAAAAGGTCTTTGCTCCACTTGTCCCTCCGCACATGATGTGTTCCATTGTGCGCGTCAGCCGCCGTCGACGCGAGGACATTACGTGTTTTCTTCTTCTCGCCCCGTAACGCCACACACACACACAGCCACATATACACGTCTATTCTATATATTATGTGTGTATATACCGCTCGAGTCGTTAGTGAAAATTGAACGTTTCTGTTTGCTCATTGGCTTTTCTCGTATAGCTCCGAGTATGTGTCTGCGGCACGACATCGTCAGGGGAGGTACACACATCGAGTGCATCAATTAATTTCTCATTTTCGAGCCCGAGATAAGGAGGAGCTCGTTTTTCAGATAAGCCTCTCGAGTGAGCGTAAAACCGCCGCCGACTGGAGTCGGCCGAGCGATTTGTGAAAGAGCGTCTATATCGAACACAAATTTAAAACGCGGTCTCGGTCAATTAAAAGATGTTTACTCTTCGACTTTTCATCTCGGAAATCCTCGATTCGGAAACTTTCGTCGTTACCAGCGTATATATAAGTATACCGAAACCGCCTCGCGGAGAACACCGCTACGCTTCGCGTCTAAATCGAACTTGCTCTCGAGTGAACTTCTCCCGCGCGCGACGCAGCGTCAGGCCCTGAATAATTCATCTCATAAATTCTCCAAAGAATCGATCTCCTCATGAATAAAATAAAAAAAAAAGAAAAAACCCAGAGAAAAAACCTGCGTCCGCGTAGTACACGCGGCGCGGTGTGTTCCCTCTCCTGTAACTTTGAAAACCACCACCTCCGGCGCGCGCATTATCCAATATAAACCGACACTGCTCTAAATTATCGATTTTCCAATCAGTGAGATAAAACGAGCCCACCGCACCACCCGACGATATGGGCTGTAGAGCCAAAGTGTTCATTAAGTACAGCGGCTCATCAGAGGAATGAAGGCGAGTGAGAGAGAGAGAGAGAGATTCTCCGGCAAACAGAAGGAAGGAAAATACAAACAACAAAAGTTTCGGCGACGGGCTTCTCTCCTGTGACGAGGCAATTTTCTAGGTGGACACGAAATTAGCGCTGTCTACAATATAATACACCGTACGTATATATATACATACAATGTACATAGCCGGAGTGGCAGTGTCTCGTGCGCTGCCTCGTGCCGCAATTCCGGTCTCGTATGCCGCCGCTCCGGTGTGTTTCTCGATTGACTCGGAGAAAAGGGGTGGGGGGCGGGGAGGGAGGGTGGGTATAAACGAGAATAGTTTAGAGGGTCAGTTTTGTAGTTGAGCAACTTTCTGAATTGTACGACGACGCTAATTTCACGGCTCAATATAACGATCCGGATGCTAATCGAGACAGAGGGAGAGAGAGAGAGAGAGAGACGACTACTGTATTGTATATAGCACGTACATTACACAGTCATTACGGAGCTGGGCTCTGCAGACTCGGCAGATACATAAATTGACTTTCGCCAAGTTTATTATCTCGAGGAACGAAAATTCCCGGTATATATATTTAGGTGTATACACTGAGTGTATACTGTATAGGTACAGCGACACGCGCCTACATATATATATTAGGCTGCCAAGTTCCAGGTCCATACTTGAAATTTTCAAATGCGTGTAGCCTTAGCGATGGAGCGAATTTTTGAAATCGGTTAATATTTGGTAGCTCCTTTGTAATTTCTTTTTTTTAAATAGGATTTACTACAGGCAAACAATTACACGAATATAACTATGAAATTATGGTGATTTTTTGATATTTTTTTTTCGGAAGCTCATCACGGTGTCGATAGCAATAGGCTCAAAAAAGTTTGGTGCAAAAATGTTAATAATATATATATCGTAATAAATAATATATATATCGTAATCGTCGAGAGTTTTTTTTTCGAGGCTATCACAGCGCAGAGTCTTTCCTCCCTATAACGGATAACCTACATTTCCACAGCGACTCCGATAGTCGCACCTGAACTGTATATATTTTTCAAGCGTAGAGAGAGAGAGAGAGACGAGACCGAAGAAGCCTCGTTTGGCATTCGAGACGACGCGTTAGAAGTTGACTTCAAAATCCCCAGCGACGAAAATCAATGGTGTATACATCGAAAGCCGAGAGAAAGAGAGTAGCATCCACGTCGACGTTTGTGTACAAACGCTGCCCGAATCTGTGCTTAGAAGCTATACAGAGACTCGCGGCATAACCGACGAGGCGGATACATGAGTTCTCTCTTTTTTTCGTCTTTCGTAGATTTGAAAAGGTTACGTCGCCGGAGCTCGAATAATTATGCACCCGGTGAATACCGACGAGTGTACGTATATTAGGAAAATTGATTTGAGGGTACGATTCATTATTGCGCGCGCTCTACGCGAATTATCGACAATAACGTATCCTATCGCAAAATTTCACGGAAAAAAAATTTAAAAAAAAAATCTTCTCCTGTCACCCGATCCCAATGACAATCCGAGAGAGCGAAGGTGAGATGCTGCGCGCTCGCGATTAGATTAGATTAGACTCTCTTTCTTCTCTCGGCATCGATGTGTTTGCCTCGTGTATCTCATCTTTCTCTCTCTCTCTCGTCTCCGTCCTCGCCTATGTTTGACGAGTGACTCGCCGCGACGACTCTGGTCCATCCGGTGCACGTCGTAATTGCGTGTATACGCGCGTCTCTCTCTCTCTCTCTCTCTCTCTCTCTCTCTCTCTCTCTCCGAGAGATAAGCTTATTCTCTGCTCCTCTTTTCTTCGACTCGATTTTTTTTCCTCTCCCGCGCGATCGCGTCGCGTCTCACCGCCGACGGGAGGATGAGTCAATTTCTCGCAGTGCGGCTGCTGCGGAGAGGAAGGGAGGGGGGGATCCCACCGTTGTGTACAGTCGAGATACTGCATGAGTCGCCGGTTATCTCTCTCTGTCTCTCGAACGACGATAAACAATGAGACGAGAGAAAGAAGCGATCAGGTGAGCCGTGAGCGAGGCCGTGAGTGTTGTATGTACGATTTAGGCTGAGAGACTTCGTTATACACACAAGGAATTAAGCGGAATACAAGTAATTATTCGGATTGTGTTTTAGGCTCCATGTACAGATCGATCATACAAACTATATGAATTATGCGCTTCTTTAAAGTGGACACTTCGCGCTCGATTTGGACTATGTGTTTTGCGCTCGATACATCGGTCATGAACTATGAATGATATGGTAATCATATTAGTCGTGTTTACTTAGCAACCGATCAGAATTTCGTATATTAAATGCTTCACAACGAAGGCCATCACTTTTTTTTAAAGAGAGAATTATTATATATATATACATTGGGGGTAAGATGCGCGGCAGATAGCGACGTGCGCGGGTAAAAATATCCGGACTCGTGCCGAAAACTGCGCGGCTTTATCGGGAGCCGCTGCCGCGCGTATTGAGATACCTTGTATAAGTATTATAGGCGTTGATGCTTATCGCTCCGGATCATCTCTCGCGCGCGGCGCTGCGATGCTTCGATCGACGTGAAATTACGCCTTATCGACGTAGCCATTAAAAGATGTGTATTATACACTCAAGGCTTTTCACGAGTACGTGTGTGTCGATACGTGTAGTTGTATTATGTACCGATCGTTCGAGAAAATTCAAAAACAAGCGCGAGAACGAGATTCCATCGCGTGTATATCGCCGAGACACATCACCACGTGCTCCCTTCTCTCTCTCTCTCTTTCTCGGCTACTCCGACGTCGCGGCGTCGTCGCAGGTATGCATCGAGACACACTCGTATACATACGTATATATACGTGTGAGCAAACAACAGACGCTCGATGTTCTCCGAAGATCTTTTTCTCTCTTCGGCTCTCGAGATAAGAATTCGGCTTTTTTTTTCCTCGGAGCGCCGCGGCACCGTCGAATCGCCCTCGATAATCGAATCTCTCTCTCTGCCTCGCGACGGCGAAGCTATACGGGACGCACAGCCGCGTATACATATACGTGTGTATTTGCGGCGGATCTGTTTGCTCTCGGCTTGCGCAAGAGATCGAAAAGTCTCTCTCTCTGTCTCTCTTTCTCTTCCGTCTTTTGGAGAGTTGGAAAAAAAATGAGGAACGGAGATTTTTATGGTTCCGGCTTCTATGGGGCATTGTGGAGCGGAGATTTTGTAGGCAAAGTTACACGTGTGTGGGGGATATAGGTTTGCGCGGGGATTTGGTGAATGCCCTCGTTGTGTAATATTTTTCCCTGGTCTTAGACATACGCACCGAGTCGTGCGGGGAGGAGGTTTTGGCGTTTGAGGCGTTGGAGTGTGGTTGATCGTGACGTCACTGCGGCGTTCAGAGGCGTATCGCTGTGATTATTGGCTGTAGATAGATTGTCGTATTGGAAATAATTTAAACAATGGGCGCACGTTCCGAAAAGTTATTGTACGCCTTGTGCCACTTATGTGACTTTGATTGGAATTAATGAACTCTCGCAGTATCATCTGCTTTTACGCGTTGTTAATAACGAACTGCGTTTGTGCGCAAATAAACATTATTTCCAATCTAAAATAATAATTAACCTTATGACTGACAGTTGAACCCGGATAATTTTCGTTAATTCCTCACTTACAGGTATATATATAGGCATAGCACCTACTTGCAAACAATAAACGTAAAAGTTTTCTCACGAAACTGTATAGCACAAACAAACACTCGCATAATTGCACCTACGCACACCCACCCCTGTACGTAGAGATGTAGATAATTCACCACCAATGCAGTAAAACCGCTTGACCGGCATATATATTTCAATCTCGACCGTTCGAGCATTACGTCGTGCAGACAGTTTCTGAGAGCAAGATTTATGACACCTCGTTGCCACCAAGATCATCCCTTCCTGTCGCAACTCGCCCGAAGCTCCCACTCGGGCCAGTGGACCATTCGGCGAAAACAGATCAGTGTACCAGGTATACAAGCCCTGAAACAATTATTTCGACCCTTGCCTATTTACGCACTCATATATATATACATATATAATATGCGGTCAGTCCAGCTTACGCAAATTTACGCTTCTCCAAAGAAAACAAAACAAAAATACGGCAAATTCTCGGGTCCTCCGTACCGAGAAGCACATTCTCCAAAGTGAATCTACATATCCGCTTTTCCGCTAACTGCATTCATTACCTCGCGCAATTAGCGGTAACAGGCACCGCACTTAACCGCCAATTTCCGTGTCTCGTCGTCGCGAGGGACGCCGAAGCGACTCGGCACCGATCGCCGAAAAATCTTCGGCTGCCAGCATCATCGGCTATGCCCCGTTGTGTGTAGTATATGTTAACTGTTTACTGCGCCTGCGTCGCATAATAAGGAGATTAGTGTGACTCTCCCTTTCTCTCTCTTCTTTCCAGCCCACTATACGGGCTAATCTCTCGATTTTATTGGGGCTTTTGGGAAAGGCCGTTTTCTCCCGTACGCAGAACTGCAGAAATGATGACGGCCCTCGCTCGGGTCCACGTGTATTGTTTTAGGTATAAGTAGGCTGGAATTTTCCGATTTATACGAAAATAATTTGCAGTTTCCTCGTATACCGATCTGTTTATTTTTGGTTTTTGGCTTAGCGAGAAAGTCCTGGAAGGTGTGCGTCTTATCAAAATTTACTGCCGCTAAGTTTCCTAAGGAGGAAGCTAAACAAATTCTTTTTTCGCATAATAGATAAGGCAAACAAAGACGAGTAGCTTTATTGCACAGGAATCAGTTGAGCAAACACGCCGAGATTTCAGGCGTTTGTAAGTCGCGCGAGAAAAATGTATAGACGACTGAAAATACGCCGATAAGAGATCAGCAATTTGATCACAGATTTGCAAATAGGGAAAAAAAAAATTTGTTTAGCTGTTTTTTCGAATTTCGTATATCTTGTAAAAACAGGAAAATTTGCTGTGCAATTTGCAGTAAAATTTACTGCACAGCTGAGTATAGTTTTTTTTTCCCTATTTGCAAATCCGTTATCAGATCACGGAACCTTTTCGACGACTTTGTTAATCATCTATTTTTCGAAGATTAAGTCCCGTCAAGTAAATTTTCCTGCCCGAACGAAGGAAAAAAAGCGACAAATCGTAAAACACGCGCGAAGAGCGTCGAGTAGGTCAAGCGTCCCATCCCGATATTCATTTTTCGTTTATCATCTCCAGCAATACTGTAGCGCGAAATTTGAATTTCCCAGTCGACTTTCAAACAATGCCGGACGCCACCGCGCCGCCGCCGCAGCAGCAATAAAGCGCGGACACGGTGAGCCAACGATAACAAAAAGAAAAAAACATTCAAACTGCCAAACAAGCGGCATATCGATTCGGGTCACACGAGAATTTTCACAGACGCACGGAAACGTAATGCACAGTTGCACAGTGTACCCAAACAACGAACCAGCTATCTGACTCCTCGGCGCAGGTATAAAACCGAGCCTACTGCAATTAGCCACCTTATAATCCCACACGACGCAGAGAGCCGGGCTCTGATGAATCATTAGCCTCTCCCGCAGTTTTATGGAGCAACGCGCGACGAAAGGAAATTTTCTAAACGCGCATCTCTCTTACGTACAGTATCCCCATACGCCTCTCTCTCTCTCTGTCGCTCCCAAACGGACTTGTGTGTATACAGACGCACATGACGCGCATTTTCGACGAGAAAAGCGATCCTACAATTAAGAGAAAAAGAAATCTCGTCGTCTCGTCGACTGCTATATCCTATATGCGCCTAATTACGAAACGGCACCGCTATCGCCGCGAAAAGTCGAGAGCTGTCGTATATACGCTGTATATACGCATATCTACAGCGCACAGAAGCAGTTAATTGCCTGTCTAACGACGAGAGAGAGAGAGGACACTTAAGATGCTTCGTCTCGACGATCGGTATGCGTGTATAGGTATATATATACGCCGGAATATCTGAAATACGTCTCAGACGCGTCACACAGTCGTTTTCTGCGGAGAGCGGGAGAGAGATATATGTACAATAATAACAGACGCACGTATATACGTATATATAGCAGAGTGAGAGAGAGAGACCGCGAGATGTCTATCGTCGCGCGCCTTTACAATAATTCCCAAGATTTTCTTGCACCGCTCGTTAAACAGATTCTCTAACGATTCTTCTGCGCCGCCGCCGCCGTGTATATATAACAATTCGTCTAATGCACACACATAACGTAACGCAAGCGTTACACATATAATGTATATTCCTAACGTTTGCAAACTATCCATTCATCGGCGAAGGGCGCGCGTGACCCTCGAGGAGAAAAAAAGGGGTCACTCTCCGACCTGGACGTCTTTTCTCTCTATGTCTCCGGATGTGTGTAAGCGACGCATCCCATAGTGTCCGCTTATATATATGCATACGCATATATGTAAGAAACCGTCGGACGGTCGGTCCATGTGCACCGCCTCGCGACGTTGTATACCTGGGAGAAAAACGCATTTTCGGCCCGGTGAGGAGGGACAATGGCGAGCCAGAGACGACGACGACGACGACGGCGGCGGCGGCTACAGTGTAATTGGCAGAAATGAAATGACAAAGCAAAGCGAGAGCGCGTAACCCCTTCGCTGCTCGTGCGGGCCATTGTGCTTAATGGGCTTTTGGCACTTCCTCTCTTTGGGACGCGTATTATATATTATATGATACTATATAGTATTATTATACGTGCCGGCCGCGGTGTTTTACATTTTTTGATACGGGAGAAGAGAGAGAGGCTGTAGGTAGTCGGCGCATTGTTATCTCGTGTGCGCAGTGGGTATAACTGTTTGTACGGAGGAGCTATGGGGCTGCGAAGACGACGATTCAATATTTTGATGGCTGTGCCGCTGCGTCGCTGTGGCAGGGATTCGGGGTGTGCGATTTTTCGGACGATGCGGCTGCAGTTCAAATTTTTGCACATGGATTTTTGAGGTAGCAATGACGACGATTGGTCGATCGGTCAGTTTTCAGATTTGACGAGATGGAAAGATTTTTGAAAGTGGCTGAATCGATTAATTATTTGTTCTATATACGTTTGACAAAATATTCGAAATATTTTGCAAGAGAAATGCAGTAGAATAAAATCTCGTAATGTCGCTGTACATCATCAATGAAATTCCCTCGGAAATATAGAAAAAGACAGTCCAATCATCGAACAAAAAATATTTTCAACCAACATACTGATCGTCACGCACTGTCACTCATATTTCGCGCCCAACACTGGGCTCATCCACTCATCTGACAAAATCCCTCTATCTTCCCAAGGATCATCATCTCGGTTTTTTCTCGGCAAGGAACTCTTGACCCCGAAGTTGTCCATCCCACAGTGTGTCCTGGCACCCCTTCAACCACCACGAAAATCTACCTGAGCCCCCCTCGACCCCTTGGCCATTTGTTTCCGCACCTCGTACCTGCGTATATATCTACATACATAATTATACGTATATGCACTACTGTATATACCTATATACGCTTATATACAGGGTGTATCGCATACACGAGCCCGAACAATGGGGCGCAACCTGCGAAAGGGTGCAGGCATTCGCGTACGTATATAAGAGGACATCTGCCTCCCGCTGATCTCATCAGTTTGAAGTGAATTGGCTTGTGTATATACGGAGAGTCGCGTTATATACGTGGATAATGGATATAATGCCGACTCGGCGGGACGGCGATGTCGACGCCGCAGTCAATTGGGCCAAATTGGCTTGAGCATCGAGAAAGCCGAGAAAGAGAGAGAGAGAGAGATTACGGCGACGTGATTTTGTGAATTTTTGGAGCGAAGAGAAGATTGAATCTTGTCGCATGCTTTTTTCGTACACGATTAAAGTATCGTTTAACGAAATTTTCAAGTTCGTTTAGATAAATCACATTGTATACAAGGGAGGACGCGAGCGTATACGCACTAATTTTTAGTTTTCATTCCAGTTTTCTCATCGCCGCTCTGTTGTGGCGCGAAATTTGAATTTTAAACAGATATACTACTCTTGGACGTATCCTTTCGATAATTCGATTTCTCACGCGCGCAGTTTTAAATTCAAAGATAGTACGCGCTAAAATGGTGCAATAACACGCGAAACAATCCGAAACGCACCGCACTCCAAAAATCCTCCCTCAAAAAAATACAAGTCTATATCCCACCCACGTGTACCATCTCTCTCGCTCTCGAGAAGCCCATCGTACACTGCGAAAACTGCATTCTCTCTTCCTCTCTCTCTCTCTCTATCGATCCTCGAACCGCAGCTCCGCACAGAGAGTATGCACACATCCGTCTATATAGACTCTCGGAGCGAACTGTACACCTATATACACACACATCGCATCCACACTCTGAGAAAGAGACCGAGAGAGAGAGAGAGAGAGAGAGAGAAAGCGAGAACCGCAAACTCGTGCAATGCAGGTGTCCGTCCTGCAGCGGTGTACAATGTATATATAGCCGCAGCCCCCGCGACCGGGTGAGCCGACGCTCGCGGATAGTATCGAAAAAAAGAGCTCCTGTGCGCGCGCGACAAGGCTACATATATAATACGCGAGCCACCGCGCGACGAATCTCTCGCTGCTGCTGCTGCTGCGCTCGCACCGCGTATACAACGAGGCCTTGGCCCGCGGTAGTGCGATGTCGAGCTCGACTCTTTATCGATCGCTTTATGTATACGTATATAACGTATATATATATGTAAGTACGCGAGCGCGCAAGTCTCTCTCTCTCTCTCTGCTCCCTCTCTCGCGTATATAGTATATATATGGTGTACACACGTGAGCGTATACCTGTATACACGGAAACGCGCTGCCCATCTCTCGGCGACGAGGCAGCCGCGCGTCCTGGTGTGTTATATACCAGACGTAGAGAGAGAGCGAGAAGCGCCTGCGAAACGGACTTAATAATCCTCTTTGGCGCGAAAGGCGCTGCGCAGAAAAAAGAAGCGAGCGAAACGGCGGGAAAAGCTTAAAAGGTCACGTCGCGCGTATATAATACAGTCCGCCACGCTCCTGGACCCTTCGATGCTTCCGAATTTTTTTCTTCCTTTCTTTTTTGCTCCACGAGGCTAAAAGCTCATCCACCGCAATCGACTTTCACGGGGTCAGCGCGCGCGCGTTTATTGTTACACGTCTCATTGTCGGGCATAACCGTCGTGAAGTCAAGAGATAAAACGCCGAGAGGCACTGCGCACAATATGCCGAGATCGAGGCGTAATGACGGACAACAGAGAGCGAGAGAGACGGAGCCCTCTAATCGCTCGGCGAGTCGCGTGGATACGTCGTACGGAAGCAAAAAACGTATATATACGTGGTCCATCTCGTCGCGTCTTCTTTTATTGTCGCAAGTACCCGCGGATACGATGCATAATGCGTTGCGGGGATAGACGGACCCTCGACGCTCTGTCTCTCCCAGGTAGACGAGGATTTGCATAAGGTCAGTTCTGCCTCTCGCCTCGCCCGATGCGGATGAAAACGGCCGTTTGTACGCGCGAGGCTACGCTTTTACGCCGGATTCTCGGATTTCCTCGTGTTACTGCACACACGAACCAGAGACAGAGAGAAAGAGGTACATCGAGAATAGAGCCGCGAGATGCAATGTAGATGGACTTTATTAGAATCCGATTAGCATGTGATTATTCGGCTGTAATGCGGCGCGTAAAAATATTTATCCGAGACGCGGCGGTCGTCGATATTACAGCGCGCCGAGTATAGCTCCCGATTATATGCTAATCGCGAGGCGAGTTAATGCCGGAGAGAGATGCATCGCATAATGCGCGGACGACGACGAAGAAGACGACGGGATGTAAAAACGAATATATATCGCTCGGTTTCTAAATCGGCTCCTTATACGATAGCGCGGGACCGAATTTTCGAAAAAAAATTCATGGAATACGTAATAGTCCGTCCGCAGCAGCGCAGATGTCTACTGCGAGGCATATGCGTATATATCTGTATATGTAAAGAGGAGAGAGACATGCGCACGTCGTCGGAGGGAGGGAGGGGGGGAGGTAGACGTCGATGCGGGTGTGCAGCCGTCGACGCGACACTGTCCGGTTTCCGCCTTTATTTCTCTCTCTCTCTGTCGCTCTCCCGGAGAGAAAGAGAGAGAGATACATATACGTATACTGCTGTCGCGCACGAAATTCCTCCTTATCGAGGCCTAATGACTCTAAACCGCAAACTCATTTGGTTTCTGTGTATACAATGCCGCTTATGTACACTGCGACGTTACGTGCCGGACGAAAAATCGGCGCTTAATATATCTTTGTTTCTCCGTTTTGGAGTCTTTACGATCGGGGGAAGAGAGAAGTGCCGAGTTTAAGGTTAAAAACTCGCCGTTATTTATTTATTTTTTTTTTACTCCTCCACAATTATATCCTCCTACATCTACAAGCGCATACAATTCATCTGAAATCACTCGCTATCGCGCGAAAAATCTCAGCGTCATTTTTCTCTTAGTAGCAGAGCCCACCTCTTAGTATACAGTATACTTGCTCAACGAAAAATTTCTAAAAAACAAAAAAAAAACTCTCACCTACGCCGGAAAAGACAGCCGCCGCCGCCGCAGCAGCGCAGCAGCTCACCTATCCGCGCCGCAGAGCATTATCCACAGAGAGAACGAGCCGAGTCTCCTCTACAGAGAGGTGGGAGGGGGCTGGGGCGAGGGACGGGGGGGGGGGAGAGAGAAGCTCGAAGGGGAAACGATATCGGGGGCTGCTCTCTCCCCTCTCACATCCGCGCGCAGGAACTATAGTCCACACGCAGCACCTATACATATACATACATACGCGCGCACACAGGTACGTTATACAGCAGCAGCCAGCAGCAGCAGCAGCAGCAGCAGCCAGGCAGCACAGGTATAAAAGAAGAGCATAGCAAGTCGGCTCTACTCGGCGGCGGCGGCGGGCGGGCAGGCGGGCGGGCGGTGGGGATGCCCGAGCCGCAGCAGCCGCGCAGACATATAGCGAGCGAGAGAGAGAGAGAGAGAGAGAGAGAAGAGAAGGAGAGGTGGGAGATGATGAGCCGCCGCCGCTGCTGCTGCTGCCGGCCGAGCGCGCACAGGAGAGAAATTGTCGGGATAGTCACTTCTCCTCGGCGAGTCGGCGCCGCCGGAGTGTTTCCGTGCGCTGTGTTGCTCCTCTCTGTGTATATACGAGTATAGTAGCGCGGAGTGCGGCGAGAGTAGCGAGAAAGAGGACTTTTACGCGCAAGTGCATCTTCGTGCGTACAGTACAGACGACGGATCGGTCGTACACGCAGTGACGGTGCGCGCTGTGAAGGACGTTGATACACTCGTACGGAGAGATAAATGTACAGTGAAACGCGAGGTATCGCAGGATAAGTCGTGAATCGTCGCTCGTTCTGGTGCTGATCTATATACCCCCCCTCGGGAGAGACGACGACGACGAGAGCGGCGGTGAAGGCGGATCGTCAATATTCTCGTACACCGCGCGCGCAAGGCAATCGTGGAAATTGGGAAGTGCGAGGATTGACATGTCGTACGCGGCGAGTGGGAGGTTATCGTCGGCGCAGTGCAACAACCACGGCCGACGCTGCAGCGCCGAGTCGTCGGAGTAACCCTCCCCGCCTCCCCCTCCCCGCGTCCTCGCGGATGGCGATGGATTTCTCCATGAAAGGTAGGCTGCGATCGCGGGAGTGAGAAAAATTTTTTTTCTCTCCCTCCCCGAAGATAAGGTACAACGTATTATTGCACGGGGGGACACACACTTTTTGTTTATGTTTATCCTCCGCTCGCTTCTCGTATTTTTGTTTTTTCATCCTCCCCGAGACAGAGAGAGAGAGAGACGCGTCTATATCGCAACGATAACAATACTCCGCGCGCGGAGAGAAAAAAGACGCGTCCAGCAGCAGCAGTGTCTATATATCTCTCTCTGTCTCTCTCGGTGCGGGCTTACGTAAGTTTCTTTTGTTTTTAAGAGTCGCGCGCGCGAGATTTGCCCGCGGATCTCATTTTGCCGCGGCCGATGCGCCAAAGGAGCTTGACCCATTTTCTCTCTGCCGCCCGTCGTCCTCGCGCGCGTGTCGCGACTCGCGGAAAAAGTCGCATTCCTCGCGCGCAATACACACGTATGCGACGTATGCACGTGTAATGAGTATACGCGATGCGATATTGTACGGCGTGTGTACCGATCGGGAGAATCGCGTGTGCGACATACGCGTACGCACTGCACAGTGTACGTAGGGCCATGTGTGTAATACTCCCGGGTGTTATCGACTTCCACCTGTTAGAAAACAACAACAAAATACGCCGAGAGCGAGGAGAACCGCGCGACGGGAGGGAAAAATACCGCGTTTTATCTCGTCGGTTTTCCGTGACTCGCGCGCGCGCTCCGCGACTACTAACGCGTTATATACGTATGTACATGTATATAGAAGTGTATTGTACACGACATCGACAAACGCGCGGTATCGTGAAAACGGCGAGGCGGCATGCGATATATCGTGTATCTGTACTAATGCGGTCCACCTCCGAACGCAATATCGCGTACAGCGGTAGCCGTACTACTACACGTACTTGTGTATCTATATATCCGCTTCTCGACGGAGACGACGAGAGAGAGAGAGAGAGAGAGAGAACCTTGAGTCTTCTGCGTGTGTCGCAATGTGTCGCTCGCGCTATAATCACAAGCCTCCGCAGCGCTAATTTTTCTCCAACAATATATACCTCCACCTCTTCTACTCTATGCGTCTTCCATGTACACCGGTGTGTGTCTACCGCCGTATACGTATATGTATAGCGTACGTAAACGCGGAGACGTGTGTACGTGTGCGGAGACACTCGCTGTCTATGATTAACGACCGGAAACTGCGACGCGCGAAGCCGAGACGCGCCGATGATAATCCAGATGAGCTGCGACGCGAGTACACACACACACACACGTCGCATAAATGTACCTGTGTGTACGGCTACGAGCGGGAGAGTCGGACAAAAGTAGTGTGCGGAATGTTTTTTCATTCGCCGCCGCCGCCGCGCTCTCATTGTACTCCGCACCATATATATATATAAGCGTAAGTGTATATAAAGTGTTTCACACGCGCGCGGTAACGTATCGACGAGTCTCGTTAACAGCGGATTCTTCGTCTCGCTCGTCTCTTGCATCCGAGAAGCAGCTCTCTCTCGGGGAAAAATGGCGAGACACCCCCGCAGAGTCACAGAGCGGAGTCAAGGGCGTGGCACACGAGACACGTCCCCTTCGGGAATTTCGGCCTCCCCCCTCGGAAAATCTGCCGGCGATCAATCCAACCGCGCCCTCGCGTCTCTTTCTCTCTCTCTCTCTCCGTCTCGTTCTCCTATACGTGTGTGCATACACACGAGATTCGGGATGGCTTCTCGCGCGTGTATAACACGGATTTTCGGAGCATTTCTATATCACAGCGCGCAGCGACGAGACTGTATATAACTCTCATCTCTCCGCCGTATATACACGCCAATAATCGGCTCTCCCGACAACAAAAGCGCGGCGCGCTATATTATCCGCAGCGTAGTACGTGTTATACACAACGCCGTCATCTCTTCCGAGAAATCCTCTCCCGCGCGCGGCTTGTGCTGCTGCTGCAGCAGCGAACTAGCCTTTCGTCACACACACACACACTCGTATATATACAACACGCCGCCGCAGAGATCACCTATAAGCCCGGCTATATTGTACACACGTAGCCCCGGCCTGTTTACAAACAGCCCGCCGGGGACGACGACTCGAGGGGAACACGAGAGAGAGAGAGAGAGCGAGTGATATATATGTACAGCGCCGAGAGATGAATGTACTCTTATATATGGATGATGGTTTCGAAACGAGGCGACGACGACGACGACACCTGCGCTTCTCTCGCTCGACGTATGTATACACAACACGCGGACGCAGAGACTCGGGCGTCCTTCCGTTCGTTCCGGGAATCCGCGGGGCCGAATGTCGTGGCGCGCCGTTTCAAATTTGCCGCGCTTGCCGCTCGCTCGCGAGGGGAGACTGGCTTTCGCGCGCGAAATTCGAACCACTGCGACGAGGAGGGCTTGGGAAGGGGAGACAGCGCTCAGTGCAATACCGCTCGATCTCGCGACCTGTTGCCTGTACATCGAAAACTCGCCGTCGAGATGAAAGCTCCACACGCGAAGCTTTCTGTATATATACGTTACACACCCCCCCGTTACGCAGATACGACGTCGTAATGTAGGTCGCGATCTTATAGCCCCCCCCAACGCGCTGCGCCAATAATAATATCCCACAGCCGATTCCGAATCGCGTATAACACACGCGATTACGTCTATCGGACGCAAGATAGGAGATCTGCTATACGCGACCAGCGAGAGACAGAGAGAGGGAGGGAGATATAGAAATTAGTGCCGTCCTAGAAAAACGCGAGAGAGGCTCCGCAGCGCGACCTCGATATTTCTCTACACACACGCGCGCGCGCCCGTACGTCCGCAAGCTCTAAGCTCTCCCTGTCTCTCGTCCGCAAGCTCTAGAGTCTCTCTCTTTCTCTGGCGGTCAGAGCCGATGCGGACTCACTCGGTTGGGCCACGTAAGCGGCCGCGGGGGGGGGGGGGGGCGAGGGGGAAAAAAAGCATATACACAGCGAAGACGCGCGAGCTTTTTCGTCGCAGAGGACGAGCGCGCGGACGTCTTATAGGCTTTTTTCTTTCCTTAGACGCTCCTCGCGCGCTCTGACCTTTGCGGTCTCTCTTGTATACGTATACGCGCAGCTCGCGATTTTCTTTTTCTTGTCCCGCAGCGACGACGTGTACACACTCACACAGTGTGTATATATATATATATATAACGCAAGCGCGCAGAGCTATACTCTCTCGTTTCTTTTTATAAGCTCGCGAGATGATGTGGCCGTAGCGGATTCGCCGGCGGATTTGTATGTTGTTGTTGTGTAAGCTCGTGATAATCGGGGACGGCTTTTTTACCCTCTGTATGCAAGGGTGAGATCAGCCCAAGTACCGTGCATTCGAGAGGCAGCTAAAAATTTCTCAAAATCCTTCAGCCAAATAAATAAATAAATAATGCAGAGCGTCTCGAAGTACGTGTAGAGTTTGTTTTTCCTTCTCGCCGATCGCCGCTTATAATGCACACCGCCGCCGCCGCGGCGATTATGGCATTATCAATAAGAGTCGCGCACGGCTCGCGCGCGGGCAGTTTAAATACTTAAAAGCGATCGATGCGCTCTCTTATATGCATGAGCTCGTCTCGCGTGCGCTCGCCCGCGTATACATATATACGTATATATATGTAGATTAAAAAGTCGCGCCGCGGCGGGCCTCCGCGTATATATCTACGTATAACGTAATACAATAGCGCGATACTATACACCTATATATACACAATAGGTGTAAAGCGTGTGCGCCTCGCGCAAATTCAATTATTACGTCTCTCGCTCGCTGTGCGCGCGGCGTATACACCCGAAAAATCGCTCTTTCTCTCTCTCTGTCGCTCGGAGATCTGCGCTAGCGATGGCGTTACGAGAGAGACGGAGAAAAGGGTGTTCCGGCTGGCTGAGCCCAAGGTTGTCAGGGTTACAGCTCTCGAAACACACTAACCGGAGCGCCATCTTCCAGAGCGCCGAGCGCGCGTGGGTGTGTTTCCGGTTCTCCCGCGTCTACCTATACACACACACACAGCGCGTCTATTATATCCTCTGGGATTATTCCCCGGCGTTGCCTCGGGCAACGCAATTACTCCACTCTCTCTCTCTCTCTCTCTCTCTCTCTCTCTCTCAGAAAATCGCTCCTCCGAAAAGGTCACTCCTCTCGCACATAGCGCGCTGGTATATACATATATAACGCAGCGAGGCACCAGAGATAGAGGGACACACACAGAGGGACCTCGGCTCCGCTGCTGCTGCTGCTGCTGCTGCTCTCGTGCCGTTGGAGCCGAGAGGAGAAAGGGAAGAGACTGTGCGCGCGCGCGCGACGGAAGCTGATTGGTCGGGGCGGTGGATTCCTGCCAATGGCCGGCTCTCGAGGCTACGCCCCCGCTGCTGCCGATGGCTCTCCTCTCTCTGGCTCGCCGCCGCCGGAGCGGAGTCGGGACGATGTGTGGTGTGTATTCGTAGTAGCGGCCGCAGCATCCGAGAGCGACGGGAGAGTCTGCGCAGACTCTCGCGGATGCCTCGATGGATGGCGAGGGTGGAGAGTGAGGCCAATGGCGGTGCAGAGAGAGAGACGGGGCGCCATCTTGCGGTGTATTGATTTTTCTGAGCAGAGAGAGAGAGAGAGAGAGAGAGAGAGGGATGCCTTGGGGGATGCTTTTTTTCGGGGAGGAAAAAGTCTTGGGGGGGCTCCAAGCCAGCGATGGAATCGATAAGGCGCCAGTGCGGGTGAGCGACACCCTCTACACGGAGCTTTGGGGGGGAGTTGGGCGAGTTTTTCCGCTGTTCTCTCGGGCGGAAAATTCGAGCTGGACGTTTCGAGGTCGTATTATAGTTTCCTCGGCTTTCATCTGCGCGTATACGCGGAAAATCCGATAAGACCTTCGGTTATGTTATATAGAGGTAGATTTTTTTTTTGTCAAACTGCCGCGGTTGACCTTCGGGAATGTAAACGTATAGCAATGTGTGTATAGCAGAGAAAATTTCTCGGTTTTAAACGTTAGCATTGAATTCAAAGTTTATGGTGTCGTGCACGTACTGTTTTATTCATAGGTTTTTACGGAAAATTGCCTGTAATTTGCGCTTTCGACAAAAGATAGAACTGCAAACGTCGCCGAGAGAGAGAGAGAGAGAGAGAGAGAAAATAGTGTCGTACATTTTCTTTTTTTGAAGAAAATTTTCGATGAATTTACAACTGCAGCCGGATGACTGCGAAAATTTTAGTAATTACGCGACAGAAAAGCCGATCGATTTATTTGAAAAGCATAAATTTAAATATCTTAAGTTATGATAGTTATGACAAATTGATTCAATGAGAAGAAAATCATCAAAAAAAAGTAATAAATTTGTATCCAAACTCGACTTATACACCGTTCAAGCAACTCAGCTCGTGCGCTTTTCCCTAAATTTTCCCAAAAGCCGATCTCTCAAAATTTCCACCCCTCGCTGTACACATCGACTGCTCCATTTCTCGAATCCGACTCTCCAAACCGAGCGCACGCGTCTCCTCGCCGGAAAAATCGCTACTCCGAACCCTTCCAGCCATACGCAAAACGAGACACCCATCGCCGCAGCCGAGACATAGATGCTTTTGTTTATCCACCGCAGCCGCACCGCCGCCAAATCGATAATACATAAGCACACTACAAGCCCCGTCGAGCCGCATCGATTGTGCGATCGGTAAGCGCGGAAATATTTTCCGATTATTCGGCTGGCGCGTAAGCGCTGAATTTCGTTCGAGGAAGATCGGCACAATACTCACAACGACGACGACGACGACGACGAGGTGTCAGTGACCTCGAGGAATCGGGGGCTAGGCTAAATTTTTTCGTCGGAAAACGCTTTTGCCGATTTCCGGCCCGATCGACACATATATACAATGTACATACCAATCGTCGCGCTGTCCACAGATGAGTGCGGTATAGATATTATTACATATACCAGCACAGGTATTGTACACGCGTTACAGAAAGTCGTCGCCGCGCGCGGTTCGCGCTTATTATTATTGGAAAGGAAAAAAAAAGTGTGTTTACACGCGCTCGCAGTACAGTTGGAGATCGACCTGGAAACCCCGGCGCATCTCTCTTTCCCGGAAACCCGCTCGATCGATCTTCCTTATCGGGACGGCCGTGAACCATCTGCGTCGGCGCGAAAACCGCGCTCGCTCTTCTCTATATGTATATTGTGTATATAGGTATACATACATACGTATATAGGCCTGCTCTCGAATATATATATATATATATATATATGTGTGCACGCGCCTATATCTATACACACGCGCGCGCGAGAGATTCGATAAAGGCGGGTGACAAGCTTCCGGCTTTTCGGTTTGGAAAATCTGCTGCCGCTGCGGTTTTCCTTGAACTTATAGCGCCGAGAGTGAGAGCAACTCTTTATCTCATATCAAAACGCGCTATATGTATAACTTATATTCTCGTATATGTATATACCCGCATATCTCTCGCGGAGATTTGTTTTTTCGCACACGTGCGGAGTATAGCGCGAGTCTCAAGTTCGATATACGTAGATTATTTCGCAACTTTCGGCGCGACGTGCTTTGGGAGAGAAAAAAAATTCGCAAGGATGTTTCGAGACGACGGTCCCACACGACGACAGAGACAGAGAGACTCTCGATACAACAATACACATTCGCAACTCAATGTTACGTTACGACAGCGCGCGACGAAGAGCAGCACCGACTTGAGCAACGTGTACACGCGTCGCGTGACGGGCTGGGGGATTCCCCCCCTCCCCTCCCCTTCGCCGCGGAGAAATCACGTCTCTCGCGTGTAGCTCGAATCTCTCGGATGTGACGATACTTTATTATAATTTTTTTTTCTTTTTTTTTTTATTCGTCGCGAGAAGAATCTCTCGCTGGTATACATTCTCTTCTCGCGATTATTCGCGGATGTCGAAGGAAAGCGCGGCGACGAGCGCGTGTATTTGAGGCGGCAGCGCGCGACGCTATAAATAGCTCGGAAAACGCAATCGGAGCGCAAGTTCAACACTATGCGCAAGGAGACGGCCAGAGACAGAGAGAGAGAGAAGCGGTCATCCTCCTGAACGATCGATAAGAGAGTGTACAGAGCCGCGGGTATTACTATACATTCCTCGTGTTTCTTCCTCTCCGATAACGCGCAGTTCTCTCTCTCTCTCTTTCTCTCGTTATCGCGATTCACGATGATTCGATACCTTCGACAATAAAAACACAAAGAGAGAGACACACACGCACGGACTCGCGGACGTGTGCAGCGGAGCCGTTTCCGCGATTTCTCGCTCTTTATTGTGTGGAGAGAGACCCGCGCGCGGAGAGGCAAAGCCGCCGCAAACATCCGGGATCGGATGCTGGTTTATGCGGCTGCTGTGGCGGTGAGAGAGAGAGAGAGAGAGGCCTCGGCATCCAATTTTTATCCCACAGTCGCTCGCGGACGGAGCTCTCCTCGCGAGGTTCTCGAAAGATGTTTTTTTTTAATTTTTCTTTGCGCTCAGTGTTCGATATAAATGTTAGATATTGTGTATGCTTAATATGCTTATATATGTAATAATGTATATAGTTGTATAGCAATTCTCACCTTGGTTTTTCCCGTGTGCTTGCAGTGACCGCCGAGACTGGACCTGATCAGCGCGACGGCGAGAGACAAACGGATGTTGCATCATCGGCACTGGTGAGTGTCGCGAGAGAGCCTCTTCGTGCGTATATAGGATGACGAGGCGGGCTTGTTGACTCGGATTTTTCTGGAATTTTTAATAATACCGCGGAGATGAGATTAGATTCTTTTCGTGGGAAAGAGAAAAATAAGAATATATAATAATGTAATTGCGGATGAATATTGTTTTTCCGAACGTAAGATCATTTTTGCTTCCATATAACGGAGAACTCGCGGATATGAGGTATCGAGAGTGAGAGAGATAACGTATAGATTATGACTCTCTGATCTCTCAGAATCGCGTGATAATAATACGCTGTAGGCGATAATGGCCGTATAGATTCAGCATCTACGGAGCTTATCTCGAAAAAAATTCTCCTCTCCTCTTTATATAACGAGAAACTGCGCGGACGCAGTGCACGACAATAAATGAAGCAAATGCATCGCACACGCGTATAATTCCCCTGTAATTTCTTTGGATTCGAAGGTCGAGCAGCAGATTCTCAAGCAGCATCATCATCATCATCAGCAGCAGCATCAGCAAGAGTCAGGAGGCGAAGGCAACCACCCGTGTCCCGCCTGTCCCCTCGTCCTCACGAGTTCCCGGGAGCTGACGCTCCACCTGCGCGGCCACAACTCGCCCCGCAGCACGACCGACTGCAGCGGCGAGGAGATCGACTACTCCTGCGGCGTCTGCCACAAGGTCCTCAGCTCGGCGAGCTCCCTCGACCGGCACATCCTCGTCCACTCCGGCGAGCGGCCCTTCAAGTGCAAGTACTGCGACATGGCCTTCACGACCAACGGCAACATGAACAGGCACCTCAGGACGGCCCATCGGGCCGCCTCGCCCTCCCACAGCTGCACCGACTCCGAGGCCAGTAGCGACTCCGAGCGGCCCCTCAAGCGCAAGCTCATCCAGGAGGAGTACAACAACAACGAGATCGCCAAGCGCAACTCGCCCGAGCTCCTGCTCGCCCAGGCCAAGCGCCGCTGCCCCGACTACGCCGACGAGGCCGACAGCCAGCGCAGGCACAAGATCCTCCTCGGCAACGCCCGCAACGAGATCCGCGGCGGCTACTCCGACTCCGCGCCGCCCGCCACCCTCGTCCTCAGCTGCGCCGTCTGCGCCCGCCAGGACTTCGCCACCCCCGGGCAGCTCGAGGCCCACATGGAGCGCCACCACCCCGACGTCCCCGCCAAGTGCGAGAGCTGCGCCGTGAGCTTCAAGAACCACCGGGCCCTCAACCTCCACCGCTTCATGATCCACTACAGCGAGGGCGCCAAGCACCTGCGCAACTCCGTCGTCGGCTTCAACGACCTCACCTTCGTCGACTTCTCCTCCGACAAGTTCCCCGCCATCGCCCGGGCCGTCTGCGAGCAGTCGATGCACCGGCCGGCCTCCGGCGAGGCCTACCAGTGCTCCAAGTGCCTGCGCGCCTTCCCCTGCCGCTCGGCCCTCGACGCCCACGAGGTCGACTGCGGCAGCGGCAGCCTCTACGGCCACGAGAGCCACCGGCTCCACGGCGACGAGCATCAGTCCGGCCGCGACGACTTCTTCGCCGGGCTCGATCTCCAGAACAAGGCGGCCCTCGCCGAGGCCAAGGAGGGCAAGGACCTCGCCGACATCCAGAGCATCATCAGCGTCACCTCCGGCCCCACCATCCTCCAGAACCTCAATCGCTCCGACGCCTGCACGCCCGACAACTGCAAGATCAGCAAGAGCTTCGGCTCGTCCGGCTCCTCGGGCACCCCCTGCTCCGAGTACCACGAGGAGGAGGCCCAGGACGCCTTCGCCGCCGAGTTCCGCAAGATGAAGATGAAGGGCGAGTTCCCCTGCCGGCTCTGCAGCGCCGTCTTCCCCAATCTGCGCGCCCTCAAGGGCCACAATCGGGCCCACATGGGCGTCGGGCCCGGCATGCCCTATCCCTGCAACATGTGCCCCTACAGCAGCACCGACAAGGCCACCCTCGTCCGCCACCTCAGGTCCCACAACGGCGATCGGCCCTACGAGTGCTCGCTCTGCAACTACGCCTTCACCACCAAGGCCAACTGCGAGCGGCACGTGCGCAACCGCCACGGCAAGCTCTCCCGCGAGGAGATCAAGAGCGTCCTCATCTACCACCCGAGCGAGGACTCGACCAACGACGGCAGCCTCGAGAGGGCCTCGCCCCGCGGACCCGGCCTCGTGCGCGACGAGGTGCGCAAGACCCTCGTCTACCCGAGCGAGCGCGACGAGCTCGGCCCGGCGGCCCACTACCCGGCCCAGACCGGCGAGCTCAGGATCAAGGACGAGGCCAAGCTCCGGCAGCCCGGCCTCCCCGGGCTCCACGCCATCGGCAACCACCACGACCTCTTCCCCCGGCCCAGCCAGCCTCTCGAGCTCACCTACCGCGACGAGCCTCCCCCGCCGCAGTCGCAGCCGCAGCCGCAGCAGCAGCAGCAGTCCTCCGGCGTCGAGGTCAAGGAGGAGGACCTCGACTCGAGGTCGTCGGACGGCGACGTGTCTCTAGTCAGCGAAACCAAAGCGGACGCCGCGCACCAAAGAATCCAGGCCAGTCCGATGGACCTGAAGAAGTTCAACAGCTCGTCCCAGTCCGAGGACGCGCCCCTCGACCTCAGCATGGACGTCCTCGACCTCAGCCGTAAGGCCAAGGCTGCCGCGGCCGCGGCCGCCGCCGCCGCCGCCCTCAAGGCCGAGGCCCTCAACGGCGCCGGCTCCGAGGACCTCCGGGCGCAGGACAGCGGCCACGGCAAGGACCTCTACAGCACGACGAACCAGCTGCTCCTCACCCAGGCTCTCCTCAAGGCCGGCCAGAGCCAGCCGCCCTCCTCCTCCTCCCTCGAGGCCTTCTACGCCAACGCCCAGATGCTCTACCGGAACTTCGGCAGCTTCCCCGCCGCGGCAGCCGGCATCCTCCAGCCCTACCTCTTCAATCCCCACCTCTTCGGCCAGGACTACGCCATGAAGGACAGGATGCAGAAGGAGCTGATCCGCGGACTCCAGACCAGCGGCGGCAGCCTCGTCGAGCCCCAGGCTCCCAGCTACGGCGCCCCCGCCTTCCCCCAGCAGAGCAGCCGCCCAACTGGCCCCGACCAGAACAACTCGAGCTACGCCAATCTCATGTCCTCGGCCAAGCTCATGAGCAAGAGCCTGCCGCCCGCGCGCGACAAGAGCCACGACGGCGGCTCCCAGTCGTCCAACTCCGTCAAGATGGTCATCAAGAACGGCGTCCTCATGCCCAAGCAGAAGCAGCGGCGCTACAGGACCGAGCGGCCCTTCACCTGCGCCCACTGCTCCGCCAGGTTCACCCTGCGCAGCAACATGGAGCGGCACATCAAGCAGCAGCATCCCCAGTTCTGGAGCCAGAGGCCCCGCGGTGGACACTCCACCAGGGGCCGGCCCCCGGCCAACCCGCCCACGCTTCTCCAGAACCTCGGACAGCATCACCATTCGCAGCAGCAGCAGCAGCAGCAGCAGCAGCAACAGCAGCAGCAGCACCACACCTCCTACGGCGCGATACTGCCGAAGCTCGGACAGCCGGCCAACGCCGCCGACTACGGCAAGCACGCCATATCCGATCAGGTGAAGTACGCCATCCTGGCCCAGCAGCTCAAGGGCGGCAGCAAGACCGAGGAGAACTCCGACGAGGAGCTCGTCATCGACGAGGAGACGGAGAAGGAGCACCGCCGCGAGCCCACCGAGCGCACGCTCAGCCTCCTGCGGGGCAAGCTCGAGTCCCACGTCGACGTCAAGGAGGACGAGCTCGACCCCAAGGACGCGAGGATCAAGGAGAAGATCAGGCTCGAGCTCGACAGCCACATCGAGCACAAGAACGACGAGCACGACGTGCTCAACTCCAAGGGCCACGGCGACGACTACGGGGACGGGGACGACGACGACGACGACGACGACGAGGAGGTCACCTCCATCGTCCCCGAGGCCATGGTCAAGACGGAGCTGCGCGACGTCAAGGAGGACCACGAGGACCTCGCCAGCGTCTCCGAGATCCTCGACAACGCCTCCCAGCACTACAGGCACTTCCAGTCCCAGTACATGAGCGACGAGGAGGGCCTCGTCGCCTCGACCAGCGACTGCAACCAGTCCGGCAGCGACGAGAAGTCCGACTCCGTCAACTCGGCCAACTCCGCGCACTCCGCCGGCTCCAAGAAGAAGAAGAAGATGAAGAAGAAGAAGAAGAAGAAGTCCGCCTACTCCATGGCCCCGAACCGCGTGATCTGCCCGTACTGCGAGCGGCCCTTCCCCTGGACCTCGTCGCTGCGTCGCCACATCCTCACGCACACCGGCCAGAAGCCCTTCCAGTGCATGCACTGCTCCCTCCTCTTCACCACCAAGTCCAACTGCGATCGCCACCTGCTGCGCAAGCACAAGAACAAGATCGAGAAACTGCTGAGGGCTCGCAGCGCCTCGTCGCCCGAGCTCCAGGAGCCGCCGAGCATCAACAACAACAGCAGCAGCCAGTTCGCCATGAGGAACGTGCCCGAGCGGCCCTACAAGTGCAACCAGTGCCCCAGCTCGACCTTCTCCACCCTCGGCAATCTCAAGAAGCACAAGTCCACCAAGCACCACTACGCCCAGCCGATGCTCGCCCCCAAGTCCGAGCCCGAGTCGCCCTGCAGCGAGCCCCAGCACAGTCCCCAGGCGGACTGCAGTCCCGCCCAGGAGGAGATCCAGCCCCAGGAGGACGAGCTGCCTCCACCCAGCGTCCAGGAGGTCCCCACCCAGGACAACCCCGAGCCCCAGCTCTGCGAGAAGCAAGAGGAGCCACAACAACCGCAACAGCAACAGCAGCAGCAGGTCACCGACCAGAGCGGCTACGAGAGCCAGTCGTCCGGGCTCTCGGATAACCTCGGCGAGAACCTCGCCGAGCGCCTCGAGGGCATGAGCTCCACGCCCATCGCCGATCCGGCCAAGAACGGCAACAGCAGCGTCTCCCGGAAGAACTCGCCCACCTCGTCGCCCGGGCCCAACAACAGCGGCAACAGCAGCAGCGCCAACAACTCCGAGGCCGCCCCCTTCAAGTGCCACCTCTGCGACAGCGGCTTCTCCGAGAGGAACGACTGCCTCGAGCACATCAAGGACAACCACGAGCGCTCCTACGAGATGCTCGTCGCCAAGGGCGCCCTCGAGATGGACTTCGACGGCGCGGACGAGCCCATGCCCCCGGCTCCGCCCGTCCCCCCGCAGAACCCCAGCGACGGCGAGGGCAGGCGCTTCCCCGACTACAGCAATCGCAAGGTACGTCAATTCCCCCCATCGATGCATCAAAAAAAACATTACCCAGTGCTCCAGCACAGTCGAGCTCACCCACCTCCTCTACTCGTCCACAGGTCGTCTGCGCGTTCTGCATGCGCCGCTTCTGGTCCGCCGAGGATCTCCGCCGCCACATGCGCACCCACACCGGCGAGCGGCCCTTCTCCTGCGACATCTGCTGCCGGCGCTTCACCCTCAAGCACAGCATGCTGCGCCACCGCAAGAAGTGCGAGTCCTGCATCGACTCCAGCATGTACGTCGGCACCAGCGGCGACGAGGACAACGGCATGAGCCAACCCCCCACGATAACCCCTCGCTCCCAGCAGCAGTCCTCCTCCGCCCAGCTCCACCACCAGCAGCCGCATCATCACCATCATCATCAGCAGCAGCAGCCGAGGGCCTCCCTGCCCCAGGTGGCCAGCGTCGCAACCGCCGACGCCGCTCCCAGCGGCCTCATGCGCTTCAACCCCTACGACAAGCTCACCACCCTCACGGGCAAGCTCAGCGCCGCGGCCAGCGTCGTCGTCGACGCCGGCGGCGCCAGCGACAACAACGACAACGATCTCATCTCCAACCTCCTGGGCATCCGCGACAAGAGCATCATCGACCGCGTGCTCCAGGCCTCCGTCGACGACGCGGCCAAGCTCCTCGGCGTCAAGGGCAACCACGAATGAGGTCGTGTCGCGCGAGACGCGCGCCCTGAGTCTTTCTTCCGGCGGGGAAGAGATTGAGAGAGAGAGAGAGAGAGAGAGGTTTTTCCGGAGACGCTCGTGTACATAGTGATATACATATATAAATATAAATAAGCGATAAAAGGCGCTCCGGAATTAAAAAAAAAAACAGAGGCTCGCGATCTTTCTCTGCGCGCGTGTAACGCTAACGGACAGCAGGGCGAGAGAAGCGTCGAACGCGCGCGTCGGGATAAAGGCTGAATCTTACACTGTAGAGTAATTTAATCGATCGACGAGCGAGGAGTACGCTTCGTTTCTCTCTCTCTCTCTCTCTCTCTCGTGTGTGCGAGTGTGCGAGCGTATATCGAGCGAGTCCGCGTCGATATCTGATATATAAATATACCTATTTATTTGCGTATAATGAGAGAGCGAGAGGGTGACTGTGTGCGAGAGGGAGAGGGAGGGAGGAAAAAAGTGAGAGAGCGATGCCGTCCAATGATCTACATCACTCGCGGAGCTATACGCGTACGTTTACGCGTGTACGTAAAATCAGCAACGACGCAGAAAGAAAAAAACGGTGCACACACGCGCGCGCGCGCGCGCGTTACTTACGCTTTGCATTGCGGGTGCGAATCGCGAAGGAAGCGTTTCTTTCCTTTTTTTTATCATTGCTATTGCTATTGTAACTGGTATCGTTGTACGATTCTTATTGTACGCGGTAGCTCGTTAAAACGATTTTCTCCAAATATTACGTATTGGTGTATCTCGTGTGTGTAAAAAAATACAGAATCGCTCGACTCCTCTTCCGGTGCGCCGACGAGTATAGAGCCGCGATGAATTTCGTCTTTCTTCTCGATTTTGTTCTCGAAGCGCGACGACGAGAACGAAAAATTGATGCAGCGCGCGCAAACGCACTTGACAACGGCAATATGCTAAAATCGCTTGTCGACCGAGCGATAACTCATTATTCCTCGCTCTGTCGACAACGCGATTTTCGTGGGTTTTCGCGCCTACGCTTTGTATACATAGACGGGGTAAGCGAGTCACCCTCTTTCTCTCTCTCGTTCCCTATTGTAAAGGTACGCAGTACTTAAACAATACTTAAACTGTGGAAACGTGTGTCACGTATGATAATGGTAGGAATTTAAATTTAAAAGAAAAGAAAGTGGAAAAAGGGTGCTCACCCTGCGTAGCGATTCTAATTCTTCTCTCTCTCTCTCTTTCTCTCTCTGTGAGTGTGTAAAACTACTTACTGTGTTGATTGTGTAAATAGGAGACGACAGACTTCGTCCAGCGATGTTACATTATGTATATCTACGACTTCTAGCAATTATACATATGCGTTCTCACCGTGCTAGCTCGTTAAGTTGTAATTAAATTAATGATAATGACAAAAAAAAAATTAATAAGAAATCTCGTCGAATCTGCGCGGAGGCGAACGATAAAAAAGGGGTGGGGGGAGGGGGGGGGAAGCGAGTGCGCGCGTGTTACGGCAGACGAGACAGAGGCAGCCCAAAGGAGCCTTATTAATGTTTAGGTAAAAAAGTAAGAGCAGAAAATAAACAATGAAAGATGAAACGAAAGACGTGTAATTTATATGATACGTATATTAGTTATGTAGAAGTTGCGGTAGAAACGAGCGAAGGAAAGAAAAGTAAGAAATAATAACGATGAGCGACGGGTCGCGCGCCGCGATTGACACGCGGTCAGCCGCGGGCCGTCGCTCGTGTTCGAATCCAAAGAGAGGTTTTGCGCTCAGCAGACCCACACTAATTAATTATTGTAATTCTTCATTATCATCATGATTATAATTATTATTATTATAATTATTATTATTATTATTATCATCATTCTTATTAGAACGAGAAAACTTTTAAGATGAAGTGTGCTGAGAGTAACAACGAATTACGGATAGCCATATAAATATATATATTATTGTATATCGACGAATTAGAAGGAAAAAAAAAACTATGTGTATATTATACTATACGTGAAGATGAACTTTTTAAGTTTCTTTATTATTTATTTTTACGCGATGCGACTTGCGCGCATAAATACTGCACTTGTGAGATGCGATTTTGAAAAAGTACGAAAAAAATTTAGCAAAAAAAAATAAAAGAAAAATGAGCCACGCGCGCATTGAGTCGAGGTCAACAGAACATTAAGGATTACATCTAAGATTGTTTTCCCTTTTGTGAACTTTCGTCGCCTCATTTTTTTTTTTTAAAGTATACGAGATGTTTAATTTGTAAATTAACATGTATAATGCTGAGTCATTAATAACGAATCGTACAAAGCGAACTATGAATAAAAGTATGTCCCTCTATGAGAAATTTTGAGTTTTCTTTTCTTGCGTCCAAAAAAAAAAGCTAAAAAATGTTAACGATTCACACTTAGTCGTAATCTGTAATTGTGTTTAAACGAGAATATGTGGCAATGCCAGTTTTTCGAATGAAAATAACATGATATACGACGAAAAAATACGAAATATATAATATTTAAAAAAAAAATAATGATACGAGCAATATACGCAACGTAAGGGGGTACGAAAAGTGTATCTATATCACTTGTGTATGTATAGCTAGGACAATTAAAAAACGCGAATATTCAAACTCTGCAAATTATGCCAAATGAAGGCCAGGTGTGTTCGATCGGTTCGACGATCGAAATCATAAAGCTAATTACAAATATATATTATACATATGTATCGTGTATTTTAGATGGAGATGTTCAGTAGCGCAGTGTTTGCCATTATTCTTTATCTCTTTTTTAATTTAAAAAAAACAAAGAAATAAACTCAATAATCGAAGCTTGAATCTTTGAAAAATCTATGGACTTGACATATTTATCTATCTCTCTCTCTCTCTATTGTTCTATATACGAGTCACTCGAATATGTATAAACATTCTTTCCGTTTGATCTTAATACCAATAATCCATTTATTACATTTACGATTGTTTCCTCTAATTATTTATTATTAGACGCGCACTGAATGAACGGCTATGAAGTTTTTTCCTTATTATCTTTCATTTTATTTTGTTATATATATTTTTGTTTTTACCGTCGAAGTAATGGCCGAACTACGCACGTCGAGAACGTGCGCGACGAGGTTCCGCATAGATATTTATATGCAAGATTATTTTTTTAAGCGAAGCATACATGTGAAGCAGACAGTTTTCGTTCCAAAAACTATAATGTTCAACCTCTCTAACTATTCTTCTGATACTTGTGAATTTTTTATAGAAAAAAACAACGAGATACATACTGTAATCGAATAACTATACTGATGACATTCTGTACTTGTATAACTGACTTGTATTGACAAAATGAGTTAACACTTTGAGGTCACAAGTTTGAACTTTGAAAAATTATAATATAACAAATACATAATGTATTACCATGAAATTCGCTGTGTTCTCCTTTACACGATTCCCGCTTCATCCTTACGCTCTCGTCGCATCCGCGAAAATTTCGGTAAAATCGTGGGGGCACGGCAGGACGAAAATGTAAATTTGCGCCGCGAAAAAAAATGAAGGCTAGTGTTTGCAAACGCGATAGAAAATGTGACGCAAAAAAAAAATGCAAAAAAAATTTACAAAATTTTCAAGCAACAACTACACTTTTAGCAAGTTCGCACGTGGCGCGCGGTCGAAAATTTCCAGTGCAAATCAAGAGCAGCCGCGGCGAAGTGGCAGCCGAGCGATGGGTATATCGGCTTGATCTTCGCGATTCGAGGTTATTTTTTCACTTTTTCAAAGCTTAACTTCGTATATACCCGCGCGAATGAGCGCCGCAGGCCAATTCAAAATTCCACAAACTGTATACGTATACACACGTCGTAACCGTCATGTCACCGCTAAAGGCATTTCTCGCATTTGTCAAGAAATTCAAAAAACGACCGGACCATGCCTTGAAGAAGGCCTCGCCAACGAAACCAGCTATGTCCAGATACCTGTCGCGTTCGACGTATGATCACCTCGACAACTCGCCCGGTCGACTAAGTCTGTAAATTTACGCTATTTCGACCCCGATACTCACCCTCCCCCCCCTTGGAAACAAGTGGCTGAGTTACACCATCCCCCCACCAAAAAAAAAGAAAAAACGATTCGCAGATTGGGACACGTCGACGTTTCTGCACGAGGACCTCAGGGCCATCCGGGAGGTGATACGAAACAGGTTCTACTTCGCGACTCTGGCCGCCGGGGTGAGCTCGCCGAAGAACGAGCCGAACGTCCACTTCCTCGACACCGACAAGACGCTGGTCTACAACAATTTCTACAACGACTTCGGACCCCTCAACATCGCCTGCCTCCACAAGTCAGAACGAATCGCAGAAAATTTCTGAAAAAAGGGCACTTTTCTTTGGTCCGCAGGATTCGGAAAAATTTTGTTCTCATACTTTTTCTTCTGCAAGCCAAAAAGATGAACTATTCGGATTTTTTATTTATTTTTTTTTTTTTAATGGACATAACTAATTTTGATCAGAGCATAAATTTTTTTGTAAATTAAAGCTTTTTCGTTGAACTTTATCACAGTGTAATTCGAACTCTTATTGGGGCTTCGAAAACACTCGCAGTTTTTTATTAAAAAAAAACGTAAAATGGCTTAGAAATGTGGCTGCCAGTAACTGCCAGTAAAAATTTTTCGAATTCTGGACCAAGTACAAAAGAGCATTTTTTTCATTTTTTTTTTTTGAGAATTCGACGCATACCGAGAGAAAAATTCTTAATTGGTCATCTCGGCCATCGCCAAAAGGTACTGCCACGGCGTCAACGGCATCCTCAAGGATCCCAAGTACAAGCACGACAAGATCGTCCACTACACGTCCTCGGACGCCGAGAAACACGCCAACGCCGTTTTCCTGGTCGCCTGCTACGCGCTCCTCTACCTCAACAAGTCGCCCTTCGAAGTCTACGGGCTGTTCGTGCCGAAGGGCTCGCGGGGCCCTAAGCGCTTTCGCGACGTGTCGATCGGCGTGTCGCAGTACACTATCGATCTTATGGGTGAGTCTGGAAAATTCGAGTCGACGACGGCAATGATAATCGACAAAAATTGTTGATTCTCTACGCCTCGACAGACTGTCTGAACGCCGTGAGCAAAGCGTCGTCCCTGGGCTTCTTCAATCTCGAGGATTTCGACGTGAGGGAGTACGAGAAGTACGAGCAGATAAAAAACGGCGATTTAAACTGGATAGTGCCCCGAAAATTTCTCGCTTTTCTCGGCCCGAGTACCGAGCCCGGCTCGACCTGCCATCATCCGGAAAAGTATCTCAACTACTTTATGAAAAATGAAGTCGCGGCTGTCATTAGGCTCAATTCCAAGACCTACGATTCCTTCAGGTGCGTATAGTCGAGGACAGGCTTGTGTCAATGAATTATTAAGAAAATTTGCAAAAATGAAACAGTAAGAACTGATGTTAATCGTCAGGTTCACGAACGCCGGTATACTCCACTACGACCTCTTCTTCCCGGACGGCATGGTACCGCCGAGCAAAGTTCTCCGGCAATTTTTCCAAATAGCCGAGAACACGAGGGGAGCCATAGCCGTGCACTGCAAAGTACGCGAATCGATCGTTTTTCCTTTTTAAATTCGTTTTTTAAATTTTTAAGCCGGTAAAATCGATTTTTCGCAGGCTGGACTCGGCAGGACGGGGACGTTGATAGCCGCCTACGTGATGAAACACTATCGGATGACGGCTACGGAGGCCATCGCTTGGCTGAGGATATGCAGGCCTGGATCCGTCATAGGACACCAGCAGGCCTGGCTCCAAGACATGGAGAACAACCTCTGGCGGGAGGGGCATCGATACAGGTATGGGATTCGAATTTCGCGCCACAAATTCAAATTTCGCGCCACAGCGCGCATTCCACGTATTTTATTAAAAAAGAAAAATAATAATTTTGAAGTGATACAAATCACCACCGTAGATTCTTTTGATTCGCTTTCGAATAAAATTTAATTTTGCCTTCGTTGGATCACCAGGAGAAAGTACCACGGCGACGAAAGCTTGATACTGCACCACAAGCGCGGAATCTACTCCATGGCTGCCAAATTCGACCGAAAAGTCCGATTCAAAGAGTACCTCAGCAAAGAAAACCTGGAGAGCGTCAAACCTATGGAATCAAGCGGTACGAAGATTCGATATCCCAAAAACAAAAAAAAAAACGAAATTTAAACAATCGCCGAATAAAAGCACCCAACGTTCTTCCAGAAAAATCCAATTTTCCCGAGCAGAGGAGCAAAGGCGAGGCCGAGAAGAAGAGCCGTGAGCCGACGCAAGGCGACAAGCTCAACGAGATAAAAATGAGCAGAGCCAAGGCCCTCGTCGATCCGAAAGCCCAATCCATCGTTCGCTCGGTTTACCCCTGACAATCCACACGTGTACTCATTACTGTCGTCCGCGACTATAAGTACTGCGATGTCTTCGAAAAGTGTTGAAAAGTTGAAAAATTAAAAAAAGTGCAAAATTACAGCGATTCTGGGCTTTTGAATTTCGTAATCAGTGCTGCCAACCTCGAGCGAATCAGTGCTGCCAACGGAGCGAGCGATCGGCGCGCCGCATCCCCCCCCCTCCCGGAGTTTCATAACCTCGTTTCGAGGTGTTCAAAACATCGCGAACAATAACAAAGGCCGATAATGGCATTTTTATTAGCGTCTAGACGTAAGATTTATTTATTTTCAGGCTGAGGGTAGACGCCAAGCGATTTGACTCGAGATATTCATTTAGCGACATCAGAGTAACCGTAATAGTAAGTATAAAATGATCGCTTAATACTCGAAATGTGGATTCGCGAATTTTGGGAGAAGCTTATCGGAAATTTTTCCCCGCAGAATCCGAGAGAAAATGTCGAAAGAAGCGGAGGTGATAGATCTCGACTCGGAAGACGAGGTGAAGGACAAGGAGAAGGAGAAGAAAAAATCCGGCAACGTAAACTGCATCAATTTCAAATGTTCCTCCGGCAAGGACATGAGAGCCGCGCCGTCGTTCGCCTGCTCGTTCTACGCGGTCAACATGGCCAAGAAGAAGAAGCGTTACATCTGCAGGGCCTGTCTGGACGACGCCTTGGATCACCAAGATGTAATCAAATTATTAAGAATAGCGGGTTCGCTGTTGTTTATGGTTTCTTTGCGTACTGATAATTGTCTGTTAATTATGCTGTAGCGATTGGTTGCTGCTGTGCTGGAGCACAAGCCACTGCTGAAATGCGAGTTTCCTGATCATACGATGGAAGTTGAAATATCCGATAGCGATGAGTCCGATAACGAGATCAAGAATGAGAAGGGTAAACATCTTTTTTTTTGTGCATACTGGGTGAATCTCTCAATTTTTGTAAATGGCTTATTTGCTTTCATAGATGAGTACATACTGGAAGAGGTCTTGGCTGAATTTGAGAAAAAAGTGGATATTTCTTTGGGAGAAGTGATGAAAAAGTATGATATTAATTACCAGGTAGAAGAAGCCACAAAGGCATTAAAATCTGAATGGGATGATATTGATGGTGAGTGTTATTTTACAATAAAAACCGACATTTACTTTTGAGCATTGAATACAGCAGTTGTTAATTTTTACAGCGAGCAACAGAGATTTAGATAAGACTATAGCAGATACTGTTAAGAAATTGGATAGATTACGTTCAACCTTGTACTACGAATTCAAGCCAAACATCACAATGCTCGAGGAGTTGAAAATTGAAGATTCTCCTGAGAATCCCAACTATAATCTGGTTGCTACAAAGAAAGTCACGCAAGTTCGTCCACCTGTTAACAAATCCCAGATGCAAGATAGTCAACCAGAAATCTTGAGAGAAGTTGAAAGAGACAATCGTTTGATACAATCCATGGACCTACCACCATCAGGACATTTGGTTAAACCAGTTCCTGAAACCGATGACTATGTATTCACAATGAAACATCCTCTGTTTCCCTGGATCAAAGGAAAAGTAAGTCTCTTAGACTGTCAAAGTTATTTTAATTTAAAAATTCTAATAAAATATTCTTGAATAAAAAATAGGTACAAGCTGTCCTTTCCAAAAATCCAATGCAATATCGGGTTAAGCTATTGCAAAAGAAGTATGCTGGTCAGGTAAAATCACTCACAGGTAAGCAAATGGCTTCCAGCACTCCCAGTCCAGTCATCATTCCAGTTGGTACGCGCGTGGTCGCTATTTTCCAAGATACCTACTCCAGCAACTACTACAGTGGAGTCATTGCTGAGCCTCCAAAATCCACAAATAAATACAGGTTGAGTTCTCTTCTTCCTCAACCAATTAACAATGCTAAATGTCTATAATTCACATATCTTACATTCTCACAGATACTTAGTGTTCTTCGATGACGGCTATGCGCAGTACGTAAAACACAAGCACATATTCTTGGTCTGCGAGAGTTCATCTCGCGTCTGGGAGGACATACCCGTGGAATCCCGTGATTTCGTCAAAAAGTACATGGAATCCTATCCTGAGAGACCTATGGTGAAGCTGCAACGAGGCCAAGTGGTGAAAACCGAGTGGAACGGCAAATGGTGGATAGCACGAGTCAGGGAAGTTGACGCCAGCTTGGTCCAGATGCACTTCGATGCGGACAACAGAACCGAGTGGATTTACAGAGGCTCGGCAAGACTAGGACCGCTCTACCTGGAGCTGATGAAGGCCAACTTGAGACAACAAGGCTGTCACTCGTCGATCAATACACCCAGTCGACACCGCGGTGTCTCGGCCATGACCGTAAGTCTCGTTCGAACGAAACGATTTTTCACAGCGACTGAAATGCTTAACAAGAAATCTTCACCACTTGTAGAAAAATGGTCCTTACGTCGAGTACACGTCGACGGCCACAGACGAAAGGGATGCCATGCTGTCCGACAAGAGCAAGCAGCAAGCTGCGGCTCCTGGCACCCCTCAGCCGGAGGCCACAGCTCCTCCGACGCAGAGCAGAGCCGTCGCCAAGAAGAGCACGACTAAAAAGCCCAGTCTGCCCGAATCCACGCCACCAGCAACGTCTTATCACGTCTCCCACATGCCTATGGAGACCAAATCGTCCCACAGCATTGTAGTACGTGTATCACACTGTTCAAACAGCAGTCCCGCTAAATTGTCACTCAACGTTTCTCGCTCTCCTTTCAGTACTATCAGACCCAAAACAAAATCCAGACGAAGAAATTCGTGCCTCACAAATGCGGCCCGAAGTGCGTCGAAAGCATATCCTTCACGCCCGACGATCTCCGGGGCTACTCGCCCCTGTCCATCCCGCTGCTGTGCGGTTGGAACCGGCAGCTCTGCAAATTCCCCAAAGCCAAGAAGGTCATCCTCTACCAGGCGCCCTGCGGAGTGCGTCTGCGAAACATGGAAGAACTGCACCGTTACCTCCGCATGACCAACTGTCCCATGTCCGTCGACCTGTTCGAATTCGATTTCTGGGTGCACTGCCTGGCCGAGTTTGTCCTCGACAAGTGTTTCGTTAATATCAAGGTGCCTTGACTCACAGAATATCACTATCTTTTGATTGTTCAGAATCTAACGATCATCGAGAAATTGCGATTTCAGGACTTGAGCTACGGTGTGGAGAACGTACCGATTCCCTGCGTGAACGAGATAGATCACGCTTATCCGGACACGATCACATACACGACGCAGCGCAAGCCAACCGAGGACGTCCACATGAACCTCGATCCGGATTTCCTGTGCAGCTGCGACTGCGAGGACGACTGCCAAGACAAGAACAAGTGCCAGTGCTGGCAGTTGACGATCCAAGGCGCGACTCTCGGGGGCCGAGTACCAAACGCCGCTGTAGGTTACGTGTACAAGAGACTGCCGGAAGCTGTGACCACTGGAATCTACGAGTGCAATTCCAGGTAGGTTGAATTAACTCCTTAACTATTACCTCCTCGAATTCTTCACTGATTCAAATCGATGCCAATGCAGGTGCAAATGCTCTATAAAGACGTGCCTGAACCGAGTTGTCCAGCACCCACTGAACCTCAAGCTCCAGGTCTTCAAGACAGCCCCGCGAGGCTGGGGCATCAGGTGTCTCAACGACATACCTCTGGGCTCGTTCATCTGCATCTACGCGGGCCGTCTCTTGACGGAGCAAGGGGCCAACGAGGGCGGCAAGAACTACGGGGACGAGTACCTGGCCGAGCTCGACTACGTCGAGGTCGTCGAGGGCATCAAGGAGGGCTACGAGAGCGACGTCCTCGAGCCCGAGATGGAGCCGGCCGAGGAGGAGGACCACGAGAAGGACAAGTCCGACAAGAAGTTGGAGGACAAGACTTACGTGCCCACTCCCGGATCCAACGACTCCGACGACGATTACAACGTCAGCAAGAAGACCCAGAAGAATTCCAACATCGAGGAGGACGAGGACTCCACGTCGTCCATTAGGTACAGGAGTCTCTCTCTCTCTCTTTTTTTTCTTTAATTAGCGACTCGAGCGGCTCGTTAAGGAAAACGACGCTTTGAGAACTGCTAAATCACGGGGACGACAATGCCGCATTGTTGTTTCGCTGTGTTTACGTCAGAGCTCGGCCGTTGCGAGAACGTTTAACGAGCATTTTCGCCGATTTCGCAACGACTGACTCGACGGGCTAAATTTTGCAGGAGTCGACTGAGAAAGCGGACCAAGGGAGGCGAGAACCAGGGCTCCGACCGAGGCTCCGAGGACGGGAGCGTCTCGAAGGACGGCCAGGACAAGGCGGGCAGCGACGACGAGGACGCGATCCGCGAGCCCCAGAAGTTCGACTTGACCGTCGACACGACCCAGATCGAGCGCGAGAAATTCAAGTCCGTCCGGGACTTCTTCGGCGAGGACGAAGCCGTGTACATCATGGACGCGAAGACCACGGGGAACATCGGCCGATATCTCAACGTAATTGTTTTCCTTCTCTTTCTCTCTCGCTTTTCTCTTGTTACGCCAGCGCTGACACACTTGCGGAGTTTATAAATACGCGCGAATCGACTTTGGATTTCAGCATTCCTGCGACCCGAACGTGTTCGTCCAGAACGTATTTGTGGACACGCACGACGTTCGATTTCCTTGGGTGGCCTTCTTCGCGCTGAGCTATATTAGGGCGGGCCAAGAGCTGACTTGGAACTACAGCTACGACGTCGGAAGCATTCCCGGAAAGGTGATCATCTGCAAGTGCGGAGCGAGCAATTGTAGAGGACGTCTCTTGTAACTCGTCTCGTTTCCCCCTTTTCCCCTTGTGTCTTTTTTTCTTTATTGTAACGTTTGTTCGATCGCGATGTTCAATTTAAATTATACGTCCCTTACCCATTGTCGAGCGAGAGCCGATTCGCCTGTAAATAATTGTCGAATAAAGTGGAAACTCGTGCGAGAGGAATGCACGAGAAGTGCGATGAAATTGAAAAACGAAGAGGTTTCGATTTTACAAAAATTAGCAAATAATCCTTTTATTCATGCTTCTAACAAATGCGTTATTATATAATTTTTATACTCTGTTATTTTACATCTTTCTGCCGTTCTTTCTTTTTTTAAATTAAATAATTTATTACCTCTAGAATTTAAATAATGCGATATAAAACGTAAAGTGGGACCTTTCTGTGCTTGTGAATCGTTGGATTAGACGGTTAATTAACAATTCGAAATACATAATGCGATAACTTCAATCGTAGATTTTTCTTGATCATTTCTTTTTCTTTCTTGACAACCGCACTTCAATCAAATGCATGCGCGGCTTACAAGCTGTCTCGCCTGCTTTCTTATCCTAACGCCGACAAAATGTGTGGACAACATCGTAATCACCGACATTTGGTGCAAATTGCCACTGACGTACACATAAAAATATAAGTTCACAACATATAACGTATATGGATTACAAAAAACATTTAAAAAACGTTTGTAGGAATTTGGAGCAGTCTATAATAGTAGTAATAATAATATAGTAATAATAATAATATTGTATTGGAAGAGTAAAAGCAATGCTTATTGAGACATGGAAAGTACAAGTATTATCTGTTATTTGAATCACATGTTATTTGTATGGTGCTTTTGAGCACTTGATATTTCTCAGAAACTTTGGAATTCTGACAAACGTGAGACCAGCAAATGAATGTTGACACATGATTAAGAGATATTCAGGGTTATAAAATCTTTAAAAAATTATAAATCTAATATTTATAAATGTCTAAAAAGATTTTTTTATCTCACTGCTACACACATGGAAATCCTTTTTTTTTTGATCGTATACTCAAACTCTAGCTCCTGTTGATTTTCTTAGTATTTTTCTTAAAAAACTACAATCAGCTCACTACTTTTCATGTAAATGTACACAAGTTCAGTGGCTCTAATTGTACCTGCAGAAAATCAATAACGAAGCAGCTGCAAATATCCTATAAGGAACATGAAAGTTCTTAAATAACAAAATTGATATATCTCTTTGCGTCGTTTGGTTTGGTGCTAGTGAAGCTTTAAAAGCTCCTTGATTTCATCCTTCTCTGCGGCATCTAAGTAGCTTGTGCCGTCTGGGGTCAAGCCATTTGGTTTCGCTCCCTTTTCTAGTAGCAGCTTTACGCAGCTAGTGTGTCCCTCCCAGATAGCCGCTAATAATGTTGTTATGCCATGCTTATCCGTTGCCTGAGAAAAATTCATCATGTCAAAACCAAAGAAGAAACTCGCTCAAAAGATCGCTCTTAATTCCAACAACTTACATTGGCGTCCGCTCCCTTAGCCAGAAGGTATTCAACCACATCGTTCTGACCATAATCAGCCGCATAGTGCAGCGGTGCCCTGCCATCAATCATTTGATTGACATCCAAATTCTAGAAAATGTCGTTCAACTCGTCATAATTTCTTATCAAGCACAAAAATTCAATGTCTACGTACTAGCGTTAGTTCAGTTTTTGCAAGCAGCAAACATCCAGTGTTATCGTGAGTAGCACAACAGAAAAAAAGAACTGACAACGTCCCCCGAAAACCCAGTGCAAAAAGTGACGATAACAAGTCTCACAGTGCAAAGATCACAGCAACAAAAAAAAACAAAACAATTCAAAGCCCATGTACACACACATCAAAAGGAACGATGGGGGGGAAATCAATCCAGGATCTCTCGCTCTCATACACCTCACAATTTCCATAAGCGCAGCCAATCACCCAAAGCCTGTTCGACTCCACTGACTCACACCCGGAGGAAGCAGCAGCATCGGGCCACTGCCAACCAGCCCAAACACCACGATTGAACAAAGGCAGAGAAAAACAATAAAATCCCTCGCACAGCGAGGTTATAAACGGATGGGGGAGGCCACACAGCGTAACGTTCGCGCAAAATGTCAAACGCAAGGATGCACATACAATACCCGCGACGCAAGCTCGCGACTTGCGTAAATGCAATACACCCGGGGCAGAGGCGGACACTCACCTTGTTCTCGACGTGGTCGCGAACCTGCTCCAGGTCGCCGTTCTTGATCGACCAGACGATGTTCTGATTCTCGCTCATCCTTGCGGCTGTGTATCGTATGTGTATAGCCGGCTCTTCGTCGCAGCGACGGCGAGTCTTGGACGACACTGGCGCGTATATACTTGCCGTGTACAAAAGGTAAGTAATATATGAAGTAGGAAACTTTTTTCTTCACGCGAAGTGAACACAGCGACGGCGGCACTGCGACTGTCTCCGTCTCACTCGCGGGCTAATTGTCGGGTTCCCTCCCTCCCCCCCCCCCCTTCCCACGTATTCGCGAGCTCGGATGTATATATAGGTATATATACTTAGTATGACTGTACGTACAATCGCGTTTGTCTACTGAAGCGGATATGTATGATGCATAGCATCTCTCCGTATCCGATAATAGGACTCTGTATGGGATTACAGGATTGAAAATATGCAAATAAGAGGATATATGCCGCGTAATAGAGCGATGCCTTGAGAGCATTATACCTATGTGTATATAGGTATACTTATATACTATGCGCATACGTATATCGTTATATGATTTTAGATGTATAATATAAAGTACATTGTTATTTACCGTTACAGCATAGCGGTATTCTAATGATGAGATCGAAAATACGCTGTTCACCAGGAGACGAGACGATGATGCGCTACTGTAATACGTTGTAACTGCGATTGCGTTCTGAGCAGGATGAGGATCGTTCCGGGCGGCGACCGGCGCTACACTGCCAAAAGCATACACGGTTTTTCACGAATTCCACGAAACGATGTATGCCGGTATATTCGCGTATATATAGCTATACATATAGGTCGAATTCGGCTCTGCGGCCAACGGAATTTGCGTTCGAAAACGTATACGTATAATATCGACTATACGACTTACAGAATGAGAGACACTGCCGTGAAAAAAGTATCGATTACTCATGCTCTGCAAAACTTTTTTCGAGAAACGTCTTTTTTGTCTGGATTTTCCAGGAAATCGCGGAGTGAAGTTCGCAGATCGCAGCTCGTCCACGAAATGACTGTCTCAGACTATATAGCTATATATACGTACATCACCCCATATAGTCTCGATATAGGGTCTCAGCGTATACACCAAAAAGTGTGAGTTTTAACTATTTATCGTTATTACAATTGAATCTACTTACCTGTGGTTTTTACACTCGAACTTCTCAGCCATACACGAATTCACGGCGACAAAATGCAATACTGATGCAGCTATACGCAAACACGACGATACACTACGTCTTGAGAGTAGAAGTATATATACCAAAGTCGTATAAAAGTCGAAAAGCATCGCCGAACTGTATGCGAAACGAGATGCGAAAGCTTATACCACGACTAGAATTAGTAACAGTCGTCGTGCAGGTGCGGACTAATATTTGATTATGACAAGAATTAAACTGAACAAAAGAGTTTTTTCACGGTCTCCGATGCTGATGATATCGAGCAATAACCGTCACCCTGTTATATATATATGCAATACATATAAATCAAACTGCGGTTAAAAGGCGGCAAATTTGAATGCGGTTGAATACAAACTCGCGTAGAATTAAAATTCTCTCTGCAATCCGTGCATCTGGCGAAGAACAATAATTTTATTTAATTACGGTTATTCAGTTAAAAGTAATGTTAAAGCTCCCATCGCCGTACATATAATATCCAAACCAATAAAAAACGTTCGACGCACAAGAGCGCCATAAAATTGTAAACGCATCCTTCAAACGCTGTAACAGCGCTGTTTACAAAAATTAGCATAATTTTTATGCTCCTTTTCTCATCGTCAAAGGCCATACTTCGATATTATTCCCACTTATATATATATATATATATATATATATATATATATATATATAGGTCCCATTTAGCTATAATAATGCGCTATAATCACTGGTCTCGCGTCACTTCCAGCCGCGATTGTTTCGCGTGGGACGTTTTATATACATAATATTATACACTATATGCATCTCCCATTATATTTCTCCATTACACACCTGCCGCGTGTGCCATCGGGTTTCGCGCAAATGTTTCGCAGAAACAAACGCCTACCATTACACGCGACAGCATCACAATAGACACGATATATACATGTAACATCCCCATCGCGTAACGTATATGGGAAAACTGAAAAAAAAAATGTCTGGAATATCGGTAACGAGGCTATACGGAGGATCGAATAGCAAGTGTGACTCACGTTTTTCTGCATATTATCTTTAAAAAAATCGGTGAAAAATCGGCGGAAAAGTATAAATAGTTCCGGGTTCGCGTATATATTATATTATATATATATTGCGACGGATGTTTAGAAAATGAAATCGAGGAACGACTGGGAGAGTTGAATCGCCTTGGCGGCGCCAAATAAAGGATGTGATCGGTCGACTGCATCGTTTTGGGGGGAAGAACGTTTTATACGTGTGTGTATACTTATATAGTGGCTATTATGCGTCCCCCCGGCTTTTTTTTCGATCAGGGTGTGGCGATTGGTTCGAGAGACTTCTTGTCCCTTGTGTACATACATTGCCAAAGCAGTTGAGAAATATTATTTGGATTAAAATTTTTTTTTTGTTTGGTCGAAAAATTAACGAAGAGGACTTAACTTTTTATTTCCCTCTTCACACATCTATTGCAAAATAATTGTTTAATAAACAATACAAATATTTCCATAAAATTACAATTTTGTTACGAATATATATCTCAGTGCAGCGTGAAAATTAAAAATTGCGATTTTTCAGAAATCCGCTAAATTTCATTGAAAAATGTATCCGAGTGGCAATAAAGACAACGCGATTTCTCAATTTTTCGCGGAGGTCACCGCATCCTAAAAGCAACTCCGCGAAAAATCGAAGCAGTACAGGTCCATTTTTTACACTTAGAATAAATACATTTCAAAACGCCTCTCTGGCAGACCAGTTTTCGCGCGTCGACCTACAACTGGGTCGGTTACGGCTATTAGCCGTGAAAGACATAAACGAGAGACGCATATATGCACTAAGCGATACGTATATACAAAATCTTGACATCAACATAAAACGAACCGCGAATACGTGTACGTGTGCTCGTGAAGAAGAAAAAAAAATCTCGTCCGACGGAATATTCCGATCACCTTATAAATTTAAATAAAAACAAAAAAAAATTCCGATTACCCTTGATCGAAGCGCCGATTTCACTTGATCGAGTCCGCGGATCCGCTCTATATGTGTGTAATGCTTGAAAACTGAAGTGACGGGGGGGATACATGTATATAATGATAATGGCTTGTTCGTGAAACGTTTGGGAAACTTTTTGAACCCGAGTGAAAGACGCGATCTTGAATCGCGATCGCGCTTGTCATATGATAAATTAGAAGTGAAATTCGATAGAGAAACCGTTCGGCGGGTCGAAGAGAGTTTCTATACACTGATTTATCGCGCGATTGTGTGCCGGGATTCAAATAAGATTGATTCGATTTGCGAAAATAGAGGTAAATCGTTAGTTGATCGTTAGTTGCCTCGATATTGTGTTTTATTATTATAATTGTTAAATCAAAACATTAATGATACTTTTTTTTAATTATTGTATTTTGCACATTTGGCAGAATTGTAAAACTTTAATTTTCAAGCAATGTTGTAAAATATAAGCATATATATCTTTAAACTCATATTCTCTCAAGAAAAAAAAAGAATCGGCATAGTAAGATATTTTTATCAGTTTTTTGTTTATGCAAAAAATTAAAGGAATGTATTGTACGTAATATATGCATACGAATGCACTTTAAGAGTTGAAAAAAAAAACAAGAAATGTTTGCAACACTGAAGCAACGGGTAATCTTCTGTAACATCGGAAAAAAGTTGATGCTATAGTGTTGCAAGTTAATAAAAAAACGTATATCATTAGTTATAATTTTCCTATTACACGAGATTTTGTTTTCTATCTTATCATAATTAATCAAAAGCACACTTAATAATAAAAATAACCAAAAAATATTCTAAACATTATGAATAAAAGTGAATAACGAGGAATAAATGGGTAAAAACAATAAGAACAACGAAAATTTCATGAAATTAAATACGCAATTTAATTATCAATCACATATTAAAATTACAATCACACATTTTTTTTGTGTATGTAGTAGAGGTGTAGTGTAGAGAGACGTATAACAAAAAAAAATTTTTTTTCTTTACACAGGCGCTTCTTGGACACAAAATTTCAACGATTCATTCGTATAAAATATTACAAAGTGTATATAATAATGTACGTGATGTAATACAAGTATCGAGTGCTTTTTTTCGGTACACGCAGGCAGAACAGATAAATTTTAGCTTCACGCGTATATATCTAAAACAATATATTCGGCTGACGGTGATACCGTTATACTCGGGCAAAAAATAGTAATACACGCGTAGCAAAACAATAATAAGTAATAAAAATAATTAATAAAAAAAATTAGTCGCTCGCGCGCGAGCGACCGAGGCTTATCTTTTCATCGTGTCATTTTTTTTTTGTTTGTTTGTTCGCACATAGGGAGTATACATGCATCGTCCCGCGACCCTCAAGGTCACGACTCGGTAACGTGTACAATTTTTTTTTTCCAACATCCTCCTTCCCATCTTCCCTCTCGGCCTCTCCGCATCTTCTCGCAGCACTTGCCATCGGGGCGTTACCGGACGTCCTAACCTCCAAAACAACGGATCACAGCTATTACAGATTTAACACAGAGTCGAGGGAGAAGACAGGTCAGAGCGGATGCGACGTGTGGGGAATGAGAAGCTCGTCTTAAGCGGCTGGCTTAGCGGCGGCGGCGGCGGCAGCGGCAGCCTTGGCGATGGCCTCGGCTTCCTCGGCGGTAGGGGGTGGCAGGGTCGGGATCTCGGGGTACTCGAGCTTGGCGCCCTCCTCGCACTCGAATTTCGGGCAGCAGGCGGGGAAGGGAGCGGTCTTCACGGTCTTGTCGCTGAGCTTGCACTTGGGGTTGGCCTTGGGCAGGGGTCCACAGTCCTCGACGAGCTCGAAGAGGCGGCCGCTGTTATCGTCGGCCGGTACGCAGGTGGAGCGACCGCAGAAGGGGGCCAGGTCCCAGGACTGCTTGGGCTCGATGGTGGCGCACTTGGTCGAGGCGAAGCACATGCCGGGGAAGTCTGAAAGCAAAAAGGGGGTTTGTTAAACGGTTGAAGTTAAGGGGGTGTCTCGGCTGCTTTCGAACTGTTTTACCGACACTGCGAGCTCGTTCATCAGTCAATCAGGTTAAAGGCGTGCTCAAACTATTTTCCTTTAACGATCCATAAAGCGTCGGAAATACGAATGAATTCATCCTCTGCCGCGGTTTATTCATACAAACATAACGGTCTCGAGTTTAAAGCGTCGGTAAAACAGTTTAGAAAATAACCAGCGCGCAACGCGCGAGACAATTGAGCCATTACACGCGCCGCGTAAAGTACCTGAACGAACGTTCGATCCGCACACTATGCAAACCCGATTTCAAAAGTAAAAACTCGCAATAAACCCACAAGCGCAATTATTCTCATAGTCAAGCGCAACCAGACCGGAAAAAATAGCGATCCCCTTTCATCCTTTTATTTTTCAATTTCGTCATCATCCACGAGAAAGATAGAAAAAGAAAACCGAAGTCAGGCGAACAGTAGCCTCCATTGTGTCAGTCGCGATCCGTCAACGTACAATTACACAGTCGCTAAATCGTTCGGCATCTCGTCGCCGCGACACAAAAAGGCGAGTAACAGCCGTCATAATGCAGCCGACTCGAAAATCAAAACTCTCGGAAAGCCATGTATACTTTCCTATACCCACACAATATATACCTGACCGTCAAACTCTCGGCATCGCGAAGCGCGCGCATAATCATTAATTCAAATAAAGCGCGTCGCGCGAGGAGCGTACAATTCAATTGTTCCATTGTATTCCTCCGGAGATTCAGTGGAACGATCGTCAATGGACAGCACATGTGTATGTATATGTGTGTTTGTTCGGGAGGGAGGGTGCAGTGACACTCGACGCGATATATACGCAAACGCTAATGTTTAATACATGGATTTTCGAAGGATCGCTCATTATTCAAACGAGAGAGTGAGAGAGAAAACAATTTTCGCGTGGACGTCTGCGAGTATAATTTAAGACGCATTAGAATGTATCCGCGAGCTCTTGCGCTCGGACGTGACTTACGATCTGTCGAGACGTGCGCGTGTACATTTTCAATTTCAAAAAAAAGAAAAAAACAATCTGACCTAAAATCCAGCCTCCATTGTATAACGATCCTTAAACGGGGCTACTGCGATAAACGAGTGAGAGAAACAGGCTCTGCAGTCAAGGCGATCGACGCACTTTCACTGTCATCGCCGCGGCAGAGTCGTGCCTCTCTTACATCCGATATATACGTAAAGCCGCCTCGTCTCGATGCTTCTGATGCAAGACGAGCACGTACAAATTTATGTGCACACGCGAGCGGATGCTTTCTCGCGAGAGAGAGAAAAATCGTTATCGAAGCCGAGACCCCCGCACGGCCACCTTGTATCCGTAAGCTAATTGTCCGAATCGGCTTGTAATTGCCGCAAAGACGCGCGCGAGCTTTCAAAACTATATACATATATATACACACATGTACGCGACTGTATGTAACGCAACTTTGCGTATACGTATGTATCGGCGTTACGCAACTACCTGCAGTGCGGTGTATCGCTAATTTTATACGCCGCGACGCGGCCGGTGTATGATCGTTATTACATCAACGACGTCGACGTCGACGTCGACTCTATACACAGTCGCTCTCCGATGTGTGTTTACGCATCGGTTCATTCCACCGCGACTTAAGATTCATTGCGCGAGCCTCTGCCGTGTGTGTGTGTGTGTGTGTGTGTGTGTATCCCACCCGTTGATCGGCGTCGCGCGTGACGAATGAAAGAAAAAAAAAGAAAGAAAGAAACCGTTACCGATTTCGACTCGATGTACGTATACACGTGTACCGTTAACGAGGCGCTCGACGAAATTTCGACGGAAGAGAGAGAGAGAGAAGGAAGAATCGTGATCGCGACCCATAGGCGAAACTTTCCTAAGACGGGCTTTCCTCCTTCGAGCACATCGCTCGTAAATCACCAGTTCGCATCGCAAAGCGTTATACTACACACCGGCGGAAGCTCTCCCGTAGATTTATAAGTGTATACAGGTACATGTACACGTATATAAGCATACGATATACGCGAAAAGAGCGATAAGGATCGAAGAGAAACTCCGGCGCTCTCATCCTTGGAGACTTCAATGCGAACGTGTCGCGTGCGAGGTTGCGCGGCATTACACACGACGACGCGGTTTCACTCGCGAATGCGACGCCTCTCCGCGTGTGTATCCCGATCTCGCGGGAGGACTATTACGACCGACGCTTATGGGCATATGTATAATTCATGTAAAAAAAAAAAAAAATATCGATTCTCATCCTCGCGCACAGGTCGCGCCCACTCGCGCGCGAAAAATTCCTCGGATCCGCTCGAGCGACGCTCTCGCCGATCTAGATTCGATATATACATCACATAAGCGTGAGCGTACGTCAAGACGCACGCGTGTAATGCGCGGAGAGTAGCTTCTCTCTCGGCTCATTACAAGTAGGCCAGGGCGATCGGTATGTATACACATACGTATTATATACGTGTGCCGAGGAGATGCCAAGAATGACAAGGATGCTCGTATGTGTAATGCGCCTCGCGAGACTCTCGTTATCCCGCGGCTAAATATACGCGTGTACACAATACCTATATACATCTCGTCCGCGCGATGTGTATCAACCGATCGTTTGCCGATTCGCCTCGCGAGAAAGCGTATAGTGGCCTGACTCCGTTTTTTCGGCTGATTTTTCTGCTTCTCCGCGGGGGAGGCTCGTCCAGATCGGTATACAAGCGTTTCGTATATACGCGCTGCTGTATAGATACATGTATATACCGATCGCGGCCTTCGAAATCGGTATATGCATAGACGCGCTTTGTTCGGCGGGGCAGACCGGCTGTATATAATGCGGGATTTATGGAGCGGCTTTGCCTTAATGACAAGCGCATAAAAACTACGGAAATTTATAATTCTTATTTTCTCTCTCTGTCTCTCGCTTCTCGTCGTCGTCGACGTCGTCCCACGAGATCGGCAGCGCGAGATAATGCAAACGAGTCCGCGGTGAGCTCGTATAATAAAAAGAGCCGCGAGAGAGCAGTCTGATGTAACGCTGGTTAATGGAAAAATATGTAATACACGCACAGACACAGAGCGCGAGAGATCGCATTAGAAATTCCTATGAATCGGTTATTCATCGGCGTGGATTAGTCCTAATGGAATTAGTTCATTTTTTCTGCTGACTCACGCGCGTTCGCATGCATATATGCGCAGACGTGCCTCCTCTGTCGTAAAAGTGAAAAGGACGACTATTAGATTAGCTTATTACGGCTTTACGGCTTGAAACGCGAGGAAAAAAGAACGACGATCCGATCTGCCGATCTCTCGGGCTGAAATAAACGCATACGCGAGAGAGACGATCGCGAGATCGCAGTTTCACCCGAGAGAGACGAAAGAAACAGGAACAAAGCTCTGTGCGCGGGAGCGAGAAAAAAAAACATCCTCCGAGATCGCGCGATCTCTCCCCGCATCCCGCAATTAACCCATACGCTGCGCCTGCGCTTGCATAATTGCCCAAGGTGAGCTCTGAATCATTTCGCTCGCTTCTCGCGCTTTCGTCGCCGTCTATATTGACATGGATACAGAGGCACACGGCGCGCGTACAGTTGCGCGGGTGAGACCTCGCTAATTGGCCGGCTGTTGCGAGGTACCGATTTTTTTCTCTCCGTCTCTCTCTTTACCGATCGCGCGGCGGCGCCTGTTGGTCAACGCGGCTTCCTTTTCGTAACGAAGCTGACCGTGTGCGGTCCCCCCCGCGAGCGCTGTTGCGAGTTTCTTCGGTTTAAGGTCGAGATCGTGACTCAGCCGCAGTGCGTGCATGCCGATTTTCATTTTAGCGCATGGAAATCGGTATGCGATCCTTGCCGATCTCCGGCTCGGGAGCTCGTCTCGAGGGATGCTTGTGCAGATGGCGAAATCGTCGCGCAACCGGCGAGATTGTGCAAGTATAGTATAACGATTTTTTGCTTTTTAGCGAACCGATCTTTAGCCAACGTCACGGCTGCTGCGCGAAGTGTGTGTATACGAGCGAAAAGCGCGAGGCTTTCGAGCGCATCATCGAAAATCGTCGAGACGTCCCAATTTCTCGCCGCGACGACGACGACTTTCCTGTCCAACTTTCCGAGAGCTGTGCTCTATGGGTATAATGCCGAGAGTCGAATAAAAATGTTCTCGGAAAGAAAGCGCGACATAGCGATTTTAGTATACGAGTATAACGCGGTTCACATCGAATACAACACGTGCGGCACGCGTGTGTTATACTCGCGAAAATCTTCCGGCAGCCGTTAGCCGATCTTTTTCTTCCTCGTCGCGCACCGGCGAAAGCGATCGGTAGCACCGGCTTTTTTGCCCGGAAAAACAAGGCGGAATCGGCTTTCGATTTCCACGTATCCCGTTTTGGGCCGGCTTTATACATTTACTTCGCGGGACACGGCTCTTAATGATCGCGTGTATACCGATCGATCCGAGAGGTTTACGGCGAGGCCGGCGATGGAATCGGTAGATCGGTAAGTTCGTTGAGATCGATCTAGAAGCTTCGAAGCGGAAAAATCGGCAGGAATTATATTCGATATTACAAGCACTATATATCGATAATTTTTTCGTTCCACAAAGAAAAATGAAAAAAAAAATCAATAATCCAAATTCCAATAATCATTCTCTTATCCAACCGTCCACGTCAACCCCCGCACGCGTATCGACCAAGAACTCGTCGAAAACGAAGAGAGAAAAAAAATCTCACCCCTGAGCACGTCGGCGGGGATGAGCCTGCGGTAGGTCTTGGGCCTGTCGCCTTCCTCCTTCTTCTCCTGCGCTTGTACGGCGACGCAGGCGACGAGCGCGACGATTGCCAGGCTGAACTTCATCTTCGAGCTTGTGTGTGTGAAACGTACTTTCGCGTACTGCTGAGGGTGGAGGGGGCAAAATAAAGAGTCTGCGTCCGCGTTGCTGCGTCGGAAACAGCGCTAATTTCAGGACTGGCTGGGCCCGAGCTACGGACCCGGCTTTTATAGCCGCTGCCGCCGCTGCTGCTGCCTCTCCTCCCCACGCGCGACTCGTGTGTCTTTCCGCGCCGACCCTGTGCGACGTGTCTGTGTGCGCTGTACACACTGCTGCTCCTCTCCGCGGAGGGGAGGGAATCTTTTCTTTCTGGCTCGCGGCTCGACGGCTGTGTGCGACGTGTGAATTGTCGAGGATGATTTTTTTTTTTGAGGAGAGGACGATTCGATATTTTTGGGGCGCAGCGGACGAAGGAAAATGAAGGAGGAAAGTCGTGGGTAAAGAGGCGGCCGAGAGATCGGTATAATTATTTATACTTCTTGAAACTCATCTGGCTGTTGGTACACACTGTATATACTGCTGCGCTCGCAGAGCTGCATTGAAAATTTTTTGCCGGCGCATAATCTCGCGAATGTTGAGACAATATCCATAATTTTCTTTCATAACGCAGGCGCGCTATATACACAATAATATTGCAACTTTAGTCACGGCTCCTTTTTACGCGCATACATACATACACGCCATTCAATTTATACACACATTTACGTATAACTCGTCCGATTAAGTCATTTAACAGTTTATGAATAACTCGTCCATTCATAAAATAGATATAAATATACGTGTAAAAGCGTCGTAACTGCGAAATTGCAACATATTCCGCGCTGGGGTATAATGGAGGAAAAATTATAGAATTTATCGGATACTCGCGGCTGCTGTTTTCGATACGCTGCATCGTGTGCGTATATACCCAGTAGTTTGCGTCGTGTACACCCAGTAGTTTTTCTGAGTATGAGAGAGAAGGAGACAATGCTTTTATGCATATGCGCGTCTCTATACGGCCGATTTCCGTTTCGAGATAATGCCACACGTAGGCCTGTTAACATTGAAAAAAAAGAATAATAATAAATAATGTAGTGAAATCAAATACATATTGTGTTTTATTCTTGAATGCCTAAGTGTGACAGTCGTCGGCTATTGCGATGCGTCGTGTCATTGGGTTACATTTATGGAATAAGACGAAATTTTCGAACGGCGATTTTATGTTGCTTTATGCTTTTTTAAAAAATGTATTGTTTTGGAGGTACGGCTCGATTCAAGTGCGGAAGAGTCGCGAGAATTCATTAGATACTTAAAATTTCATTTGTTTGGCATCGAGTATCGCTTTTTTTCTAAGAAATCGTCGAGATCCCGGCAGAATACGAAAATCGGCAAGGAAGCCACCGCAGCACAGGAGTTCGGCCACAAACGACTTTTTCCTCCATACGTGCAGTAAATATTTCGTGAAAATTATAATTACAAGTCATTATTCCCCCCCGAGTTTGTTTACGTATTCAAAGCCACGTTTCAACGTCTAATACACAAAAGCACCTTAATAACGAGGTACAAAAAAATCCTTGGCTCCCCCATAATTCCAAAATTCAACTCCAAGGTCGCGCGTCTCGCTCTTCGATTACAAAATTTCCACTCGAGCCACGAAAATCCACGTTAATACCCACAATCGCACGACTCGACTCGAAAGCCATCAATGCATAACGCCAATCAAACCGGCAGTAAAGTTTGTCGCCTCAACGACGTATAATAAGTCAATTGTAAAACACCCGAGTCGCACAGCTCGACCAGGAACAGAGCAAACAGTGTATGAGTCTGACCCTCGGGTGTACCGCGTCCGCACCCACGCGGATCTCTTTTTTTTTACTTTGACTACGACCTTGAGCTAATCGGTTTATTTATCAGATTATCGTCACACGAGTCGCACAAGATGCATCGCACTCGAAGCTGCAGTTAGTTATTTTCATAAATAATTCGAAGTCGCACTTCCTTCCGCGTTTTGGCGACTGCGGTGGTAGCGGAAGAGAATTTTTTATTCCGCGAGAGGATTCGCAAGTTTTCGGTGCAGATATGCAGAGTTGAGGATTTTTTTTTGGTCGAAAATGTTGGACCATTGTGTCCACGCGAGCTGATCAATCGCATTTTTTGCACCGATTGAAAAAATTATTCGAATGTAAATAATGATAAAATTTAAATTTTATGTTGAATCGTTGACCAAAGTGTGTTGCATTGACGTGCGATGTTGAAACATTGAAATATATAGTTATGAAGCTGCATAATTATATAGTGATATTAGTTAATATGTTATCAAACATTTTTATTCGTCTGCAATAAAGTATGTTTAATTATTCTTTTCTCATTTATGTATATCAAAAATGATTTAATTTTTACAATCTGTCTTAAATTCTAAATATTATATTGTATAAATTCTTTTCTTAAATTTATACACATAAAAAAATGTATTATTCACCTTCACGTTATTAAAAAAAACACATTATTATAATATATTTGTATTAATTACCATATCGTAACAAATAACAAGATTAATTATGTTTTCGAATTAATTTAACCTTTATAATTTAATAGGGAGTGCGTATACGATTCTCATACATCACCGATTCAAAATGAAAATTTAATTGGAAAAGCAATTATTTCTCTCCCAGTGCGTGTATATAACGCCGCGCTATAGAGTAGGTCAGTGACTGACTTTGAATATGTTGATTTTTACGATTTTTTTATACCCTCAGTGTCAATAGCTTTTGCACGCACGAGCGTACCCACTTTTTTTTTTTATTTTCATCTCGAGTAGTTTTTCATAGGCGCGGGTTACTTCTCTCCGTAGCGTCGATCCAAGACCTTCGCGCAGTAAATATTTATCGTGCGAAAATAACGCTTTATTTTTGCATTTATTTTCGCTAAAGGACACGAGCGTTATGTATTTAAAAAAAAAATTTTGTAAGCGTCGTAGTTTTTCAGACAATTAGTGCAAAAAGTATTTTGAACTTTTCTTCGCCTCGACGACTCGGAATCGAAAATGAAATTCACGCCGACGAGATGCTCGTTTGGTCTCGACGCGCTATAATGAAACGGAAATAAAAAACGTTGATTTCTAGCCGGCGATAATCGAGCGACCGGTGTGATGCGTGACGTTTTCTGAATAATTAGAAAATCGGTCATTGAATCGTCGGGTGTATATAGTGTATTTTTTATTCGGACATTTGTGTACGACCTCTCGAAATCGTGTGTCTCACTCGACCGCAAACGAAAGGGAGCAATTACGGGAGCTATCCCGCCTAATGAACCAATGAAAATTACTTTTTAACATATTTAAGAGTAGTCTACCGCATAATTTACGGACTTGACCTTATAACTGTCATGTAAAATTTCTAAGAAGCAATTACAAAAAAAATAATCCTATTTATTAGAACAAAACTGTAGTGTATAACTTAACAATGCAAATCAGTGCATGGGATATTAATCGTCAGTGAGATTATAATTCAACTTGGGACTGTCCCGAAATTTCAAGAATTAGTTTTTTTAAACGATTTTTTGCGTCTATAAACTATTTAAGTAGAAAATTCCACTGTATTTCAAATTCAGAGAGCGCATAGGACTCCCGTAAAAAAAAAATTGTATTAAAATTGTATTTTATCACAATTATAACGCGTAAACAACAAACACGGCTGTTTCCTCCTTCCCTCGCATTTTTCCCCCTCTAGAAACAATAGAGTGTCGCTCAAAAAAAAGAGCCGAGAACAAAGAGACATCCTCTCCGCTCCTAACGGATCCAGAGCAATAAGCATAGTTTACAATTATTATTACACAAGTCAAGCTAATCACCATTTTGCAACGTGTATAACAAGAGAATTTCTCAAATCCTTCCAATAACGCCTCCAATTACACCGGCAATAAAACACGTATTTGTCGTTATCGACCCTTTGCACAATCGGCCCACATGAAACAAAGTCGCTTATTATTCGCGCATCCGAAAAATCGTCCGTCCCACCAATAATTAACGCAGTGTAGTCCGACGACGAGACATCGTGTCATTACGTATATATCGGATCGAAAAACGAACAGCTGTGGATCTAAACCGAGTCGGCAATCGTGTCGAAACCGCAAACGCCTCGTGTGTATAGACGCAGGTATACATATAGGTATACTGCGCGCGTGTAGTCGGAAGATTTATGCGAAACAAGCCGTCTCGAGAGAGAAAGAGAGAGACAGAGAAAGAGACGCTTTTTAATGAAAGGGTCAGCCGCGTGTCAATCCCGAGGAGAGCGCGGAGAACGTTCGAGAAGCCGCGCGCGGAACAAAAACTCTCTGCTTATACATATATACGTATACGTATATATAAGTGCGCGCAGTGAATGCAATATTTTCTTTCTTTCTCCTTTTTTTTTATATACCACCACTTAATCGGCTTTTGCAGTACACTCTCGCGATTATTTCGCAATGCGAAGAGGTGTATATACATGTATATATATTATATATATGCCTCTCGAGCGATCGTCTTCCGGTTTTTTTAGTTTTACACTTGCCTTTTTTTTGCCGGGTGGTGGTGGCGGTGAATCAGCGTCGCGAGAGGGATTGCGGAACAGAGGACGATGTTTTGCGTCTTGAATGAGTTTTACGATCTCTCCGCGACGCGGTGAGATGAATGAACTTGTTTTTGCAATTGTCGCTAAGGCGACATGGTGTTGGCGAAGGGTATACGTGGTTTGTTTGTTTAAGAACAATTTCCGCTGGTTTAGCTGTGCAGAGCTTGGAATTATTGGGTGACCCATATATTACGGTGTATATATATATATATATGTAATATAGATACACGAGCGGTAAAAGGTGTGAATGTGCGTATGCGCGCGCTTTCTTAATTTCAAATCGTGAATGTATTTCGCTGCTTGTGGATGCGGCGCAGTGACCTTATTTCGTGGGCTGAGAGGAAATTTTGAAATTTATCACGTGTAAATAATCTGTGGAAAAGTAATCATGCTAGTTTAGGATGTATCTATAGTGATTATTCATTCGCTTATATAATTATGAAAAAGTACGTGTTTCAAACATTTTGCAAACTAAAATATTTATTTTGTTTTACTTTACATTTATAGTTATAATATATTTGATTCTGAAATATTTCGACTGTTTAAAAAAGTGCGTTTATCAACAGCCTCTCGTTTCATATTGCTTATGTATAATAATCGCCTGATAAACATTTTATTACACAGTCTCGTCGACTATATTATTCTCGTATTCGCATTTGCAAAAATTGCAAAACATGTATTATAAATCTATACAAAATAAAAAACTTATAGTCCAAAGTATAGCGACCCAAAAAGAATGTGTAACGCCAGATATGCAGCCCAGACGTTACACCACGCGATATACGCCAATCCCGGCGAATATCTCTCCACGACGAGACGCCCACGCCTCAGCCGAGGTGATCAAGCGACAGGACAGGGGACACGTTTTATCTCCTTTTGTGTTTCTCCACGTATACACAATATTATGTGTATATTGTATGTGTATACATATATAGAGAGACAGACGCATAGGGGACACAAGAAGCTTCGCTTTCGTCATCGCCACCCGAGAGAGAGAGAGAGAAACTGGTTCAGTAATATTTATATGAGAGAGAGAGAAAGAGAGAAAAAATCGACGACGAGTTCAGCTGTTACAGTAGCTTTTCATCTTTCGAGAGACTCGAAGGTGAAAGCAGCCGCGGCGCCGCGATCTTGATACACTTTATATATATACATAATATACCTATATACACTTCACACCTGGTGCGCGACTGTCTCTCTGCGTTGTATATGTAATATACGCTCTGGATCGAGAGACGTTCGCTTTGTTCTCGATTTTTCTATACGGATCGTTTTTTTTCCGATGATATACATAGTCTCTCGTTCGATTCTCGCGAACGGGAGAAAAGTATGTCGTATCTCTCTGAATTTGAAATATATAGCGAATAACTCTTTATGTACATAGATATACATCGTTTATGCCTTTGAGCATCACGTATATATACCCTATGATTTCCCGTGCAAATTAAGCACACAGCTGTTTCGAGCGGTTTTACGGTTTGCGCCGAGCGATTTATAAGTGTGTATATATATAATGTAGTACACCTGATGGTATTTCGAAAAAACTGTTTTTCACTCTGTATTTCAAATTAAGTAGAGCACGACCCTATATTTCGACCTGCGAATTATCGCTTCCTAATTGCGCGGAATCGTATTTTTTCGGATTTTGAATTTCGCGCCAAAAGTTCGATAACTTTTTTTCACGCTAAAATTCATTATTCGTCTTCTTACGAGAAACTTGTATCTCTTTCTCCCGGAATGTAAATAAATACGACGAGAGACGCCCAGTCTCATCTATTTAGACAAAAAAAGTGTCTTTTTCAGACTGTATAGTGCGTGAATCGAAAGCGCGAGAAGAAAAAGGTGTGCGAATGACGCAGAGATCGGCGTTATACGAGAAGATTAAAGTCAGATCTTCATCTGTATAGCTATACGTGTATTATATTATACTCCAGCTTATTTTTTCTTTATAATACCTACTTTACACGCGCGCTGAAAATAAAAAAAGGGGTTTGAAAAATTGCCTCTTTCTGGAGAAACGATATCTCCGGAATAAAATTTCAGCCTTTGAACATCAATATTCTTTTTTTTTTCATCGAATCACCTTGATATTTTCATTTATAATGTTTGCAATTTATACGTATATATTTATAAGGAATTCGAGCGATTGCAGGTGCGTCGAGAGAAAAAAAATCGTCGATTATTTAACTCGTCGTCTCTCTCACTCTTACATATGCGTGATATCGTCACTAATTAACCGGTCGAGCGAAAATTGCATAAAGAAAAGAGCGTAAGCGTAATTTTACATGCTTTTAAGGCCCAATACGCTCGCTCGAATTATCTTTCGAAAACGATTCTCCTTTTTTTTTAATAAAAGCGATGTATTCTACGAACTTTTTTGTCACGAGTGCGCAAACACATCTTGAAATACCACTTTCACTTAGCGCCGCGGTTCCACGAAACTCATCTTTATTGCTTCTGCAGTGTAACGTTCGTTTAGCCTTTTCCTGTTAATTTTCGATCTTCTGGTAGTACAACACTATATATACATGTGTATTACACGATATAAACGATTTACAATTCAGAAACGGCTAATTTTCACCTGATATTAATATTTACGATTCAAAACAGTGGCGCTGATGTTTGGCAATGAAAATAAACTTCGAACATTTTATTCGCATGTTTTTGAGAAAAAATTTTTTTCCGTTCGAATACATGCATAATTGACTGAGACGCGGATTTGCGTCAGCGCGCGGGTTTTCGGTGTTAAATAATTTTCGATGCAAAAAAGTAGCATTTAGTCGCCGGATTTATGAATGTACAATAAATTATGCTCCCGGCGTTAAAATGCACTGATTTGTGGACTGCGGAAATTTTCTGCGGCTTAAGAGAACACAAAAATTGCCGTTGTGTCGTATATATTTTTTTATTCGCAAGAGAGACGCTTCTGTTCTCTCGCGCGATGAATATGGTAAATTGTTCGCGAAAATCTTCGCTTAAAAAATGTTCAATCTTATTCTGATTATGCGATGATTAATTCTAATTTTATTTTAAAACTTTAGTGTCTAATAAAACAGTAGCTTGTAAATAAATAGCTAAATATTCGTGCGCTTTATTTTTATTGATTCTTTGAGTGATAACAATTTTTAAATCAAAATAAATTGAATAATAAAATAATAGAATGGCATTGCCGTCTGCTGTAAAAAATGTTATACTGTATCAGCAGAATACAAAAATCAGCTGTCGCACATGTCGTTAACATATCTATATATAGTTATACATATGGAGCGCGCAGTCAGACATAACCTATCCAGCGCCTGTATACAAATTAACCCATGCGTTATATTCCGTCGCGGTGTAGAACAAAGTATTGAACTTTTACAAAACCTTTGCTTTCGATCGATGTGACAGTGAGATGGTTTACAGACGCAAGAAGCATCACAAGGAAAATCTGCACATTAAAAAGGCGCACAGGACAAAAAGGCGCACGAAGGACCTCGATGAGGTAAGCGATTTCTAACCTATTTTACACGCACCGCAAAATACACATACCGCGTGGTCGACTGTTGCGTTCCATTAAAAAATTCACCTTTTTGCTCGAAGATCGACGAGGATCTGAAGGAGGAAAATGCGGTGAAGCTGATAAATCAGGAGGTCGACTTCGACAAACCGGGAGCTGCTCAGAATTATTGTATTCACTGCGCGTAAGTCGAATGCTTATCAGAGACGAAAGTGTCGTGATTGATTGAGGAGAATGCTCTGAACGGAGAACTGCAATTTTTCTTTCTTGTAGACGGTACTTCGTCGATCAGAAAGCTCTGCACGACCACTTCAGGACAAAAGTGCACAAGCGACGACTGAAGGCACTGGAAGAAGAGCCGTACACTATTGAGGATTCAGAGAGAGCTGCGGGTAAAGGTAACTTTGTGCAGCCAAAGAAACGTAAGATTGAAACTATAGCCAGCGAGGAAGACATTAACAAAGATGCTAAAGTTATGAAAGTTGATGACGATGAATAGATATTTATAGATTCATATTGTTGGTAAATATATATTGAATTTGTACGGTAAGTGCAAGATGGCAAGTTTTGCAGTGAAACGATTTTGTGCTAGAAATTGTCTGGGCTTACTGAAGCCTACTGCTTTGCCAAAGATTTTGGCAAGTCAAAGGTCCTACACCTCTGCATTGTATATTCCAGGCAATAAAGCATCATCCAATTTTGCATACTTGATACCTGAAATAGACTTTGACGATCGTGTTGTTGACGTAGAAAGACTTCAAAATGAGCTTAGTCTGCGTGGATCCACAATCAATGCAGAGGAATTGCGAAAATCTTGGGAATACTATCAAGATCTCCATTCCAACCTGGACATATTGGAGCAAAAGCACACTGAACTAACTCGCGAGGTAAAAGGGCTCTATGATAAAAAAGGTCTTTCTACCGAAGAGAAAAATAAAATAGATGCTACTGTTGCCCAAATTAGAGACCTAAAAAAAGAGGAAAAAGCAATAAAAGAAGTTATTTGGGGTCTTCAGGAAACTGTTATCCCACAAATTTTAAAAGTGCCTAATGAAATAGATCCACGCACTCCGTCAGAAAATCCAATTGTTATTAAAACCGTTGGTGAAAAGCCAAATGTGTCTGTAGATAAAAGGCAGAGTCATTTAGATATTGGGAAAAAGTTAGGATTATTAGAGTACAGAAATCCAATTCAGTGTTATTTGTGCGATGAGGCAGCACTCTTTGAACTAGGAGCCATAGCTGTGGCAGGTAAAGTTCTAGACAACAGTGGTGCTACTCGAGTAGCAGGACCAGATTTTGCTACAAGCCTCCTTGTGGAAGGATCTGGTCTGGACCATGAAAATCCTATGGAAACTTTTATTCTGCAAAATCCGAACAACGTAGCAAAGGATGATTCAATAAACAAATTGCATTTAGTTGGTGGAGCAACCCTTACATCATTGCTCGCTATGTTCACAAAAGCAAGCTTGAAACTCAAAGACTTCCCAATAAAAATGTTCACTACCGGAAGGCAGTACACACCATTTCCAAGCACAGCAGCATCATCTTACGGGCTATTTTCAGTTTGCCAAGCATCGTGTGTGCAAGCATTAACTCTTGTTCTCAGTAAGGAGAACGATGACCACAAAAAGGAATTCGAAAGCCTAGTAGAGACTGCTTCAATGATTTACGACGATTTAGGCTGCCACTATAGAATTGTGCTCAGATCTGCAAAAGAACTGCACACAACTGAAAGCATGAGGGTCTCTTTCGAAATGTGGTCTGTACACTCGGATCAGTACGTAGAAGTTGGTCACGTTTCGACCTACGGTGACTACTTCAGCAAGAGACTACTGACTGCTTATCGAATACTAGATGGAATTGGCTTTCCAGCTGCTATCACAGGTACTATCCTGTCCATTCCAAAAGTCCTAGGCTGCCTCCTCGAAGAGAATCCGGAGAAGTTCGTTCTACCTGAAAAAGCTGCAGGATTCCTGCACTAATCGTCGATCAAAAAAATGTAAATAATACGCGCAGTTGCTTCACAATAAAACTGTTAAGAAAAAAAGAGTTTCATATAAATTACACGGCAATCAAGTGCAACATCTCGATTTATGTAACGGAAAATCAGAGAAAAAAGAAAAAGACAGCCACACAGCCCATTAAAATATTCTATAAAAATTTTTTGCATAACTCGCGGCTCGCGAGCAAACAATGAACCTACCCATAAAAAAAAAAGCAACGAGTCAGCGGCACGAAAACAATGCGAGAAATATTCAAAACGAGCCGCGAGCTCTCTCGCGCGAAATGAAGGAAAAAGTGTCGGTCGCCGTCGTCGCATGTCACGCAACGTACCAATAAGCCAGTCAACGGCCCATAACGTATACACTCGTCAATTGCGACATGTGAGCCCATCCTCTTCCGCTGTCTCCGCGGCGCAGGTGCAAACGACCTTTTTTCAATGAAGCGTGCGCGCCTCCTCTCTTTTTTTTTTTTGCTGCGCAGAGAGGAGACATGCTCGTTTCGAGCTTTCCTGACTTGGCGAAATTTCTGGAGGGGATTGTGATTTTTGCACTATTGCTACGGAGAAACTCTTAGTCCGTAAGGTACAATAATGCGTTTTGCGTTGAAGAAAATTTTTAACAATATTTTTAACGGTATAACATTGTTGACACAACATACATTGTATACACATCGAAGGTTCAACGGCTCCGACTCTTTTTATTTCTCTTCTGCGACGATAAGCGGTTAGCGAAACGAAAACTTGTTATGACAACACATTTTTAAAAGACAATAAAAGCGACGAGCTTACGCAATGTCAAACCGAGGAACTGCGGGAAAAACGGCTCTGAAATCAGAAGTTGATAAATATTTTTTTTGTTACAATTGCGCGCACGACTTTTTCCTTAATTTCAGCGAAAAATGAGGGAAAAAAAATTTAACAACCATCGACCTCACGGGGAATCCCCTACTTTTATGAAAACTGGCCTACAAGCAATGCGTCCACGCCCCGCAGCTCACTCGAGCGGACGTTTACCTCTCGTCTCGCCCGTATAGATATATAAACCGCGCAAAATCTCCGTCACGTAACGACGCAACGCCGAGCATCCCAACAACAATGAAAAAAAAAGCAGCGACACTTCACAACGCACACCTTTACCTCTATGCGCGTATATATCTATACGTAAGTATACCGGAGAGCGAAAGAGAGAGAAAAAAAAGGAGGCGGCAGCGAAGCTGCCCTTGACACGATTCCGAACACGTCATTAAGCGCATTGTCGGATTACGAAAAAGACGCATAGTCTGCGCCCCGGCGAGAGAGGCATAAGTAAGTAGGCAAGTACTTGCACACGAGGTGTATATGTAAGCATGTATAATGTAATGAGTAATGGAAAGAGAGAGAGAGAGATGAAGCGTAATTGCCCCGCAATTTTTTTTTCTCGCCGCGGCGAGAGACGTTATGTATACGCCCGATGAAGTGTTCCCACGCGCGAAAAGCTACGCACTAATGCGCCTGACGACCGCCTCGCGCTCGAGCTTTGTTGTACATATAGGCGCATTACGTGCCGTGAGTTTATTCCGTTTTTTCGTTTGCTTTTCTAATGCACGCGATTAGTAAACGATTATCTGCTTTTCGCATATGTACGGCACGTAATTGTTGGAGTTATAACGATTCGGTTTTATTGAAAACGTTCGCTGATTTTCACGCCGAGCTTTCGAGCGTCGAAGCTTCTGTGCTGTTCGAACAAAGAAAGTTATCTTCGTTTATGCAGAGGCACGTTGGTATTGCGTTATTCCATTTTTTTTCTCTCTCAAAAATTCTATTCCTGAGCTTTTTACGCTCTTGTTAACGGCTTGCGTATCTGTGTCGTTAAACAATTTGCATAGAATTAACGTAGATCCAAGTAAATAACAGAGTTAGCTTAATTTCTACAGCTAAGTATACCTCCGCAGCTACAAACTACAAATCAAGCAGTGATAGACTGAAGGTCTTGTCTTACCCATCTCTGACGTATTCTACTGCAGTAGACATATACCGAATACTGTCCAGACAACGAAGATGGATGTGTTTTAAGATAGATAAAAACAAACGATCATTAAGTTTTTGTACATACTTGTAATATTTATTAATTCTCTATAGACATAAACTGTGTTAATTCTAATCGACGTCAAACAAGAAACTCGCGCAACGAAATGTAATATTAAAAAAAAAAACAAAATAATCTTTGCACGTTAGAGGATGAAAAAAAAACAAAAACCAAATTAAGAGACGTTGAAAATTTTAGTGACACTATTACCTCAAATTTGTAAAACGCTTTTAAAATCGCATTCAATGCGAGTTTCAAAATATAGCCGTCGAAGTTTTTTTTTCCATACGTAAATACATACTATTGATTTTTTACTTATATACATTCAGTTATAGTCAATATTTAATTCTTTCTAATTACAATGATATTTATACATTATACATTTTAAATACAAGCGTCGTTGAGACATTTGAATTTGCTAGCGATGAACAGAAACAGGATAGCCTTTAAGCCATATAGAGCGGACACCGAAGATTTCTCTTTTCAATTTTAAAAACTAACTTCTCATAATTCATTTAAACATCGAAAATATAAAAAAAGAAGCTAATCTGATATACGAAATTGCCACTCTTGACAATATATACGCTTATTAATTTTATTTAAATACGACCCTCTGGTCATTTCCTTATGTTTCGCAATCGAACCTAAAAATCTGCGATTTCTTTTCAATTTTCTGGTGATCGGCATTATTACACTTTTCATAGTTATATGTACAAAATCGATTAAACTCGAATTTCAAGATACTAATAATCTTTCTGTGCCGTAAAACCGGTTGCGGCTCGGCTAATTTACAATCAGCGAAGAAACAAGGCTGTGACTTTACATATCGACTTTTGGGAATGATTTTTCGCGCGCTTGACCGCGTGCACTACAGTCGCAGGCGGCGAAGGCGGAAACGATTATCAACCGCATAAAATATGCATAAAACAAAACAATGTTGGTCGAGGGAACTTAAAAAAAGGAAAATGATGTAGACTGCGCTTCATTAAATGAGCACTTTGTGCAGAGGACGTGATAAGGATAAGATAACAATGGAGGTGCCCATATATCCTACGAAGCAGTCACTAAGATGTAAAAAACCCACACTTGTGTCAAAAAAAAGTGCTTACTTAAGGAACAGTTCATTTTCACTTCTGTAACAAACGTTGCCTCTCTTTTTAAACTGCTTCTTCTCCTTTTATACATATTTATCGAGCTAACATTTTTTTATACACTTTGCAGCGTCTACTATATTTTGCAGTCTTCTCTCTTGCAATGAATCATGCAGCTCTCTGTACATTTTAATAGAGATTTTCTTTTTCGTTCGATTGTCTATTTTGAATTGTACGAATCACGCAGCAATCATTAATTAATTTGTAATATACAATTGCAATGCGCTTACTTTGCACGGCGTTGACGATAAGGATTGATTGATTTTTTTTCTTTCGACTAAATTACTCAGCGAATCGGTCGTTATAAACGCGATCTCTATGTTCCTTGGCAAGTATAGGATCGAGGACACGGCCTATACATTTTATGCGACTATTGAAACGTTCCCGATCCCGAGCTATTTGCTCCCAGGGTCCAGGACGAGCTGCTCTGTATGCGAAATTCCACTTGATCATCCGATGAACGGTAGGATTCAGATCGAACTTTACCTGTAACAGATTAAAGAAAAAAAAATACTCTTTGAAAAATGACGCGAGCCTTTAAGAAACTTTATTAATCAATGGCGTGAGTAGCTAGACAGTTTTTACCGTTTATATACGCAGAAGTCAAAAGATAAATTTGATATTGACGCCGAGGGTCTGTTAATGTTGATATACAAAAAGTTGAGTGACACAGTATCTTGAAAGTTTTAACGAGATTTTTTTTTCTATGCGATATTTGCACAACTGCCTCTGATCGAACGCTTGGGGGGGGGGGGGGGGGGGAATTACTGAGACTTGTCGATTATTTTCAGAGGATTAATAAATTGCGACGTTTAAACATACTGGTTTTTTTATCGTTTAAAAAAATTCGATAGCACGAAACCACTTATCACAAAAGTTACGAACACTACATTAGTTTCAAGAACCGATCCCGCAAATGATTTCTATCTTATCGACGCCAGATATGAAAATACACATCAATTACAGTACTTTTCTGCGCAAAGATTAGATACTAAATTCTCGCTTCGATTGAAACTCGAAATTCATGAAAATTCAGGAAAAGTTACCTTGGTGGGTTGCACCTCGACATCCGTGTCATCTTCGTCTTCGGTTTCGGTCTCTGTCTCCGTATCCGTGACCGAGCAGCTATCAGTGTCAGTCTCATAATCTAATTCGAAGCTGTCCCCATCGTTCTCGAAAACAATACAGTAGCTGTCCTCCGAGTCCACGGAGCTCTCGGACACCAATCTGGGTCGAAAACCAAGCTCGAAACTGGGATCGATTCCGCCGTCCTCGTCCAAACAGGGTACCGTATAGGACACGCTGAAACTCGTCCAACTGCGCTTCTTCGATTTCTTAGATTTTCTCTTTTTCGGCTTGACATCCGCCAGATTAAAACTATTCGACGAGTGCTTGTGCTGCGTTTCCTCGTCCGCATTATCGAACTGCCCGGGCGAACCGGCAAAATCGCAGACGTCCTGGCCGTCTTCATCGTCGCTGCTGTGGCAGTACTCGAGCTCTTCCCAGTTATCAATGTCGCTCTTGATGTCCTCGCTGCAATCGTATCTGCTGCGTTCCTTTCGGTGCCGCTTCTGGCTGACCCCAGAGCGACGGAGCTGCGATTTGGCTCGACCTCGACCGCGACCGTTCGAAACGCTGTGAACTCGTTTGGGTCGCAGTTTTGGCGAGCAAGCGCGCTTCGTGAAGAGCTCTGGTGGCAACGAATCCGAGCTGTTACCTAACTGGAGCAGATCCGTCACGCGGTTGACGACTTTATTGTAAGCCTGGGTAAGCATCGTTCCGACGACTGTGGGCTTTTGTGAACTAGAAGACATTTCTAATTGTTTAGGTACTTCTTCTGACGTAAATTCGGGTTTCTCTAACATGACCGGATCGTCATCTACTTGTATCGTGTTGCCGAAATTTGTTGATCTATCTAATTCTGAAAATCAGAGACAATAATTAGATTCGCTTTCCAGTTTTACTTACTTGCGCGCAGCCGTCCCGTATAAAAGTACCTTTTGTAACACTGATGGCGGTATCAAAATTCGATTCCAAATCTTCGTTGTTGAAATCACTCTTATTTACACTACTAACAATTTTAGCGTCCGCAATTAAGTTCGTTTCCACGTTCTTTGTCTTTTCCACCCCCATCACTTTATCATTCACTCCCTTGCTCCCCTGAGTTTCGTTACAATTCACATACATGCACTTGTATTGCTTCCACCTTTCGTCACTGTCGGTGGGATCACTACAACTCAGCTTGACACTATCACCCAAAATTTCGTTAGCGTATAAAACATTCGGTATCGACATCTCGTCACTGCTGTGCGAAGTGTCTTTGGTCCAGGCACGGGTGTAGAAATCCAGAGCGGGATCGACCAATTGGTGGTCCTTGCCGCGCTGCAAGGATTTGTAGAATTCTGGCGAGACGACGGTCACGGATAGGGGCTCGTTCATAGTCGACCATTTATTGAAGAAGGTAAATGGGCCGCGACTCAGATGATCGCCCACTAAACTGGACATGCTGCGGAACATGTTCTGCCAGACCGTTTTCTTCGGTTGATTCGCCATATTGTCCACGCTGAGCGATTGTTTCGTTGAGTACATTCTGCGAAAATGAGAAAAATTTTTATTTTTTTATCTATTGTGATTGAAGATAAATTATTCAAAGCCAGTTAAAGTAAAGAAACTATGCGTGAAAACATTTTTTAAAATTTCATAATATTTCATCATAAAACAATGTTGTTGTTTCTGCAGTAACAGTTTAAAGTGTAGTAAATTATGCAAAAATATTTTGACAACACATTGTAGTTTTGGTATTAAAAACTTATGTACTCATAATTTGAATTAATAATTTCAAATCAAGCTGATATAATATCAGTGGACTCTTCATATACCAGAAAATACTGATTATCAATGACTAGCAGAATGAAGATCATAGCAATTTCCCTTAGAAATCTCATCAGCTAACTGTATACATATATATAGGTTCAAGATTGCAAACATTTTTGTATCTTTAAGACTTTTTAACAAAATCAGATTGTGATGAGTAGACTAATAGAATACTAAGTTCATTGAACTGTTTACGCTAAAGTGCAATCTGAATCAAAATCAACTTCTGGCTGGTTTGCAAATTTAAAATTTTCAACAATGCATTATCTATTTCACATTGATGCAAAATACATTTCATATATTACATCAGCTGTTTGTGCGTATATGAGTCACAGCGTTACTATATTGAATCTGACTGTCATTACACTGTCCGAGAATTAATTCACGACTGGCATTGCATTAAATTTAACAGGAAACTCACTTGACTCACCTATTATTGGAATTTAAATTTTTTGTGTTTATATCGGCACTCTCATTCATGAGCTGCTGCTTGCTTAAAGAATTGAGGTTCTGCGCCGTATACATATTATTGTACCAGGGTGCTTTGCAATTATGTTCGCAATCAGGAGAGCTGGCGTACACAGCCGTCGAGGACTCTGAGTTGGAACGTGCTGGATACCTTGGTATGAAGTCCATCTCTACAGGACTACACTACTCAGCAGCTTGGTATACCCCCACCACCGTTTCGAAACTTGACGCCACTGCTGTGAGGCTCTGCAATACATAATGAAAGCATTTAGATTACTTGCTTACTTGCACTTTCCTGTATTACGATGAGAATTTTGTGAATACGCTGATTGTTTTACGACTAATCACAGTATTATTTGGAGCTCAGACATTCAACAAATGCACGAATCCAATTGATCTTATCTTCAATAAATACAAGAGAATCTCCTCAATTCAATATTTAATTTTAGAAAGAAACAAGCTGTTATCTGAAGTAAGAAACTGTGCGAGGCCATTGTTTTGCCTTGTGCTGACATGACTTGCGAAGCAAAATCTGAAGTACCGTTCACACTACTTTAAATCATCAAAACTTCTTCACTGTCATTCATCGATCACGGGCAAAGTATCCACAAGCAACATCGAATTCTCAGAAAATTCACCACTAACTTAATTACCCATCAAAAAAAAAAAACCAACGACTAATTTCAAAGCATTATCATTCCAAAGAAAAACCCAGTCGAATTGCCTACTGCAACAACGCTTGCACCATCGGTAAACAAGAAGAGCCTCTCCTATCGTCCAACTGAATCATCCGCGTCTCAAAACAATACGTCCAATGCAGCGCGACTTTCTCCTCGGAACAAGAGGGACAGATAACGAGAGGCAGCACATTCTCTCTCCCACTATTAAACATCTGCCGCAGAGAAATGCATCGGCGCGCACACAACCGACGGTTTAAAAATTAATTTAGATAAGTGTACCACTCGCGCTACGGAGTCGCGCGCGTTACGTAAGTCGACGGCGGCAAGCGCGAAAGCTCGTTTGAATTTTCAATTGGGACTATACACACCAAAAGTATATATCGACTCGTATGCAACATCGGCTTCGACATACGCATAATCCATCGAGGCGGCGGCAACGCCACAATATTGCATGTCGTCGAGCCGCAAACGTGTAATTTCCATCGGCGAAAATTTCCACGCCGATAAAAAGTGCGGCTTGTCTATCCCTATATATACATTATACACTGTATCTCATTAGCGGCTCGCGCGAATTCGATTCCCGCCCGACGACGCGGCTTTCCGCGCCGCAGCTTCCGAAGAGACGTATGTACATACAGATGTATACGTCGTGTGGACAGCGAAACGGAAAATTACGCGCAACCCGAGGAAATCGATCGGCGATGGAAAATTCTGACGAAAGATAAGAAGAATGTGCGCGTCGGCAGAGGAGACGAAGCGAAAGACAGTTCTTTTTTTTTCTCTTCGAGCAGCGCGCCCGTGAATCACGGGGATTTTTCTGCTGTAAACACGAGACTGTACAGTATTTAAATACAGTGTCGCAAGTAAACGCGTAAAATAGTGTACAGTGCGCGCGTTGTATACTATATTCTATAGGGGCGTCTGCTCTCCCTCTCTCTGGCAGCATCGTCATGGGTGCGAATATATACGTGCCCGCGAGCAGACGCGCAACACGTTGATAAATACGCGGTCTTGGCACGTTTTGCAACGTCGCGATTGTTTTTGTTTCGCGTTTGCGTATTAAGCGCTTTGCCCGATCTCGTTTGGCAAAGGGCACTATTGTTTTTTTTCTTCCCTAGATCGAGAGGTAATACACGGATTATATATAGCTGTTGCGGTTAACACGTGTGTCGACAATCAATATTGTGGAACGACAGGCAGAACTGACTTTGTGAATTCGAAGATTCTTTTTATTTACACAAGCATTGTCGAACTTGAAAAATGTCATTCCTCGAGGAAAACGCGTGTGATAATTTATTGCGGAGAAACGGCGCGGCGCCAAGTAATCTGTATACCTGTTATTCGCTTTTCCCCGTCGATCGATACCGAAGTTTGTTATTTCGAGTAACGTGCGAGAAATCGCGTTTACGTAATACATCTCGTTCAAAAAAAAAAAACAACAAAAAAAATTCGTTACGTTTCGTAGGGAATCGTTTTTTATCGAAATTCCACGCGCTGACGTAACCGATTCGAAAATTTTGAAACGTTCGCACTTCCCGGAACTAAACGCAGGCATTCGCGAATGGATTATTAACGGCTAATTACGTTCTTTCGCGCGCCCACTTTAAACGGCGTCGTCCCCGCTTCGATATTTTCGCGGACGACGTACTTAAATTCGTGAAACTGCATAAAATAGCGCGTGACGTAAACCGACGCGAACGAAATTTTATCGACCACCAAGAACTCGTCTCCCCAATCTTATCTGCGCACATATAGAAGTGTAAGTACAGCGCCTCGAACCGAAAAGAAAACTAGTCGGGCAAAAGCTTACACAACACGCTTTCCAATCAAAATAAAACGCCTCTATACACAAGTGTACAGAAGCGCCGGAGCGTGCGAAAAAATATCTCATTTACGTAAACAAAGACGCTATAGGTATACTGTGCACACGCACTGCTGCGTACAATACAGCTGTATATCTATGTATATAAGCAAGTCGGACTTTCCACGCGATCGATGGATCGCGCAGTATACGTATGCTATACCTATACGTACACTTGCGTGTCTACGCCTATAGCGCTATGGAAATTGACCCGCTTTAAAAATCCCGATCGATAATCAATATATTTCCGCTGCACAGCAAAGGCTTTCTGCTGCGATGCGCGCAATATTCGCACACCTGATCGAAAGACAGAGAGAGAGACAGAGAAGGAAAAAGACCACGGAGAAGGGGAATTCCAGCCTCTCGATCGTCGTCATCGCCGAGCGAAACGTGCAACGTGATTCATTTTAGCGCGAAAAACGAGCGTGTGCGCCGTGTATATAGTCATGGCTGCTATAGACCAGACAGAAACAGAGAGAGAGACAGAGTGAACGAGGCGAGCGACTCGTTTTCAGCTGCTGCTGCTGCGCTGCGGTTGCGAAAAGAGAGCCCCTCCGCTACGACTACCCACACACACACGCGCATACAGATCTACACACAGACACGCGCATATCGACTCTCTCTCTCGAAACTCACGACAAGGACGGCCTTTGCGATGTCTTCGGAAACCGTTGCTCTGCCGTTGGTCCTCGTCCTGGTGACGGCTCGTCGTCTCGGCGATAGCGGCACTGCGTTGGGACTTTCGCGTCGGGGCGTCGTTAATAGCGTTCCAGCTGCGGGCGAGCAGACAGACTCGGTGGCTCAGGCGCTTCGGGTAGACGGGGACGACGGCGGATTTCTTGCAGGCTTGTTGGCGGATTGTTACGACGGGCGCGACGACGGCAGCAGTAGTTGACACGAGACTTCCAGCTGATGGCGATCCGTAAGATTCCATTGTAGTGGCGCGCATTATACCGACGTGAGCGTTTCGGGCGTTCTGATGCAGGCGAGGCTGCGGGAGTTGCACACAACACGGGAACGTGACACTTTTCTTCGTGCTGAGAGCGAGGACTTCGTGTTCGTTTCAAGCGGCCATTTTCAAAGAGAATGAGCGGAATTGCGTGCGCGCGCGCCGTCTGCCGCCGCCTCGCTCTACGCTGCGCTCGGCGAGTCGGGGGAGGGGGGGTGGCCCCCACTGCGATGCTCGATGTACAGTATGTGTATGGTATAGCTGTAGGATGTGTGCGCAACGCTGTGACGTAGTTGTAGTCGTGTAGTGGAGTGTGTATAGGATCGAGAAACATCAATCGCGGCGTTGCCGGATCGTCGGAGGGGCGGTGATGTAGCGCATTTGTTTACAGCGCAGCGAGCGAGAGATCTCGGCAGATGAGCTTCTATTTTCGGCGCCTCGATACGTGTATATGGGTGTATCTCGCGTGGATTTCCAATATTTTGGCGCCGACGCCGAGTTTCTAGAATGGGCTCTTTTTTTGCGGGTTTCCTCGATGACGCGGCCTAATTTTGGAGGTATCGCGAGAGGAAGGTATTTTCGAATTTGGCGCGTCGAGCTGCTTCTTCCATAGTTGCAGTCTTGCAGAGTTCCAGAGGATTCTCGAGGGGTTTCGAGATTTTTCCGCGAACAGCTGCTTCGGGGAAGGGGTGTATTTTCTGGAAAATATATACGGGGTGATTGATAGCTTTATTGCGAACGTTCGTCAAGCAAATGGATTTACACCCGTTATAAAACGAGAGCTTTCATGATTGCTCAATGGAATGCGTAAACAATTTTGCATAGCTTTTGCGGCAAGTACACTGTGTACAATAATTCCAAATTAGTTTGGTTTCGTGCGAATTCTTCGCTTCGAACGAATAACATAACGCAGAGGTGGAAAATTTTTTACTGCGATTTTCAAGAAAATTTGCCTGACTATAAAATCGAAAGTTAAAGCGGATTTCAGAAAAAGTATAATGAAGTCAAAAATAAGAGGAAAAACGTCTCGTAAACAACGTTCCACTACCTGCAGCTTGACCTTACACTTGAAGTTTGAAATCAAAATTGCTGCGGAAGAATTTGGGCCGAAGTATATGCTATTTTTACTTTCTTTCGACTTCAGCTTCGTTCTATACATCAGAAAGATTCCTCTTGTATCTCCGAAAGATAAACCATGAGTCAGTGAAGATTATTGGCGATTACGAATTTGGAAAAAATGCCACACGTCATCCTCCATTCATGCGAATATAAAAAAAAACTACGACGATTAGTCATCGATTCATCTTATTCATGGTGATTCTATAAAAAAAAACAAATTTTTTGTCTGGTTTATTATTTTTAGATTTGGAGCTATTTTAGGATTGAAACAACGATATCATATATCGTTGTTATGTGCTAAAATTTCAAATCTTATCAAGTGTAGGCGTGAATGCGTGTATCTACGTGAAAATGACAAAGCTTTAATTTCTTTTTTTTTTTTTGAAGTAAGCGTAAGGGATGTAACGATGGAATTCTCCACTGGTAAACAATTATTTACGAAGAATGCAAAAGCTGTATCATCTACGAGCAGGTAATTGAAGATCTACACTCGTTATCTGTTAAAACATGATATGTGGATCGCATTAAGCTGATGAGCCATAAAAATACTTAAGATATCGGTGAAGAAAACTACATCGATATATTGGTGCTACGGACGCAAATACATTTATAAAGAAAAAGAAACAAAAAATCAAATACGCATTTGTATTGTAGAAATTAAAAACGTGACATGATAAACAACATCCCGATCAACCTAATTGAGGAGTAAAAAATGTTTAACGTAACAGTTGTAAGCAAACACGATGAATTCGTTGTGACAACAGCATTGATTATCTTTTAAACAAATTTTTATTCATATAAATATACTACAATATTTTCCAGATAACAACGTCAGAAAATTGAAATTCCCGCCACTTTCCGTCCGACATGTTATAGGCGATTTGGCAACACTGTATGTAGAACATTAAGCGCAGCTCGAAAAATTTGAAAAACCTTGACGAGTTTTCTCAAGGAAAACGAAACGGGATAAAGTAGCTGCCATTCCGGTTTTAATAAAGAAACAATATAACAGATACCTAATGAGCAGAAACAGTATTCCTGCCCCGTAGCGAGGACGCGACACATCCGAGGTCCGCGTATAGTAAAAGAGAAAATCTATAACAAGGTATAACAGATGCTCCGCATTGGACAATCGTTTTTACAACTGAGCACTACTATACGTCACGCTCGTTGCCTTTACACGCGTCGCACAGCCATACGCATGATGCAATAAAGGCCGTCGAATTCGTGATGCGAGTTCTTTTTCTTTTCGTTAATTACACCGTGACCCGCAGAGAGATAATAACTAGAGAACTTTTAAAATATATCATGTATTTGAAATCCTATACAGGCTTTCCGTTCAATGGGGCATTACAATAAAACACTTCACTGAAGTATTCTAATAGATTGGAACACAATTTTTTCGTATTCTAAGAAAGTATCTCCGTGAAACAGTAAATTTGTACTGCGACGTTCACTGTTTTAACAATTGTGCAATAGCTTAAAACAATTTTTTGTCTCGTTGACCTCGACAATAGGAAATCTTCGCGCGTTCTTTATACAGCATAAGTATACCATCGGCATAATATCCTCGTAATATTCGTAATAATCCGATATCTTTGTAAAGACAAAGAAATCTTAAGAGCGTTCCTCACGTCGATTGTAAATCACTCGGTATGAGAATTTTTAAAGGATGATCTCAAAAGACTTAAAAATAAAAATGCATATCTTTAAACACCATTAATCGAATTTTAAAACGAATAAAAGGAAAACGTCTAGATCTATATATTCTAGTGACTATTGATATTGAATCTAACAGAAAGATAGAAACTAAAGATATAAACAGGCTTTTGATGGTTTAACAAATAATCTGTTTTACTTAAATTTATCCTAGATAACTCTTGTAAGTTTGAGTCAAGTAGGAACCAAAATGCGACGAATCATTGTTCCGTTGAGGTGTTAGAGTTAATCTTTACAAGTATTGGACACCCAATCCTAACTGAATTTGTTGTTGAACATCAGGCCGTAAGTACCTAAAAGGTAGGCAAAAGTTTAACTCCACTCTTGCAATATTTCCTAGTTTCATCGCGATTCCACAACCAGCTGTACACCGAATGTTTTCCGTGAAAACCTTCATATTCTCTTCATAACTACCTCCTATCAAACAAACAATTATTACGTTACAATACGTAGATAATACTAAATGATTTTTAAAGTTACCGTATTCATTATAATTTACCTAATTTTAACGCGGCATTGTTGACGTTACCTCCATTTACAAAACCGTGTAACCTGAATAAGTCACCAAAACTGTTTTTGCCAGGTCTAAATGGAAGTGGACTGTAAAAATGAAATGCAGCCGCCCAATAGGTGTTTCCACCTAGAGAATGCCCTTCTTCTCTAGGTCCTACACCTCGCATTTCAAAACCTCTGAGATTTAGTGGACCACCTAAGAAAAAGTTGTCAGCAATACTGATCTGCATGTCATTGTTAATCCCCCTGAGAAAACCAGTTTGAGCAGCTACTTGAAAAGTCTGCAAAAGTTTGCAATTTCATTATACAAAGAAATGTAAAACAAGACATATTCAGCACTATAAAAATTTTAATTGACTTTTTTGTTTACAAGAAGTAATTTGAGATACATACCAAACATTCATGAGGTGACCAATTACTTTGTACCGCTAATTCGTTTTTAATGAAACCAATGTTGCCTCCAAGACCTGCCACCTCAGTTGTACACTGAACAAGAGTTCCAGAAGATGGAAAAATTTTTTCGTCTCTTTTGTCTACTCTACATATGTGCCTAAGAGAAGATTTGAGAGTTGGTCCACATTGTTCTCGTACGCGAAATGTTGCCTGTTTCGTTGCTGTCAATTCTCTGACAACGGCTTCATATTGAAGATTATGCTTGAATGTACCAGATTCATTAGAATCAAATGCAAAATCCACTAAAAATCCTTTATCGTTTTCTCTATAACCAGACCATGGAAACTCTGATGTCGTGGTGTAAATACTTGTTGATAATCTAAAAGAAATTATCACAGATTAAATTTTAAATAATTTATTAATTCTGTATAAATGTCTACTCACGCTTTATTTAGTCGACCAGTGAAAAAAGGCTTTACAGCAGTAATATTTATATTGGAAGAGTTTTTGTGGCCATAAGAATAGTCAACTTGAAGCCTCTCGCCTCTACCAAATATATTTGGAGTTTTAGCTCCAATGAGAAGGGATGCTTCATTGTTTCCAACCATAGTATTTATGTTTCCCATTATTCTCTTTAATTCATGAACTGTAAATGTGACCTAATAATTTTATGAATTAATCTTTTTGTAACATTACATTTTACAATTAAAATTTATTAACAAAATTAAAACATCAAAAATTTACTTCAACTCCTTCAGGTGTAGCACCAGGTCCATGACTAGTATCGATATATACTCCAATATTTTTAAAGCAACCTAATGATTCCAATTTTCCCCTTACTGTATAGGCATTTATAACAACATCTTGAAAATCTTTAGCTTTAAATAGTTCTTTTACTTGTGCTTTGATTATATCGTGTTTTGTGCGACATAAACCATCGATATGTATTTTGTCAACTCTTGCCTAAAAAGAAAGTAGTTGATGTATTTGAATTATCTAAAGAAAACAAAAAGCAATCAACAATTGTATATCAGCTCACCCTAACACTCTTCAAGTCCAATGGTTTTGTCCTTTGATTTGGCTCTGCTGAAAATGATTTGTCTTTTCCAAATGGAGGCTAAAGAGAAATAAAAAAAATAATGTTAGAATACTATAAATCTTAATACATTTGCAATAAAGTATCAAAAAATTTCTTACATGATCGCCATCACTTGAAAATTTTGTTTTGTCCCTCATTGTCTTTTCGTCTTGTATAACACCAAAATTTGTGAATGTTTCAGGCTCCTAAAAAACATACAAGTTAGTTTATTTATCTTTACCTCAATAGTAGTATGTGTAAGCAATTAAAATCTATGCTTCTAAAATAGCAAAAGATGACTTTATGTAAACGTTCATACAATCTGACAGACAGCTACATTTATACCATAAAAAAAATTGCTGACAACAAATAAGTCATTCCGTATTATTTAACAAGTGAAAGGAGTACATTGTGAGATGTCTGCCCGTACAGAAATAAAACACATTCAGCCTTGAGGTGAAATTACCAGTATTACAGCTGGCTAATACCACTTAAGCCTCTGAACTAAACATTGCACAATGTGAATGAAAAAATGTTTCTAAAGCGAGCAAACTTGGCCCCAACGACTCTTGCAAAGCCAACCAATAGAATAAATGATCGATCATCGCATAATTATTGTATCTAAAACGATCCTGCCTCTCTGATTAGATTAATCCAAGCGAGCTCCACCAGCACACCAATCAGCCCAAGAGCAGAATAAAAAAACCCTCCTGAACGTCGAAATAAATGAAGAACGTCAATAAAAAAAGAAATATAAACCAAAAATAACCCTGAATTCGGCGAAAGCACGGGCAGGTTCCGCGAAAATCGCACTAATATTAGGCGATTACGTTGTTCACGTGTGCTAAATGCATAAGCGGGCCAAAGAGCCGTTGCGATGTGTATATCAGCGCTTAGGTTATACAATACACTCCAGAGCGACAGAGACGAACACACACACACACACACATATAAGTATAACCACAGGACTACAAAAATTTTGCAATTCCGTGAGAGGGGCGCACGCACCTTCGCATGAACGGTTCCCATGCTTTTTTCTCTCCCGTGATGTGCGGTGTGCTGCGCGTGCGATCTTGTGATATTTTACGTGAGAGTCCGTCCGGCCGAAAGTGTATTAATGCGGGAAGGGAAAAATGGGGGGGAGAGGGGGGTAAAAAGAAAAAATCGCACTGTCGAAGAGCGTCTGGCTTTTTTCTATAGGCGACTCCGCGACGCGCGGAAACTCCGAAATTTAACTTGGATCTCGCCCCCTGCGGCCGCGGAGAGGTGAGATCGGGTCGAAAAGAGTGTGTATCCCGCACAGGGCTGCAGTAGCGCGCACCGAGCCGAAATCAATGCCTCCACATGACTGCGGCTCCGAAAAAGAAGAGACGACCGTCGGAGGCGCGCGCGCGACCGACTGACACTGCCCGCAGTGCTATATCGTGTAGATACTTACGAACTTGTTTAACCCTTTACACTTATAACCTGCGAGCTGCGAGCGCCCGACGAACTATGCGTGTACATACATATATACATATACGCGACCCTTACGACACGAGGACGGCTATATATAGGTGTGCAATACCTAGACGTCGACGCCTAAATTTTCTCTCAACGACGATGCTGTATACTGTACGTGCGATAAAAAGAGGTCGGACGCCGGCGCATGCTGTCGTCGTCGATGCAGTCAGTGTATACTTGTAGTCGGTGATGGAGTGAGAGAAGATGCCCAGATTAGCGCCAACTTGTATTTGCATTTTGCTATAGGTGTGCAGAGCATCGGGAATATCTCGGGGATAAATGCCAAAAAAATGACCTAACCTTCATTGCTTGTATGGGGCAGTATATATACTAACTAGTATTACTAAGTATACTGTGCGCAGCGTTTGCGTTTTGCGCGCGAGCGTGATGAATATTTTGAAAATTTTGAGCGTTGGTACCTATATACCTATAGGTATAGCAATAATATCGTTAATTAGGTATATATAGACTATTAATTGGGGGTGACTTTATCGACCGAGTGATTGGTAAAGAATCAAAATTAGTTCCAATTCTTGCCGCTCCACCTGATTTCACATAATTTTTTGGCGCTCGCGTCGAAGGATCGAAGAGCCTCGGATGCTGTGTGCAAAACGCACGTGTTGAAGATTGCATCGCTCAGCAGTGTTCTGCTGTCGCAAGTATCCCTCTCGAGTGTCGGTTAAATCCAAATTTCGCTTATTTTCGTTAATTCAGTGCAAAGTACTGTCTCCTAACCGACACGCAAAATGCCGAAATCAAAGAGAGATAAGAAAAGTAAAGTTATTTTAACAAACGGCGATAGCCGATTTTTAGGTTAAGTATTTGTTTTGATACGTCTTTTTTCGCAGTTTCGCTCACGAAAACCAGCAAAAAAGGCTTGGAACTGAAGCAACAAATTGTCCAGGACGTTCGATCCTGCGCTGAGAAGTACAAAAATATTATTTTGTTTTCCGTGGAAAATATGCGCAACAACAAACTGAAAGACCTGAGGGTCGAGTGGAGGGGCAGTCGATTTTTCTTTGGTAAGAACAAAATTGTTGCTCTTGCTTTGGGAACGACGGAGGAGTCTGAAGTTTCAGAAGGTATTCACAAGCTCTCCGCCAATTTGCAAGGACAGTGCGGTCTGTTCTTTACGAATGAAAAGAAAAGCAAGGTTTGATTTTCAACTCTCTTGTGTGTTTGCTAATAGTATTACAAAATTGTCAACAACCGGAGTACAATTTTTATTTCGTTAGGTTCTCAAATGGATGAGAGAATATGGTGAGGATGATTTCGCTCGGGCGGGTTTTGTGGCAAACGAAACTATTGAACTGCCTGCTGGACCACTGCCAGACTTCTCACACAGTATAGAACCACACTTAAGGCAACTAGGTATGCCTACTTCTCTTCAAAAAGGAGTAATCACTCTCTTGAAAGATTACGTAGTATGCTCAGAAGGACAAACTTTGACACCAGAGCAAGCAAGGATACTTGTGAGTATATTTATTACAGTTTTACAATTGAATATGTTCTCAATTCACGTTGAATCTTATCATATACTTTCTTGTTTCACCAGAAACTGTTGGATAGGCCTCTTGCTACATTTAAGTTGACTCCTCTTGGAATTTACACAAAAAAATCTGGCTACACTCAATTTACTGAACAAGTTGACAGTAGTGGAAAAGAAAATGATGAACAAGACATGGAAGAGTAGAAAAAAAAACAAACGTTATTTTTTTAGGATAATTAAGTGAACAATTTTGTACAAAGTATTGCTTGCAAATGGATTATTGGTATCAGATTGTGATGCGGATGAGTACGTTAGTTAGTGCATTAAAACAAAAATAAAATGTCATATTTTATAGGAACTCAAATGTTTTTATTCATTTATAAAATAGAATATTGCTATTCGTAAAAAACAGAAAGGACGAAATTATATAACTAAGGTAATATGAAATTTAATTTTCTTCTAACAAAGAAAACGATCAACGTTTTGCAAAGAAATTATATCTTAAATCGTTTCGAAATCTTCTGGTTACAGAGTGTACTTCTGTAGAGATTTCTAGCAACGTTTGTCTGATAAGCTTGCAAGATTTCAAGCTTATTTAATAAAACAATTAAATTTTAATCCTACAGAGCATTATGGTAATCAAAGAAATACCTGTAATAGTTTACTAAATTGAATTCCTTAAAGTCTAAAAGATTTTAGAATCTAGTAAATGTAGTGTTTGAATATAGACCAAAACTATCTTTGGTAAAATTGATTGGTACTCGGACAATGGATTTTGTCCACTATTTTCTCGAATGCCAAACAGCGCAAACAATTAAAAAGTAAGCGAAGTGTACAGTTGTACATTTTCTTGACAATTCTTATCGATCTTATAAGAAAATTTGTTTAAGTTGATTTTAAGCAAGACTTTCAATACTTCATATTATCATATAATTTTATCATTAATCTTGTATACATATAGGACATTTATTCATAAAAATGCTCTATGTTGTATAATTTTCACCATTCTGTTTGCTGAGAAAATAAAAATGATATTTCGGTATTTCCAATTATGGATAATAACTCTGATATTCTAAATAATAGAAACTTCTATACCTAGCAATTTGATACTTATTGAACTGGAATAGATAATACCTCCACAATTAATTGAGAAAATTTTACAACAGAGATTACAATGAAAAGTACATTAAAAAAATAATGAATGAAAATATAATAAAAAAATATACTTGTACAAATAGTAAACGAAACATTACCTTACATCAAAATTCGACTATGGGCTTCTTCTAATGCATCGTAATACACAAATTTACAAAAGCGATAACAATAACAAATTTAAACACATACTTTCCTACTTAAAGATATTTAAAAAATAATAACATTTCATCAAAGGTTACTTTTCTATCTTGTCCCAAACACCGACACTCTGGAATGCTACCGCATGAAATGTTACATTAACATAGTAATGATGCATGAAATTCGTAAGACAAAACAGAGAGAGAAAGAGAGAGCAAAAGTTGTCTCATTGTTATAAAGCATAGTCTTAGTATTACCGCGCCCTCGGCATTCGCTTTCTCATTTTACGCATCCATTTATCACAATCTTAAATTCAATCAAGCTCAACTCAATCGTGGCATTAAATTTTTTTGTTTTTTTTTCGCAATTACTGATTCTACACGTTTTACATTTTAACATCTATATAGACATACGTCTTTTATCTATTTATCAAGTACGAAAGTTCACGCATAAGGTTGATTCGTCAATTACTGACCAAGACTAGAATCTATTGTCACATACAGAGACAAAATCATAATAACAATTACACTTAAGTGATTGACAAATAGTAAAGTGAAAGAAAATTCGAAAACGGCAGACAACAGATAGAGGGTATGAAACTTTTAGCCTTTTGTTCATATTGAGTCATATCATCGCTAACCTATTTACTTGCGATTATTTGCGCTACTGCAGTAAGTGGAATAGATTTTTTGCAAGCTTTTTTTTCTATATTGCATATGCTACTATTTGGTTAGTTTGAAAAATTTTTCGAACGTTGAGAACTTCTCGCGACTCGTAATTCGATGTAATAGATTGTTGTAATAAACAATGCCTTTTTTTACGTACTGTCAACGCATACCACACATAAGCCTTACACATAAGTTATATAGGGATTCTGAAGTACAAAAGTCTGCGCAATGTCTCTATATTGTCGAAGTATCGTCAGTTTCGATTCAATTTTGCACGATTTCAAGTTTCATCAAATCCTGAATTGGTTCACGCCAGTACGAAAAGTTGCTGAATTCATCCGCATTATCTTCGCGTAAGGCGGGAAACAAATGATCCACAATGAAACTCATGTTTGAATACCTGAAAACAGAAATCAGTTTTAGCGCATTGATTTTCATTGTTCACTTTTTCTCCATCATAATCGAATTCAAACTTTAGATTCAAGTTTATTAAAATTTAACTTTTTAAACAATATAACTTTGAAAACGAAACTCTCACTACAAGATTAAATTCGATTTTCCTGCACTTTGTAATTAAATTAAATGCGTTAATATCTATGAAAGAGCATTGTGTGTAACTAGGCACGTTAGTTATCGAACAAACCAACTTTTGTTAATTGATGATATTATTATATCATTTATAACTATTGCTGCGCTTTTTAGAATTGGTTTTATGAATGAAGAACTTGCTGTTCAGCTAGAGAAGATCTCGTACAAAGAGTTTTGCGATGAAGAAAAGTGCTGCAAACCATGTCAAGCGGCATAGACATTTCAAAATGAAATTCGAACAAATTCACAGGCGACGCACAAGAAGCAGAAGACGAATTAAGTCATCTTTGTTTAGAACATATACAATGAATCAGTTATGATTTCTAACATCGACATTAAATTCAATAAGAAATATTCAGTGAAAAATCAATAATGGCAAGCACAGCTAATGCACTGCATTAAAAAGAAATTCGTCTGGAAGACTGGATGCAGGAAATAGATTAAACATGAAATTCAGCGAAAAAATGTCGGTCACTTGAGAATTCGAACGTACGGTCATGGTCTCAATGATGCTGAAGGGGAGAGTAGTTGATTTGGCGGCGGTGGAAATAAGTCGTCCACAATATTACTCTGAGAATAGTAGCTGTAATCATATAAAAACTTTTTTCGTCACGAAACCAGATTCTACGTGTTTGAACAAAAACTGAGTATGACGGCTGGTGTTTTATACTAGCCCATAATTTGATCTTCCAAGTTAAAACCAACAGTGTGAATTTAAAAAAAGCCTGATTTTCTAAATCTAAACTATATATGTGCTAATTAAAATGGATAATAAAATAAATAAAAATAATAGAATAATAATGTGTAGAATAGGAAATAAAATTCTTTGTTTATTATTTTATTGTTTTCTTTTATATAAATTGTTGTCTACTTACGATGATTGGAAAGTTTGAGTCAGTTCATGCTTCAGTTCTCCACGATGGTTTATCGTAAAAATTCGAGTCGTCGGAATTCCAACAGCTCTGTATGCCCACACATCCTACAATGCAAACAATATAAATTGATTATATTATTTGTACAAATTAAATTAAATAAAAGTATTTAAACTGTACGCTTACATTAATGCGATTTCCATAACCAGCATAGAAAGGTTGCGATCCTTCCGGGAATAGGGCTTTAATATCACTAAGACATGAAATTTTAAACTCCTCGGGTTTTTTCTCTATCACTTCTCTATGAAAAGCTGAAATCAAGCTTGTTGGATTCAAGAGAAGTGGACCATCGGGCAGAGACAAATCACCTTGTCTGATACTTTTAAGGTACTCGCGCGTAACTCTCGCCTGGCCTATAGCTCTTGCAGACAGATACAAAAGCTTGTAACCGTTATTTTTTATTTTAGTAAAGAGTTGAGCCACACCCGACTGGGCCCAGTCTTTTCCAACAATTGGCAGTATGTGTCCGAGTACGTCAGATTTAGTGATTGTTCCATCGATGTCGGAAATCACTATTTTGTCATCCCAGCGCCATTTATAAATGAAGCATTTACAACGCGTTGTACCTTGGTAGGCCGTCGTTACACTAAATACCACTTCATTTACGCCTTCTTTTAGATCTAAGCTAGCCTATTTCGAAAAATAATGTATACAATTATTTGTTATAAAATGATTCAAAATCAATGAATATTGCACAACTCACGATTTGTTCAGAAGAAAGCCTCAATGTTTTTCTATAATTTTGCGTGCCTTCGTGATGAAGTCTTTTTGGTACCACTGCAGTAGCTGAGTTGGCTGACATGTTGTTAAAACTTATCAAAGGTATGTCAATACCCTTACCACTAATGTGGCCGCTTCGATCCTCATCCGAGTCTTCATTGCCAGCGTTATAACCCTCGCGATCGATGCTTTCCTTCGGTATCGTTTGTAGTCCGGCTTCGGATCTATCCTCGATTGCGTCACTGAAACTTGCGAGTGACTGGCTGGTACCCAGACTTTCGATACTGTTTGTCATCTCAGAGATACGTTCGTCATTTAAAATGTCCTTGTTACTATCGGAGCTTTATGGACACAAAGTGATTTTATAATGTCATGCTTAGTAATAATGTTTTTCGTAAAAAATCGTAATTTTTAATTTACCTAATGATCATAACAGATTTAGTTTCTGAAGTTTGTTCTTTGTTTGTAGTAATTCCATCATTGTCACTGATTTCAGCTGACGGTGCTGCAGTCAAGCTCTCATCATCTAGAACAAAATTAAGAGCAAAATTATGAATAGAAAAGTACAAATAATAAAAATAAGCAATTTCAAACTTATTTTATTTCTCTTACTTTTGGAAAAGCTTGAATTGGGCGATTTTTTCGGTGGCTGGCTGGATCGTCTCCAGGAAAACCAAGAACTATAACCGCCGCTCGCAGGTGCAGCTCTACCATCTTCGGCGGCTTTGATATCAGTGGAACGTTTTCTATCATCATAAAGAGTTGAAAAAGCACTTCTTGGCAAGTGCCTTTGGAAAGCCGCGTAGGTCATTACCACGGCACAAGCCGTTGGCCAACTATAAAACTTCCCGTTGATCTTGACAACGAGATTTGGATTATCGTAAATTTTGGAGTCGACGCAAACGTCTTCGAAGCGCAGTGCGTTGCGTTGAAAAATTTCGTCGGTCAGCTCTTGATCTCCGCTCGATTCGACACCTCCACATAATGAGAAAGACACGTCGAGATTCGAAGGCTCAAATTGCTTCGATGACTCGTCAAAGTCACTGTCGAGAGATTTGGGACCGCCAATCGCACCCTCCACACTGTTTGGGCTCTGAGGTAGTGACGGGCCATTTCCTGACTCTGCATCCTCCTCGTCACCGGCTTTTTCTTTAAAGAGCAATGCCATACGTTAATTACAAATATTTCGTTGAACCGAGAAGAAAATAATTAGACAAACTTGAACACATAAACGTTGAATCGCATTAATTTTAAGCTGACAAGCTGTGATGGTAGTTAAGCGTTGTTGTAAAAGAATGACATTACAACCTTTTCCCAAGTAACGTGCAAACGAAGCAAGATAAAATACCAAACAGTATAACTCCGACAAAAAAATCATCTCAATTCTGCAGTGAGACAAAGTTGATACCTTTAGGCAAGTTACCTCCCGGACCACGATGGGATGAAGGGAAATACAGAGCTGCGACCTCCGGATCCAGCTCATCGGCGTTCAGGTCACTTAAGTAAATGCCCTCCGATTCCGGATTGTGTCTCACGCGCGATGTTTTCTTCATAAATGAGAACATTCCTCCAAGCATGGACCGACGTGCTTCAGCCGCTATTTGTATTTTATAAGTTCAGATCAAGCTGTTAGTTTATTAAATGTATGGCTGTGTGATTCAACGATTTTATAAATTTCTAAGCTAAACGTAAAGTTAGTTAGTTTTACTAATCGTTTGTAATGGAAAAGCGTAAACGCAGTGTAATGCCATGAATATAGAGTAGCGCGAATGACCTTTCTCCGGTATGTGTTGTAAACTTCCATTTATGAAGAATTTTTGATTTTGTTAAATATTAAGATAAGCCGAAATTTAGATAATGGTAAAAAGCTAATCCGTATTTAACGTTTACATATTGTGTATGACTACGGCGTTACTGTTCGACATACTTACTTTCGCTATTGGAATTTACAGCATCTGAGGCGCCTAAAGATATTCTACGATTATCAAGGTTAACCTCATGTGGAGGACTAGGCAACTCTCCCCATCTCCAGCTTTGCCCGTGAGATTTATCGCTTTCGCCAACTGCACTTTCTTGTGTTATCTTTTGAACCTCGAATTCGGTATCAGATTGCACTGGAGAACTAGGTCTCGATTCCTTATTTCTGTGCAAGACGTTTAATTTTATCAATTGAAATGTGTAAGAGTTGTATTCGGGAAAAAGGCATTTGCAAGCTAATAGACGAATGACTTACTTGGTAGTTACTTCAGTATCACTAAAAAAATGGAAATCTGTAGATGCATGGCTCACGCTTATTTTACTTAAACGTTCATCAACCGGAATGTCTTTTGTTTCGCAAATTAATGCAGATTTAGAATCCTAAGGAAATCATTAATTTCTCAGTACCTTTGTTATAATACATTGTTTAAAATTAATTAAAACTGGCAGAAAACTTACTGGATCATCTGGGCAAGGTTTTTCAGTTTCTATCACAGCAGTTTCTCCAACTTTGTCCTGACTAGCACTGACTATAGCTTCAGGCGTTGTATTATTTGCAGATGCACTAATCTTTCTTTGTGCGCTTTTTCTCTTCATGATGCTCTTTCGCTTCTTTTTCCTCTTTGAGTTGCTGACACTTTTGCTCTCCTCAGTTGTCGATTCGTCTTTGGAATTGCGTTTGGTTGAAGATGATGATGAAGAGGAAGACAAGGGCAAATGTGCAGTATTAGAATCAGGATCTACAGCTAAGTTGCGTTTCTCTTTTGAATCATATTGATGATTTGTGGCATTTTCGTTGATAGGGCGAAAATCGTTTTTAACTACGCTAATTTTACGAATTCTTTCAGTAGATGTTACAGCAACAAAAGACTTAGGGTTTGAGACCTTAAGTGATTTTGGTTTGTCATCTTGATTAATGTTCTCCATATCAAAAATCTCCTCATCATCATTAAAACGTGATGTCTTTTCTTTGTCTTCATCATCCTCATCATCTTCCTCTTCAGCTTCTTCCTCTTCATCTTCAGCACCATCTTTACGGTTATTCTAGAGATAACAAATAAAATTTATGAGTTGAAATTCTTACTGTTTAAGGTATTCAATACTTACAGTCTTTTTTGGCGAATACTGTACATCCTTTTTCTTCCAATCAGTGAGAAGCGCTTGTTCAAATCGTTGTCTCTGCTCAGCAGGTAACTCAGGAAAGTTTTCTTTAAAAAGTCTCTCTTTGTCTTCTGTCTTCAAAGCTGAATACTGTTCGCTGATCATTCGTTGTTTTTGTACTGTTGATATAGTACCATAATACTCTTGAAAAATCTTGTCTCTTTCCTCAGATGTAAGAGAGGCTATTTGCAGCCACTTTTCTCGTTGCTCAATTGGAAGATCAGAAAAGTGTTCGATCAAAAAATGTTCTCTCTGGTCAGGTGGCAAGGCTGACATTTGTTCCCACTTCTCTCGTTCAATCGACATGACTGAATCTCTAAGAATTTTCTCATGTTGCTCTTGAGGTAGGTCGGCAAGAACATTAAATCGACTAAAAAAACATTTATCAATTCAAAATTTTTAAAGTCTATTTCTTTTTCACAAATTAGAAATATTTTTATTTAAACACAAAAATCTTTACCTTCTATTATTAGGAAAGCAATCATCATCATTAGGAATTGGTGAACATGCTAAATGTGGTGGAATTTCAGTATCAATAGGAAATCCATCAGAACCTTGGACTTCTTCAACAAAAAAAGCCTCCCCAGAATCCCCTAGTTTCATATGAATTTGTCTTGGTTCAGAATTTATTTCAATATCAACCTGTAAGACAAATTACCATCATTATCAAATTGTTCGCCGAAGAATTGCGTGTTGAAACAAAGACAAGGAACTTGCCACTTTTTCCCTGGAGCGTAATACACCAAGTTTTCCAAAGCGTACGTGAAATGGCGAGCAGGTAAAGGAGCCATCGGGTTGCTGCACAACCACAACATCAATGGCTCCAGTAAGCGTCGCTGCATTGATCTCATTGTAAAAGTCACGAAAATTACTAATGAATTTGCCAATATAATTCATGCTATACATCTTGCGCTGTCAAGACCCCTCCTCCCCACGTCCAAACTCTTCGAGGTCCTTGGGCCTCGTCGACCTGAAGAGCAGTCAGGTGTGGTTTCTTCAAGGCCACACACAATTTGAGGACAACGTAAATCTTATACAAGGGAGAACCCAGAAGTCTTGTGTCTTATTCCAGCCTCCTGCGAAAGGAAAAAAAACAAACGTGCGTTACGAGAGTCGTTCCAACGCTGTGCAATAAATCACACCCCGTCGAAAATGAGCAATTGGTTCTCTCTCTCTCTCCCTCTGTCTCGAATCGCCGAGCTTATATTGATTTCTTATTAACGTTCGGCACACGTTTCAGCCGAAACGACGACTAACGAGATTCCACAAGCCTGTTAAACAAGAACGTCAGAGAGACTCGTGGTCAAGTGTAATTCGTCTCTTCCACCGCGCGTCACACGTAATGCGAGAGTGACGAAATTTTCGGTTAAAAAGTGCGAAAAATGTAGGTGAATCATCGTCGTCGTCGCCGCGACGAGTCGTTTATACCGCGATGTAAGCTGGCAAGTACTCGTACGTACCCGCGCCTCGTATCTGCGCGAGCTTTTTGTGCCTTAATTATCAAATCGACACTACGACAGTAAGTACTCGTACGTGTGATGGTCGTCGTATTGTACACACTTACTTACACATACACATGTATCGCGTATACGCTTAATAGCTCGCGAAGTGAATCCGGCATGCGCGTAACCGCAGCGAGTAAGTATAGCAGGCTGCGGCGGAGTATAAAGCGCACTTATTTTGCTCCGCAATAGTTGTAACTTGTAACAGCGAAGGAGAGAGAGAGGTCGAGCCCTTCGAAGGGTACTATAGGTTAGGGGCGACGATTGTCGAACGCGACGAGAGAGAGAAGTCGATAACGACAACAATTACTTTTATAGGTATCGGACTGCAGATATATAGATTTTGATGGAATCGATATAGCGACGCGCGACTCTCTCGCGTCGACACCACAGCTGATTGATAGATCGCGATTTTCCGCAGTATATATACGTGCGAAAATCAGTCGCGTACACACGCCACACACACACACACACACACACGACGAGAGCTGCAGACTGGCAGACAGTAGGGTATATAATACAATATATGCGCTTTACGTATACGCGTTCGTCGGCAAAGTGCAATATATCTGCATATACTGCACAGCACACGCACACTACTCGTGGAGAAAAATAGTCGCTCGTCGCTTGCGCGAAAAACAGCGGGCGAGTGTGCGTCTAGCGAAGCTGAGTCACTCGCGCGCAAGCGATATTATCTGATATATGGCATATATACCTTCGCAAGTATAGTAGTCGAACTCCCGATATCTACAAGTATATCGCTTAAGATATACTTCTCGGCTCCAAAACGCAGCAGCAGCAGCTGCTGCTGTAAGTATATACAAAGCAGCGCGCTACGATATCGACTTCCTGCCTCCTTTTCCTTACCCTCCGCAGCTGCCGCAGCGCGCACCTTACTTTCTATATCTGTACTTAATAAACAACGATCAATCACCGACGATCACGACTAACAGGTTTGTGCGTGTATTACGCGAGAGACGCGCGCGAGCTCATCCGGGGGCGGGAGGGAGGGGGGGAGACGACGACACTCGCGGTCTTCGATCTCGGGGGGGACGACGTCTCGCGAGCAGTTCGGTCAAGCGCGGAGTGCGGACTGACGGCGAGGAGATTTTCCGAGCGTGCGATGCCGAGCGAGCGCACGCATCTGGTCTGTTATAGTACAGAGGAGGGCGAGCAGCGCCGACTTGCGGCGGCACTTTTGCCTGTGTGCCTCCTCTCCTCGGCGCCGCGGAGCGGACGTTGGCGAGCGCGCGATCGAAGAGAGAGAGAGAGAGAGGGTCTGTGTGTGTGCATGCGCTCACTCACTGTCGTGTATATCCCTCCTCTTTCTCTTTACTTTTGCTTGTATGAAAACGTGTACAGTACATACGTATACGCTTACTTATATTTTTATTTTCTCTTTTTTTTTCAGGCATGTGATTTACGCCCAGCCGTCGATGCGTTTTGGACGTAAGGTTAGATGCATATACGGACGACTGCGCTATTTAATTAATACAAGCACGCAATTGCGTGCAGTGCGATGAGGATGGATTCCGGGAAGTGAATTTTCGACCCTATACGAGCGTTATACAGGATATGAGCCGTATATAGACTGGGGATTTCCGTGTTGAAATCTTTCCAAAAATATGCTCTCGAGATAGTCGAGAGAGAGCTTGTTTATGCGTATATATGAGTACGCGCAGGTGTTGAGTTTGTGTGCTCGCATATACGTATATATACTATCGTACGAATAAAATTTTTCGGAGTAAAAAAACAGGTTTCGCAACGGTCCACAGCCGCCACAATAACAAATATTGGTGAGTCGCGTGTGTCTCTCTTTTGAAAAAGACGATATGTATACACTATACATATATACACACACTTGCGTGTGCAATTTTGTGTTTACAGGGACAAAGACTTTGTAACGACGAGGAGTCAATAAATCGATTGAGCAATCGCATAATAATGCAGCTGACGGCTTGACCTGCCGCATATTCAGCATAGATTGTACGCGAGTGATGCTGACGGAGCTGCTGATGACGTGTGGGAGAAGAAGAAAAAAAGAAGGAGTTGCAGACGTTGCGTCGTGTGTGTAAATCATCGCGCGCAATGATAAATAAAAAAAGGAGTATAGTACAGGTAATAAAGGAAAACAAAAGATGCCTACCAGGCTTGCGACTTGGCGTTGTTACATGCATATATAATTTGTAAGCGCTATATGCATTGTTATATATACGTATTCGGGAAAATGTGTATTATAGCATCGCGTGTAATTCGGCGCTTGCACGAGCGGACGTATAGCTCAATTTGCGAATTTTCTGGTATGCGTTCTTGTATATATATATATACCCACACAGCGATGAGTCTATAATACGCGATGCGCTCGATGTGTGTATATGTATTGTACAATGAGTTGTGTGTTGGAGAGTCTCTCGTCATCGCGAAGAGCGCAGCCAAAACAGCGTGAAAAACACTCAATTGCGAGAGTGATGCTGCGGAAGCATTTCGTTATTTACCACTTTCTGCTCTTTATATACGATTGGGAGAAATTGTCCTGAGTCACGTACGTAATTTCAGCGCTGCGCCGCGATTAGTTCGAAAAATTCTATTCGAGTTTTTTTAGAAACAATTTGTTTTTTGTTCTTATAATACTTTGTCTTCGCGCGCGGCGAGCGATAAGATAATGTATAATTGTATAGAAATGCGTTGGACACAATGGTATAGACTTTGAACTTCGGATTATCGAGAGGATTATGTTCAGAGGAGAGTGATGCATTACTTCATGTGTAATAAGTTGGCGTACAGAGCAATTAGTGCTTTGTCATGCTGGTAATTGCGAGTAGGGAGGAGGGATCCTATACATCACTTGTAAGAGCGATAATTGAAATTAAAATAGTTCGATGTTTGCATTATCTGTAGTTTCCTGGAAGAATGACCCAAGTGACTTTTTTCTGTTAATTTTTTTGCGACAACTCCGATATTTTTTGCAGCTCTCTTTTCTCGCAAAAAAGAAATAAATCAATGAGACGGTCTATAATCAACAAAGATTTAAAGCGAATCGCTCCTTAATTAAATGGTGCATGTACTAACGGATGTGTAAGAGCTCGTATTAATTTACGATCGAAGATAATGCCATGTGAAACGTATAATCGAAAAAACAGAAAATTTCAAAATTAGTACTTTCTTATACGACTCGTTTTCCATCGCTAAATTTTTCGCAAAATAAAGATCGGTGCTCTCCTTCCGTCAACTTTCGCTTTTCTCATGGAAAACCGTAGCATCAACAATGAAAATATAATCGCAGCAAAAAAAAAATAGCCTTAATTTTGAAGTAGCTATTTAATAGAGCAGGCGTTTAACAGCCAAAGCCATTACCGTATAGAAAGTTATCCGTTCGCTGTACCAGAGAGCTCTTTTCTTATACAATTATAATACGAAACGACCCAGCCGTCGTGTGTTCCGGGCTTGTTCCGTATATATTTGTATTGTACGATGTAAAGTTTATTGCACCGTCAAGTGTGAAATAATTTGAAATACGAGTGTACACCGACTGCTCTCGACTGTGTAAAAAAAAAACAAAAAAAATAAATAAAACGTATAAAGTCTCGAAACGGTTCGGTTTTAAAATTACATACCGTACGAGCGAACTTGACTGCATTATTGTTCTTCCCGGAAAAACGATTTATAAAGCGATGTGTATATGGTTTTGTCAGTTCGCAAACCGTGATTGTAAGCGTATTACATTCGCATACTTGATATCTAATCAAACGGATGAGTCAATACTTAGACTTCATTTCCAAGATTTCGTTATACGGTACACAGTTCGCGAGTGTCTAATTGAAATCACCGCTCTTTTATGCTTAGAAAAACACGAAAAAAAAGTCACTTGGGGTCACTCTTCCGCAAAGCCGATAGATACACAGCAGCGATACATAAGACATTCAAGATTATACAACACCTAATTAGCATCTTTCTTCCACTATTTTCCTTATCTCGGCTCTGGAATAATATCTCCGCGCGGTAGCTTATATACACACCGATCGATGCATATATTCATGTATATAGCGAATGCTTGGAGTTCCTTATGGCACGACTTTTATTGCTCAAATACAGTATGTATGTATAGTTATGTACACGCGCACACACAGAAAGTCCGAAAAAAAACTCGCGTCTCTTGCGTTCAATATTGTATATGTATATGTGTGTCTCGGAGCAAGTCCAAAGCGCAACTACTCGATTTTGTGCGCTGCCACCGCTTTTTCTCCGTTTAATTAATCGCCGAGCAAACGAGACGAATACATCTGTACTATATAGGCGCAGCACTTTATACATGGACAGCTCACGACGTTGTACAGCGCGGCGGAGATTTTACTTTCGCTCTCGCGTAACCGCTAATGGCCGAGCGCTTACACACACATTTACAAAGCGTATAGCGGCGTTGAGAGAAATATTTATTTTCCTTTTTTTCTCTCTCTCGCTCTCTCGGGATATTTTCATTGTGAACTTTTCAAGGTTACTTAATCGTCGCCGTCATCGACGCGCGCACACACGTACACCGCTTAGTTTCTATATAGATTGTACATTTTTGGCACTGCTTTCTGGCAGCTACTTGGCTGACTATCCCGCGGAGTTTGCTTTTATGCCTTACTTGTGCTGTATATTATTATTGTAGCGTTGGCTACTTCGTCGTTGTTCAAAAAATTTAGTAACAACGACAACTTTGACAATAACAACAACAACGAGATGTATGTACACCTGACGATGATAATGTTGACAACAACAACAACAACAACGTAGATGACCGAGTGATGAGTAGCTTAGCTCGTTTATACGATTACCTGGAATTTGTTTATTGAAAATTTGAATTGCGCATCGCAATACAATCGAAGACGTAGTGTCTCGTGAAAGGATGCGAAAACAGAGTTGCAAAAAAGTATAAAGCCGACGCGCAATTAATTTCGGTGTGATATTATCAGCCTCAGGTTTACATATGTTCTACAATCTGGACTGTCGTACGCGGCAGCAGATAGAACGAGCAAGTAACGTCTAAACAAAAAAATCACATGATTGATCTGTTTATTTTCCGCGCTCGACACGATGCGACGTCACAGTATATGCTACTTTACGAATTGAAAATTTCAAGAGAAAACGCGATGCTCAATTTCCACTATTACAGTTGTACACAGAAAACTTTTTACAAGACTTTACGTCACTATCCCTCTTCAGAACCGCATTATTATTATTATATACGCGCACGCAAGCTCTCACGGCGCGAAATTCGAATTTTCTCTAATTGACCGTCCGGGGGGGACCTCCCCCCCATACATGGCCAGAACTCACTCAATCGAAGAAGGTCGTATTATGCAAGGTACATAATGTCACACTATACGTATACACTATACATATACCGTGTAATACAACGCAGCTAAAGGAGGCTCGCCTGATGGCTGTTTGCGCGCTTCTCTCGTCTCGTCGTCCGGCTCTCACGTCACACACGGCGCACAAGACACACACTTATCTCTTCTCGCTCCTATGGAAGAGAGAGAGACGAGCGAAAGTCCAAGGTTTTTTTCGGCTTCGTCGTCGCGATTCGTCGAGAGAGCAGAGCCTGCGTCTCACGGTGTATTAACGATCGCGCGATCTTTCCCGTTTTATATATATACACACGCGCAGACACCCATTATAGGCAGCCACTCGACGGCATATTTTTCCTCCTCCTTTCTCGGCGCACATTTTTCGGGAGATCGCGCGTGCGAAGACGGATTTTGTATGGGACACCCGACGCGATTCGTGGCGGGAGGGCTTCTCCGCGTCGCTCGGCATTGGTTGAAATTCCGCGTGTATTATAGAGAGAGAGAAAAAAATTTATACAATATTTGTGAGCTATAAGGAAATCGTGCGGCTACGACGACACTATTATCTGCTTGTAATATGCATAAGTATATGTATAGGTATGTGTATGTATCTGCGTGTGATATACAGTCAGCGCACCGCCACCGCGGAATTCTCGAAAAACAAAGTGTCGACGGCCACGCGATAAGACACACACACACACAAAAAACGCGCCGTACACTTTGCGTATATGGATAATCATGAATATATATAGGTATATACGTGTATAGGTGTGGCAGACGACGTAAACAACCGGTCTCCGATGATTACGAGAAAAAAAGCCCATAGCTTGTTTTTCTCGTGAGCGCATCGACGTGGAGGCTCGTCTCGCTTGTTTTTTCATTTGTGTATTACGTAGTAGCCCGCCTATTATATATCATAAGTGTATACACACACCGCACGCACTTTCGTAAAAAAATTAATCGAAGAAATTTTCGACCGAGGCGAAACGCACGAACGCAGCTCGCTCACGGCCAAGTGAGGATGTTGACATCGCGACGACGGCCTATATTTTCCCCGCGGGTGTCTCCGCGGCGATCGCGTGATCCGATCGGATGATCATGGCAAAATGGATGATGCTACAACGCGTGTGTTTGCGTGTACGGCCTTTGTTTGTTTAACGCTGTGTATATATACTCTCTGCGGCGCAGCGACGCGTGAAATTTGATTTTTCGTCTATGTATAGGTGTAGCGCGTGTCGCAGAGCGAGAGAGAAATTTTGAATTTCGCGCCAATGAACGCGAGCGCGGCGGCGATAATTGAATTTCGGAATGTTTTCGAAATTCAAAATTATCGTTAACGTACGTCAGCTTTGACTATACGTACGGTATTTAAATCGCAATCTCTCAATTTCTACGTATAGTACACCCGATTCGCAAAATTCTCTGGAAAGCGCAATAAAAACAATTTGCATTTCCATCAATCATTATTCTCCATTCTCTCTCTCTCTCTCCGGCGCTCCGTTACGCAACCAACGCGCCGCGTCTACATGTACTCTCGCGCACTCTATTTTAAATGTATAAAACTTGCGTCGTTCTCGCGCATTTTTGCGCCTCGTTGCTCCTGTCTATTCTCTCTCTCTCTTTCGCTCTCGCTAACGTAGCGTTAAAGCAAAAAGCTACAAGCCAGTAGCTCGAGAAATTCGCTCTGCGCGCGCCCCCTGCAGTACACTTTTTCCCCTTTTGTTACAGCAATTTACTTCTATGTATATACATGCGCACTATATATATTATATATGTATACCTATATACACAATGTACATATAGACGCACGCGTTACACACGCAGTGCTTTACGTGCTTGCATGCACATGCCGCGAGACTACGACACTTTTTTTTTATCTTTATGTAAGAGACGCCACTTCTCGCGCGCGCTCCTTCGGAGGCGATTTCGCGGCATGAGGAACGAGCGCCGATACGAAATTCGATTAAGCCGTCGTATATCTGATTGTGCTATATTATTAAATTGTTTAATATCGCGCTCGCTCGCGCTCTCGTCGTTATTTTTGCGACGAATTATGCGCTGCGACGAGATACCGAGAGCGCACGCGTTATCGTTAATCACGAAATTCTTCAATGGATCGAGTCGGTTTTATATGTATATTATATATATCTGCGGCTATATTTGTTGCATATCGTAATTGAGGCGTAATTATTATCGTTAATTTTTAGTTGCGGTGCTTACACAGTTAGCTACAATAAACTTTGTATATAATCGGCGGAATTATACGTATATGCGATTAGAGAGAAGCTTTTAAAATTTTCTTTCTTTTTATCAACTCGTAAAATAAGTAAACTTGTTTTCCTCCACGTCAATTCATTAAGAAACTAGGTATCCGCTTACAAATCAATCGCTATACAACAACTGTGCATTAGTGTAATTAAAACAAAACTATATGTATAATATACTAGATATACTCGTTTTATTATAACAAGAAAGACGCGACGCCGATGGCCCGCCGCGATAACGGGCCACGTCGAAAATCGCTCGATCACTTCTCCGGCTACTGGAAATCGATCGATCCGAAACGAGCGGCTATCCGCGCATAGATAAGCGGCGCATACTTACATGCACGAGGCGATCCGAAAGTGTGAAGACGATAAGTCGACGATTATTCGGGATAAATAGCGTGTATCTGGCGTTGCTCGCGCCCACGTTAGTCCAGTCTTCGTCGCAAGTCATAACACCGCTTCTGTATACACCTCTCCGTTCCTGATTGTATTACACGTATATATATACACACGCGAAAAGTCAATCGGCCGCGACGATGCTTCTCTCGCTCTTGTTCCTGGCTGCGGTGGCTGCCGGCCAGGCGGCCGCTCGACCGGAAGTCGCATTCTCGCCGCACAAGCTCGCGTAAGTGGCTGTTGTAGTTTTCAAATTTCGAGCCTTTCATCGTCACCTATATCATTGCTATTGCTGTTATAATAGTCGAGAGCGGATTACGGCGGGAAATTTGAATTTTCGAATGTGCACGCTCGGCAAAACTGTATTTACATAATTATACGATTGCAGATCCTACGACGAGATAGACGTCCGCAGCGTCGATCTCGACGCTCTGATCGACAAGAACGAGGACGCCCTGCGGCAGGCTCTCGCGGATCTCGATCCGGCCGACCTGATGGACGTCAAGCTTCCCATAGCGTCCCACGTAAGTTGATACGCACTGCGCCGCATACATCGTCTCCTTTTAAGTATATGCATAAGCAGCTTATTATTCAACGAAATTATACGCTTTTCGTACATGTATTTCTCGATCTCTCGATGGCTATCTTCGATCTGACCTGGACACGAGCGCAGATATCCATGAATCTGCGCAGCGGTTTCATGCAGAATTTATCGCTGCTGAAACGGGCCGGCCACTGCTCGCTGAGCTACAGCAGCAAATTGATTACGGCTGATATGACTTTCGGATGGGACGAGCTGGCGGTGAGTTCCTTTTTTTCATCGGCTTTGTATACTTTCATTTTTATAGCCTCTCGTATAGCTGCGTCTATACGGGACGATCGATTGATGGCATATATCCTATATGCGCGTTTTTTTTCACTTCTCGTTCAGTTCGACTATCGGTACATGCTCCAAGTCCTGTTCGTGAAGAGGAAGGGCGACCTGCACGGACAGCTGAAGCATCTGAAAATCAACGTTGTCATCGACGTCGACTTCGAGAATTACCAGGTGACCCTGAGGCGTTTGGACTTCAGCGAGTCGGGGTGAGTCGAGGAAGTGTTCCTAATTAAAAAAAAAAAGGAAATTCCTCGTTAAAAGTCATGTGATATGAGCGTATGATAAGAAAGCTGAGAACTTGAGAGGTAGCGCTATTATTGATGATAAAATTAAGTAGGTGTTATGACTGCATTGCTAATTGTTACTTCATTTGTTATTAGTTTGGAACAATTCAAAAAGTGAAATCACAAGTAACACGATCTACTTTTGGTGCTATTATTCACTTACTGGCTTCATGAGTATAATGACCACCTGCTGCAATCATAATGTGATTATCGCAGTGCTTTGTCCCAAGTGTTTTTATTCTATTGTTCGATTTTATCATTCGTCGTATTTTGACGAATAATTAATGCGATTATAAAAATTCATGCAACAAGTATACATGATTTTAGAACAATTTAATCAAGCATTGTGTTCACACGATCGCTTTTCATTCGCAGCAAAGTGTCCATCTCGATAGAGGGCCACATCCTCGACAAAATCTACAATCTCGTGCTGAAAGCCGTGACGAAGATCAGCCACAAGCTCATTCTCAACACCATCCAGTCGAAGGCGTCGGTGATGGTCCAGAAGAAAATCGACGAGATCAACGAGCTCATCGGCAAGAATCACAACGTCGCCACCTTCGCGTTTGTCAATCTGGTCGAGGAGGAGCGTGTACCCGCCGTTGTTTATAAATATTAAAAGAAGCTCGAGTTAGAAATACGAGAACGATTAGACTACACGCATTTCTTAATTTGCCAATTTTTTTTTTCCGCAAACGCCTTATCATCAACGAGTATTTTGTAATCGAAAAGCATATTTTTCTTATCGCAGGCGCGTAGACTGGAAATATACATATACTTTGGATGCGCAATTGCTGCGGGCGCAGGAACTTACGTAAAGACCCGAAAATTTAATCAAGAGATTCCGGCGATCGATACATGGGATTTTTCGTTTAATTGACGTAATAATACTTTTATCGCGAGCTGCTCTGTGAAGCGCTGCGCTTACCCGCATTACACATGCATACCTTCGATATATACATTATACCTATACGTGCAATTATGTGCATACGATAGTATACGACCAATAAAGTGGCTCATTTGTTGCTTCCGATGCTCGTTACAAATGACAGATCGCCGATGGATAAAGAAACCTCATATGCACATGTGTATACTTTATAATATTGCAGACGCTATATATAAACTGTTTTCATACGCTCATTAAAAGCAATAAAATTTGTTCGAGCATCGATTCGCAAGCGCACGGTGACATTATATTAAAAACCATGTATACATTCGCTGTACAATACGCCGCATTGCACTGCGCTATTCGCGAGCTCGCAACTTTTATCAATCTGAAAAACCAATATAAAAGCCCTTGAGCAGTACTACTCGGGCTCGGGCATTGTCAAGCCAGACGCATCTATATATAGAGGTGTATTGCAGACGTCTCATCGAACATCGCGTTCTGTGTTGTCTCTTGAATCTTGCCTTGCGTTGCGACTGTCGACGACTAAATATATATAAGTGTACACCAAGTTCCATGGCTTTGTTGCCGCTGGTAGTGTATTTCTCTCTGCCACTACGTTAGATCGTATATCTGTATACGTAGTTACGGCTACGCTTCAGTAGTACTAATGCAGACCGGCCTCAGGCGCAGTCTGTCTGTTGCACATCTGTACAGGCGCGTGCGCGCGAATAGAATATTCTCTCGCTGTATCACGTGAGAGAGTTTGAAACTTCGACTTGCGTTTTTTGTTTTGACAAGCCGATCCCTCTGCGTGTCTGTATATATATTAATATATATTCTCCCTAATGGTACGTTCGTTTTCGTCGGAGCAGAGCAAAAAAGTTAACGTTGATCAGCGGAATTAACAGAAAGCCAATAACGGTGAGCAGAAATATACATATGATAAACAACAACTTACGACACTTTGACGCATAAGAAGTCGAAGACTGCCAAATTCGACGATAGAACCCGAGTTTTTACCGAGAGCTTCAAAGTTTTTGCGCCTGGTGAACATAACCTTAACTGGGCGCTCGAGGCGGGGGAAAGGACCAGCTGACCGCCCCGCCAGTGGCGGGAAATTCAAATTCGTAGAGCACCGATAGCGTCGAAAATGGAGAGTCGCGAGTTCCTCGAAGAGTTCATCTACCTCTACAAGAGCCACCCCTGCCTCTGGAAATACAGTTGCAAGGACTACCATAACAAATCGGCCAAGGACAAGGCGTTCGCGGATCTGCTGGAAAAATTGCGGGAAATCGATCCTCAAGCCAACGAGAGCAGCGTCGTGCACAAGATCAACACGCTGAAGATGTCCTTTCGAAGGGAGTACGATACGTTGTGCAATTATTCGAAGGAGGGATACGTCCCTTCTTTGTGGTACTACGAACAGCTGAGATTCATCGTGGACGAGCAGAGCAACCAGGCTAACCCCAGCGTCGACGTGTACAAGGACTTGTGCGAGGATACGGTATATAATCGCGCGAATTCGAATTTCGCGCCGTATAATTTAAACTTTGCGGTTTGGCGGGAAATTTGAATTTCACTCGAATCTCGAAAATTTCAGAAAAGCTTGGGTCCCGTGCAAATCAAGCTCGAGCCCTCGACGTACTCGGCGAGCTCACCTTACCCACTCAACGAAGTTGACCAAGACCTCAAGGCCGCGTACGATGCAGATTTCGATGGCATCGGACTTCCAACGACACATTCGACCTCCAAGGGGCAAGAAGAACCGAGCGAAATCGCGGAGGATGTCAGGATCGTGGATCTTGCTCGATTCGGGGACTACGTCATCTCGAAGCTCAAGCGAGTCAGCAGGAAGCAGGGCATCATCGCCGAGAAGGTCATCGCCGAGGTGTTGATGAGGGCGACTCTAGGAACTCTGGACGCGACGACCGGTCTTACGTCGTGCTTGCCATGATTGCGTAAACTTTTTTTTTAATTTTTGTTCAGTTATAGAGATAAATATAAGTTTAAGAGGAGAGTTGGCGATGTATCTTTAATTTTCACTAAACAATTAAAGATTTTTCAGTTGCGTTATGATTTGAAAAACTTATTGGGCAATTCTTCTCTCTATTATATACGTAACATTGGTTTTGTACAAAAGATTTTTTATACATCGAAAGTTTAACTACAATTTTTTTCCCCGGTATATATTATATTTTTAGAACGATCGGTTTCCATTTTTAAAACAACGCATTTTTTTCCACTATAGGTTTTAGTTAAAAGTTTGAAGTTAAAATAGTCACGATAACATTGTAATTCAGTTTAGAAAAGATGAAAATCCTATTCGATCATTTACTACTTGTCAAAAATTAAGCATATTTGATGAAGATTTTAGATACTTCCAAAATACGATCTCAATATCGGTTTCGGCTGAAAAATTAATCAACGCGTTATATCGACCACCAAAATTGGTGAATTAACTAATGAAGTACAAGGATGACTAAAGCGGATCTGAACTGCTAAATCAGATTTTCATGTCAGTTTTACGAGCGGTGTCGGGAGACACGCAAATGCCTGATAAACATAAGTGAGTTTTATATCCGTAATTCTTGTGTAAACATACTGAAAATGATAGTATTACAACAAATAAACATATTCTTTGATATAACAGAACAATTTGAAAAAAGCAATAACTGCAACTGCTCCATTTTTTTAGTATCCACAACTCCGTTACGTGTACTGAAAAAAAAAACAAGCGATTCTAAATCAAGACAGAGCCAGGGAGCAAGTACAATATATAAGCATCGTGGAAGAATTAATGATCACGTCGTTAGTTGCAGCCCAGCATCGCAGCACATCCATCCATATAACGACATAACCTCGATAGAAGAGTGTTTCGATTTTCCGAAAAGAAAAAGTAATAACAAGCGACGAACACGCGTGTGCATGTACATTGTACAGTATATACGTATAGAGTGCGCAAGTGCAACAAAAGGGTTGAAAAATACGAAATGAAGAGTATAGACACACAGCGGATTGTGCATGTGCAGCACACGCAGGAAATGTCGTGATTATACGTGTATATACGTGCCGCAATGCCATCCCCCAGAGGCAGAGCCTTGCACCGCGTATAGAGTAGACTATTACTTATACACAGCAGAATCTAAAGATACATACACACAGGTGTACCCATATACGTATAAAAGCCCTACTGTATACTTATATACACCTAGTCCTCGCACACGGAGCCTGGGACTCCGGACTCCTCTGCGGAAGCCCTCCCGCGAGAGAGAGAGAGAGAGAAACGGGCGTGTGCAGCGCGCGCGCGTGTATTATAGAAAGGCGTAATCGGGAGCCCAAGCTGTGCGGCGATAGTATTGATGCGGCCGAGGCGGGGCGAGAGAGGAGGGTGTGCATAACCCCCGAGAGCAGGCAAGAAGCGCAGAGCGTGTGCGGCGCGGAGGAAGAGGAAGCGAAAAGGAAAACGGCAGAGTGTGCAAACTCACACAGTCGCACACATGCACATGTGCGCGCGCAGGCTGCGGAAGCGCGCGCGGAGGGAGAGGAGAGGAGAGGCGGAAGGGAAGAGAGGAAAGGCATTAAGCAGGAAAGTAAAAAAGGGCGGCTCGCTTTCCCCATCTCTCTCTCTCCGTGATGCTCGTCTGCGAGTGTGTGTGTGTGTGTATACGTACGCGTAATACGAATACAGCCTGCAGTGTCCGTTGAAGCTTCCCCCCTCTTCCTCCCTCCCGCCACCCCTCGTCAGCGCCACCACCACCAGCAGCAGCGGCAGTAGCAGTATAGCAGCGACGACAACGCCGACAACCGAGAGTCGATCCTTGCAGGCTCTAACCAGTCGTGATTACGCCGCCGCTGGTGATGCACGTCGGCGGCGCGCGGGGCGGTCGTCCGGAGCTTCCTTGCTTATCACAGCGTTTGCGGATTGTTATACGTTGTACAGCGAGAGATGAGGATTTTTCGGAGGATTCGTCGAGAGAGCGAGAAGGGAACTTTGTGTAATTAAAAGCGTCGACTACTGCGACCCGCTGCATATATAGGTGAGAGGGAATAGAGCTCGACGCGAGAGATGTATAAGGGGGGAAACGAGAGAAACGCTTGCGTGTGCTTCGGAGAGAGGATTATTCACACGCCGCGTGCGCTGCTGCTCTCTGTGTACACACACGGTGTATCCGGCTTCCTAATATTATCATCACTATCGCTGCATTTGTATAACTGTATTCTGTAATAACTGCGATATCCGCACATGTGTACAGCTTTTCGCTGAAATAAGCGAAATATCCGTATTATCTAACGTTTGTAAAACTGTATATGCACGTTTCGATAGGTTCGCACATCTATACGTGTGGAGAATATCGCCGACTCGACGATATGCATCTGGAGAGGACTTTGGCGAAGCTTCCCTGTAGGCGGAGCAGCAGCGGCCGACGAGGAAGCTGCGGTGCGGTCTTCCCGATGCCAGTCGACGGTCACGTTTCGGCAACGCGCTCCATTCAGACGCGGTAGGTATTGTACAGAGAGGTACAGAGAGGGAGAGAGACGTGCGGTTAACTCGTGTGTCAACGCCGGCGTTTTTATCTCTCCCCGTGCTTCTCTTTTCTCATCCTCTTTACGGCAGCTGATATATACATATATATGATTCTGTATTAATTGCTCTTCTTTCTCTGGTGCACCGTTTTTCTTTTACAGCGCATATAATCCGTATTAATCGTATATACCTCCTGCATAATTTCTTTGCACAAACACACCGACACGAGGACTATTATCTGCATACTGTCTCATACATACTTATGGTTACTTATGGTTGTGTTATCATTATATAAACGTTTATTACACAATAATCATGCTGTCGTACTTTGTGCTGCTGCTGACCGCTGCTGTAAATCGTTGTTTCTATAGTTCCAAGGAGAGGATTAAGCGTATTATCCGCGACGTCGTTGTACAATATAGCGTGTCCTGTTTGTTACAAATGCCAGTTTATATACACCACAAGTAGTAGAGCCCCGGCTCGCGTCAGACACTATACCACAGCGCGGCAATAGCTCTTAGCTGAACAATGTATCTATTCTTACGTACTGGCGTGTACACTTAGAACGTAACGTACAATACATCACCGCACACGAAACTTAGAAATTTAGTCCGCAGTAAGCGTAGTGAAACACCGCATTGATATTTACTTACTATATTATACATGTTAGATAGCTATAATGAAGTGAGCTCTTCTTTTTTTTCAAATTACGTATAGATTATCGTTATCATAGAGGAGAGGAGAGCCGAGGTTTAAACGCATATAGAGAAGAGCCCGTAATAGAGCTAGCGATGCAGCTGCGACCTCGACAATGGCTTGCGCTTTTCGTTATTGTCTACCACCCATAGAAATTCGCCGTTAGTCGCTCTCTCTCTCTCCTTCCCTCTTCGCAAAGCTCTCGAGGCCGCCTAAACCCAGACAATAGATACACAGAGAGAGAGAGAGAGAAAGAAAAGAGCTGTGTGTACAGTATACATAAAAAAGAGAATAGGAGATCGAAGAAAGCATGTTCGGGACGAAAATAAAGAGCTGGATGGAGGCGCACATAGCGCGCTCGCGGGCCAAGAAGAAGGAGCGAGCCGCGGCGGGAAAAGTGCCAGCGCTGCAGGCTCGCGGGCCCGACGCGGCTCCAGCAGCCGTCCAGGCGAGGCATCCGCCGTTCTGGAGTAGCGCCGCAGCCGCCGAGGAGGCCTGTCCCCTCTTCGATGCGAAATTTTTTTTGCCCAACGCCGCCGACCACGACTTTAACGAGGTGATCCTCCCCGCTTGATTCTCGTCCTTCACCCCACCCCACCTCCCCCGGCCCCCTCCGTTCCCAAGTTTTTCCCCGTTGTATAGCGTGTGCCCGTAGAGTATGCAATGCGTTACAAGGATACATATCTTTCGATGTAGCTGGATTTTTCTATGGCATGCTTTTTTTTTCTTCTCTGTGTGTACGTGTATACATGTAATTTTATCGGTTTTTTTACTCTTCTTCTTTTTTTATATTGACACAGATACGAGCGCATCGCATACACGATGTATTTACTTTGCGAGATTCCGATATTATAAGGATTAATAACTCGAATTTCGCGCCGTAATACGGCGCGGGCGAGACAAAATTGCTTGGCTTCTTTGTAATTATATGTAATTGTAATAATAATTTATCGCTGTCCTTTTGTCGTCTGGATTACGGCGCGAAATTTCGCTATTTAATTGACTTTCAGAACTGCTCGAAAATTTAAATCGCTTATTTCGAAGGGTTCAAAGTCGTTCGCCAAGTAATAAGTGAATATTGATTTATTGAATAAGTTACCGTAATCACTTTATACGATATAACTTTTTAACTGCCGTTTCAAGATACTTTTACGTTTAACTTATATGCTCCACTTCAAGCCTCATCAATAGCGTCGCGTTCCTTGCCAATTGCTTTTTTAACTGCAGTTTTACAAAATTAATTTCCTTGCGTTAAACTTTACAAAGTGAATGGAATATCCTAACAATAATTTTTTTTTATTATATTCACAAACGAAATATCCCTGATATGCGTACACTTATTCACTTATTTATATATAGATCTAGATAGAACTTAACGAATATAGTTTCCTTCATCTTTTTGTTCCCCAATATACGGTAGAGCCGATTAAAATTAAAGCATGCTCGACTGATCACGTAGTTCTCACAACATACGAACACATAAATCTATAGAAAAATATCTATATAGACGCAGCCGCAGAGAAACAACAAGTTGCAATGTACATATATACCCACACACGCCACTGTACACAGCGGGAGCGATACGTATATTGAATTGAAAGAAGAAAAAAAAATCAATGTTCATTAGGTATCCGGAGTTTCGCGCGCGGCGCGAGCGCGGTTATATAGAGAGCGCATAGTACAATATCCATTATTCAGATAACAAGGTGACCTAGAAACTCAACTCTGCGAGAGACACTTGTGCGAGTTTAAAAAAAAAAGAGAGAAAAGTTGAGCTTGCGCCGCATTGCTCATTACGGCAAGATCTCGCGGTCGCTCCGCATCTGCATCTCTCTTGTTTTCGCTGACGAACAGACACACACACATGTACTTATAATACCCACGAATATACGTTTAAGTATATACACGTCTACACGTCGTTTACATTGACTTTCTCGAGCGCTCTCTCAAAACTCTCCGCGAAAACTGTTTCTCGAGAGGACACAAACAAAAACGCCGTTCACGCATTCGCAAGAAGCGTACATAACATTGCCTTGTTATAACGCACGCAGACACTGCCGGCGCTGCCGATCTCATCCTCGAGCTTTCGCGGCCGCGAAAAGTCCCAGCATTATGTCCAGCAGCAGAAGCATCCGCAGCAGCAGCAGCAGCAGCAACCTGCGCAGCAACAAGGGCCCTACAAGAGCAGCGCGGTCAACTTGTCGTCGCCGGAGAGCGCCTACAGCACGGGCTACTCGACCGACGGCACCTCGCCCTGCGCCACCTACGCCCCGGAGTACTACATCAAGGTCAGGCCGGCGAATCCAGCGGCTGCGAGTCCAGCCCGGCAGCAGCACCAGCAGCAGCAACAACAGCAACAGCAGGTCGAGGTGCCGAGAATCCAGGTGACGGAGGAGAAGTGCTGGCGCAAGCCGACTCCGCCGAAGAGCACTCGACCCCCCATGTCGAGCCCAGCCAAGAGCGGACAGCTCGCGCGCAAGCCCTACTCGACCTCCTTCGTCGGCAGCGACTCCAGGACCGCCGGGAATTATCCGCTCCAGCTGTTCTCGCCGAGGAGGATGCCGCCGCTGTTGACCACCACGAGCACGCAGGTCACGCCCGTGAAGACCAGTCGGTCCAGGCAACGGCCCCATCGGCCCATCAGGACGTACGCGCCCAGCAGTCATACCAACAATCTTCATCAGGACTATTACTGCTCCAGGCAGGAGAGCCTCAGCGTTGGACGTAGCCCGTAATTATACTGATTTCTTTTTCTCTCCTCTGCGGAAGTTTTCGTTTTTTAAAGCATAGCCTCGATTGATTTCCCGCTTCCGTTTTCTACTCCACAGGGTCAATCGGTCCGAGTGGCGAAGGGGCTTCGCCGTGAAGCAGCGCCTCAGGAGCAGTAGCGCGAGCAGCTGCAGCAGCAGAAGCAGCAGGAGCTGCAGCGTGAGCAGCAGCAGCAGTAACAGCAACCGCAACGCCGACGGCAAGAGAAGCGCCGTCGGTCTCAGCACCTCCTGTAGCCTCGGGAGCAGCAGCAGCAGCAGCAACTCCAGCAGCGAGCAAGATCTGACCCTCAACGAGCTCATGGGCAAGTTCGACGACAGCTACCTCGGCAACGGGGACGCGAGCAAGGAGTCCGAGCTCGCGTCCAACTCCAACGGCTACAGCTCCTCGGTGAATCTCTCCTCGGAGGCCAGTGCCAACAGCAGCCTCGAGCGCACGAGCACCACAACCGCGCGCCAGTCCAGCCTGAGGATGCATCCGAGGAAGCGCAACAGCCGGCAGAGAAGAGGACAGCTCGAGAGCAAGGAACTGCTTCAGCTTAGCAAGCCTAGCAGCAGCAGCGCGGAGACGAATCGCGCCCTCCTCGAGCGGCTCCTCATGAAGAAAACTCCACCGAGGCGATCGCTGATGGCCAAGCCGATGTGGGGCGCCGCGATGTCGTCGACGAGCCGAAGCCTCGGCGGTACGCCGATCTGTCTCAGGCGGAAGAACCAAATGCTGCAGTCTTCCGTCCCGACGGCGCCCGACTCTTCCATTGCTGCGACTAAGACGTACCAGAGACGGGCCTATCCTGAAATGGTTTATATTCTTATTATACTCGTGTACATATTGATGTAGCAAGCTACTGTTTTTAACAAACGACTTACTGCCGCAGGAGAGCAACTGCGCGAGCTCGCTGAACAACATCTCGGCCTCGGAATTGGCGCTGCTCGAAGCGGACAAGGAAGCCGATCTCAAGTACGCCCAACTGATAATGGAGGCCGAGCGGATGCTCATCAACGTCCAGCAGCAGCTCCAGCGTGACGAGTCGGCGAGCAACAGCCGGCGGGGCTCGACCACCTCCGTCGCCACCGCGGACAGCTCTCCCTCGCGCTTCCCCCGTCGACCCTATCTTCAAGCTTGTCAGCAGCAAAGCACGACGCGCACCGCCTCGGCGCCAAACAAACGGGTGGAACTCATTAAGAACGCCGAACTTAATATCGAGCTGGCCCTGCTCAAGAGCCGAAATTCCCAGCCCGAGCTCTCGAGTGGCAGCATCAAGGATCTACTCGATCATTCGAGTCCGAAACGATTGCTTCAGCAGGTACTTAAGCGTTATTGGTGTATATGTTATGTGGATGTGAAAATCTGCGCTCGAATTACATCGTTTTTTCCTCGTTTTAAATCAATTTTTTTTTAATGTTCAATGCCTGTTTTAAAATGCAAATGACAATTTTTTGTCGATTTAGCAACAGAAGAAAACTATAGAACCTGCGGTAGCCTACACGCAAACGATGATTTCAACACTGCAAACGGGTTCTAATTTTTTCCCAGCTTTCCAGTAAGTATATAATATGCGTACACTTTTTTTCTTAACAAGCAAGACTTTATATCTGTGATTTAATGGCAAAACGATCTATTTGTGTTTTCTAAACGTTCACATTGAAAGTTTAAATCTTATGCACTAGATCTGAAAGTAAGTTTTAAAATTTACTATTGTACTTCTTCAGTAAGGTATACAATATCTTTCTATTTTTAATTTTCAATGATTGACAGCTTCGATTACTGTTCTGAACATACACCGTCGCTTTCTACGAAGACTAGCGCATTTTTGAAAATATATATTTTAAATTATTGATTTTAGAGCTCTACTATAAAAGTATAAGATTATTCAGGTCGTGATGACGTAATTTAAATTATTTTTAGTGTTTTAAAAATAGTTTATAGTCAATAACAAACTTAAATCATTATACCGGTAATAAATAACATTTGTTCTGTTTACTCATGCATAAAAAAAGTAAGTAATTTTATGACGTATGTTTTTTTTGTAAACTACGTTATATTAAGAACTTCTTTCGTTAGAAAGAAACTCTCGACAATTCCTTTTGCCAGTAAGCCATGGATGCACCAGTAGATAAAAAAGTCTGCTTAATCAATAATGTTAATAACAATGCATAAATTTGTTAAAGATCGATTGACGTGCGTCCGGTCGCAACAGCGCAAACGTCACAAAGTGACGAAAAGGAGTTGAGTGCGGTATCCGAGCACTTCGCGTGTCCGCAAAGCGAGCCTGTCAAACGCAAAGTTTACGAGGACCAGCATCAACAAGAAAATAGTCGATTGCTGCAGCATCAAGCTCCCCCCTGGCTAAGAAATTCCGATGGCGATTGCACTGCTCCTGATCTACAAGTTCAGGTTTGACAACTTGATTATACATGCTTCGAATAGATCAAAATTCGAATGTTTGCCGAGCTTATCAATAAACATTGCAAAATTTTGCTTTTACCAGCATCAACAATTGCAATCGGCTTCGGCATCCTCGTCTTATTCGCAACTGCGCAAGCACATGTTGATTGAAACCTTGCAGGGTCTCAAGCAAAGCTTGGAGGACCAGTCGGCATCTCTCAAACTCAACTGTCTTCGGCCAATATAGACACTTTAGTCTGCAACTACCACTAACTACTACTATAACTACAACTGCTACTATTATATTACTAATAATACTTCTTTCCTTAGTCATTATTCCTAAATAGAATGCCTTGGAGCTATTTTATATTACGGTAATCGTATAGGAGAACAATACAGAGTCTGTGCAGGAGTCAAAGATTATGTGCTGCATAGCTCTCATATCATTGAAGAAAATGTATACGACAAAAAATGTTATACCTGCTGACTTACTTAGAAACGAGTCATATTGAAAAATAGTATTTTAAACAAAGTACCTATAATACAATTCTGTGTAATACGAGATCGTATTTGACCAATTTCATTAAATATTAATTTTGGTGCTAGTATATTATACAAGTAATATATGGACATATGCGATTTCATCTACACAATCATTAACAAGAGCATTTGAAAATCGTTTTATTAATTACTATCCATTAGTAAATTTACAAAAGTCATAAGATTAAAATATCACTTTAAAAGATGACTTTGCCTACTGTACAGAACTTTGAATTAGTCTCCAATCCCCAAAATTGGTGGACCCAGACTGCGCATAAGTGCGAAAAACTTTCACATTTATAATTAGTGATAATATAGTAGGAAAACGCGATACAATTTTATAACGTGCAATAAGCAACTTATAGATTGTTCTATATATATCGTAATAAACATAAAATTTTCTTATTATACTCATTAAAATAAAATGTTGAACATTATGTTGTAATTTATAGCCTTTCCTTATTCCACTAGTGGACTATAAAAATTGTGTTAAAAATATGACTATAGAATTTGAAATTGTAGTATTGTATTATAGCATGCAAAATTATATGAAACTTTCTCAGTAAAAAATTGTTTGTATTTCACAGCATTTACTCGTACAGCAATTAAATCTTATATTCTTAAACTATTTAACTCTTTCAAAAGTATGCTCGATTTCATCAATGCCAACTGGTTGATTAGTCTTATCACAATAATCTGCCCATTCTCCTTCGCTAAGATCTACATCGACAAATGTTTTGCCATCATTAGCAGCCTTAACTGTCCAGCCCTCTCTGGCTGAAAACTCTCGGGGTTCTAAACCCCGACAATCAAATACAACTAAGGTTTTAAATTGACCGCAAGTGTCCTCTGTTATTCCACTTATCGTTTCTGGCAAAATACTCAAAGAATTTTCACGCGCACACAGTTTGCACTTACTAACGAAGTGATTCACCGCGCTCCCTCTTTGTGCAGGCTTCTCTTCGGCTAAGGAAGCATAGTTCCATTTGCTGGACAACTCACCGCAATTGTTGCACGTAAATTTGAGATACCATCGAAAGTCTGGATCTGGCGAAGGATTCAAACTTTCCACATTTTCCAGATTGGCTTTGAGTTTCAAGGCTATTTTCACCATTTTTCTTGGTTATCGATACCTGAAATTCATAAAAGAAAAAGTTGGTTGACAGATTGAAAACAGTGCATTTTTAAAGGAACTTACCTACGAAGAGTGTATCATTGATTTTTTGAGAATGTAATGCTATAGGTATTGTCAATAGTCAAAAAATATGCGTTGCAAGTATAATACCTATTGTTGTATTGTAATCAATTTGCAGTAATACGCCGCCAGTGTGTGCGGTGCGGTATGATTCAACTAAATACTTCAGACTGTATTAGCAGCTGATCCGCCAAAAGCCGCCATAACTATATATACAACAATCGCATGCACGTTATTCACATATCAATGATTATACAAGATATAATCGTGAATATCAAGGTTATAACATACACATACACGTATAAATATACATGTGTATATGCAAGCAGCTGCAGATGACGGCTGGGGGGTGGGGGAATGAAAATGGAATTCGAACTGCGTGCGACAGTGGCGCCAGAAACGTTGTTGCGGGCTTCATACGTACTACGCGTATCTGCTAACCGTCGAATAATCGAATAATACAAAAATAATTGGCAGTTGGCTTTTGGCTTGTGTCCACTACGGAAGTACCTGTTCAAAGGGCGTAAAATTTAATTTGTTCCACACGAACAACAGATTTACTCGGTAAGTTGCGCAACAATAGCTTACTAACTTGCAGTAATTACCGAGCTGCACTAAACTAAATTAATTCTACAAGCTCTAAATCGCGCTTTCAAAAAGTCGTACAACACTAATTTCAATTACGCTGTTAACAAAGGTAAGAGAAAAATGGACGGTTTCACGGTTTTCAACGTAAGATACTACATTGTCGAGGCCGCACCAGGATACGAGCTTACACACAGACCCCCTCGACGTGTGTATACACACATATACGAGAGACGCGCACGAAAGCAACAAGTTACAATAAAGTCTCACGAGTATTGTCTTAGAGTCAGAGCGACTGCCACTCGTGAGATGGAAAGCTTGAAGCCTCTGGCAGTGGGGAACAAAGCTGCGGCAGGTGGAAACTGGTATGTGTATATACACGCGAGTATTATGTATAGACAGGAGTAGGTCGTCGTCTTCGTTGGAAAATCTCGCGAAGAGATGAATCGCTTTGGCTTTATCTTTCAGGAAGAGGCTGGAGTGGAGTGTGTATTATGCATATATGTATATAAAAGTAGAGCCGCTCGTCTGTAGTGCTTTCAATTAAGGCAGGAGTTCTTTTCATAGCCGGAAGGAAAGTGCATTTGAGATTTTTTACAAGCGCGGCGGCGCGCGCGCGCGCAAACGGCCACTTCTTCTTATACGCGCATGTATAGGTATGTAATGCACTTGTGCATCCGAGGAATACACGATATATACATACGTATACATTGCAGAGGGGGTGCGGAGCGAAATGTAGAAGCACATAAGCCATTGTGTCCGGGGGAAGCTCGTGAGGACTTCGGAAGGATCGAGCCAAGGATCATCTCGTTACAAGCTACGCATGTATAGGTACAACCATCAGCGGATACAGTTTGCTACAAAGTCATTTCGCATAGGTGTATGTGTACACGTAAACTCTGCAACACACAGTAGCTGATCAAGCTCCCCCCCGCAAAGCCTATGCGCCGCAGGTGTTCTCTCGCGCGCGCGCAGAGGGTCGCCCATATCAGCGCACATCGCAGCGCAGGCCAAGAGAGGGAGCTGCACGGGGACGCAAGGCAGTCGTCGCGCAGAGAGCGCGAGAGATGGGGAAAGTGAACGCGAGAGAGAGGAGAGCTTACGGCGCGACAGCATCCCCTATATTGATCTCCCGTGCAGCGCGCTGCCGCTCGCGAACGCGCCTTGCATACAAGTCGTCGCCGAGTCTAGTGTCTCTCTCGCCCACGAGAGAGAGAGGGTGAGCCGCGAGAGCTCGCGGGTGTCGTATCTATATACGCCACATCGCCGCGGAGCAGAAGAGGCGACCACGCCAGGTCGTCCAGAGAGAGAGAGAGAGAGAGGGAGAGAGACGGAGAGATACTCGGAATCCAGTCTGTCCTCGGCGTTTACCCGGAAAAGCGCGCGCCATCTCTCTCTCTCCTTCGCACGTCCTGTTCTGTGTATATATACACGCACTCGGTCGCCAGCTGTGTGTGCAGTCTTTCTCTCGCGCGCGAGCTTGATTCGCCAGTGTAACGCAGTAGTCGGCGGTGCGTGTGAGTATATAGAGCTCGGAACGAGGGAAGTATAAAGGCGTATTGAAAAGTCAGCGGAGAGAGCATATATTTATTGGGGTTGAGAAGAGCCGATTGTAAAGAGCGCGGGCGCGCTCGCGCGGTTGCGTACGTATAAGTGAGTGTTGTGCGTGCAGCGAGACGTCCTCGGACAGTATATACTTGATAGGCAGGGGAGAGCGAGAAACTCGACGTAATTCTGATTTTGTGTCCCCAGAGCTGAGCCGAGGAGGACACTCGCGGGGACGGCGCGGGAAGTGTAACCTCGCACGAATGAGGGGCTGGAGATGAAGGAGGCGCTACAACAGCTGCGGCCGATGGATCCTCCGAGCTGGACACGTCGACTGGATACGGACGTGAGTGCAATATTTGACGATTTGGTACAGAAGAGAGACAGTCCTTGTACGAGGGGGGGAAGAAAGTGTGCTGAGCTGCAGCCTGCGCCTGTATGCTCGATTACAGAGAGGGCAGCTCGCTCTCTCCGAAGTGTATAAGTAGCTAGGCTAGGATAAAAGGGTGTGACTGGCTTCTTAAGGCTTTCCGTACTCGTGCCTTACCCCGTCTCACATGAATTTCTTTTCTGTTTCTTTTTCGGTTTGCCGGAGGAGCAGGCTGAAGGATGAACCGGAAGGGAACCTCGGCGGCGGCGAGGCTCTTCACGTGGAGGAGGCTGCCATGCGGTTTCGAGCGATCCTCGCCGCGCGGGCCGCCGTTCAGCAGCGGGACGAGCCTCAGCTGCTATCGCACGGAACTAGGCACGACGTGCTGTCGTCGAGTGCTGGCTGCGGACCCGGATCGAGAATGAGCTGCAGCAGCATGTAGGGAGAGAGAGGGCACCGAGCCTCACGTGGTTCGCGGCGGCCTGCTCCTCGCTGCAGGCAACGAGGCTGCCCCTTGCACCTGCCGCCACTCCAGAAGCACCTATATTACCAGCTATTTTCTCTACTTCTATCTTTCTCTCTCTGTCTGTCTGTCAGTCTATCTCTGTCTGTCTATCTCTCTCACGCACAACACGATATACAAGCCGCTGAAGTTTGTTTAGTGCGAGAGTGCGCGCAAGCTTTGACTCTGCGCGTGATTTACTACTTACCGTCACGGCTGTAAACACTATACGCTCCGATCGCTACGACTGCCAATAAGCGAAAAAAATGGTTGACCTAGGAGGATACATCATCATTCTGATGAATCACAGTGGCAAGATGAAGCTCTACGGTAAGTCGTCGCGCGCTCTCCATCTGTGCAGCGTGCGTGCAAATCACGCTCTTTTCTTTTTTTCCTCCTCTTTGTCTCTCCTCGCTCTCTCTCTCTCTCATCTTCGGGCCACGTGTGCCTCTCGTCTGCAGCTTCTTTTTCAAGCTTACAGATCTGCCTATTATCGAGAGAGAGTGGCCTCCTTTCTTTCTCAATGCACCACCTCCGAGCTCGCTCAGAGGCGCTATAAACTTCAGCGCCAAAGAGGGACGGGGACGACGTTTTTTTCCCCGCGCGCCTTTGGAACCTAGACCTCGTTTTTCATCTCACTCTATCTCTCTCTCTCTCTCCCGCTCGCCTATACGGATTAACACCCTCCGCTACCTATGCTTTGCGTCTTTTTTTAATCGCTCCTCCACGTATACTCGGCGCACGCTTCGCCGCGCTCGCATCAGCAGCGATGAACTGCTGAACCGAACCTCTGACCTGCATATTTTCATTAGCCTAACGCCTGGGCTCTTATCTGCGTACGCTACTATTACTGGAAATGAGAGCTGGCTTTTTTCTACCAATTAGCCATTTAGGCCTCTTCCTGCGCGGCGTATAATCCTGCGCGCCTTGCACACGTACGTACGAATCATCGCGAAGCATTAGAACTACTTGTGCATCAGGCTATATCGCGAGAGAGAGAGAGAGAGAAAATACGTGTGTATTATAAGAGTCGCTGGCTGCCTCTGCGCTGCTGATCTGCAGCAGCCAGCATTGCATGTGTACAACGCGCAGACGCAAGCGCGGCTGGCCATAGCGCGCAGGATTACTACTGATTTCGATGTATATACATAGCAGACGCCCTACAGGCTCCCTTGTATTTTCGCATTTTTTTCTTTTCTTCTCTATCTCGTGACATTTTTCAAAATTCTACGGCGTGCACTGCGAATTTTTCCGCAGCCTTTTGTTTATTTCGAGAAACAGCCTCTCACGGCGTTGCTCATGCGTATGACTAAAATTTTCGAATATCACGCAGGATCACCGGCGGACAGCACGGATAGCTTGGAAATCGGAGATGAAATTCTCGAGGTCAACGGACGCACTCTCGAGAACGCAACGCATTCCGAAGTCATCCAGCATATACATCAGGTAATGCATACGCATTATGCGCGCAGTCACATAGAATAACCGTATACGCGCGTCCGTTCGGATTAGGCGTATCGAAGCGCGCGTGACTATTCAAAAATCTGTAGATTTTCCTCGATCACGCAACGCGCGCCTCCTCTTCTCTCTGTTGCAGTGCATCAAGTCCCGAACAATATGTCTGCGGGTCCGTCGGAGGAGCGGCAACAAAATGGGTGAGTCAATTCGGACTGCCGGCGCGCGAACATACCGTAGATTTTTGCGAGAGAGGCGCCTAGCGCAAAAAGCGCTACGAATACCCGATCCCACACCGCACTTGGACGATTTAGCGCCGCCAGTTGGGTTGTATAGGAGGTATACACACACATACAGCAGGCAAACCACGACAGCGAGTATATTGTATCTATACGGCGTGTACAGTGTCCGGTATACTCGGGCAAGTTCGGCAGCGCTCGTGCCTCTCCGCTGCACAGGTTGAAACGTACGGGCTCTCGCGGGCCGCGTTCGCCAGGTAAATAATGCGCTCCTTCTCCGTCTCTCTCGCGCTCGGCAGCTCGCGCGCTCACCTTCCCTCTCCTGCTGCGGCCTCTCACTGTACTCACATTTACACACAGACACGCAGACACAGGCGCAGGCCGACTCACTCACACACACACACAACGTCGCACCAGGTGAGTAGGAGGTGGAACTCTGGAGAATGCAGACGCAGGCGAATGTTGGATATAGCAAAAGCGAGTGCGAGCGAGAGAGGGAGACAGTAAGAGAGAGAGAGATAGAGAGAGGATCGAGCCGGCACGAGGCTGTGGCAATACTATGGACTCTGGAGGTGACTGCTGCTGCTGCTACTCGCTAGCACACGGCACATACGTGTCAGTTCAACTCCTGATCTTTTTCACGGTGCTTCGCGGGTGCGCGAGCGCGCGCGCCAGACCGATATACGTATAGTGTCGGCCAGTTTGTAACTCGTCCGTCCGTTTCTCTACGCCCGAATAAGTAAGTGTTTAAAGAGTTTTGCTCGAGTGCCGTGACACTTGGTGAGAAAGAGAGAGAGAGAGAAAGAGAGAGCGAGAGAGCGAGAAAGAGCAACTTGGTTTGCGAAGATTCTAGTCCTCTCCGTGCCCGAGTGAAAGTCATTTTAATACAGTGCGACGAGTGTTGCACGTGTGCGCTATACGACGACGTACGCCCATCGACGGCTCGTTTATTATCTGTATATGTTACACGTATGCCGTGCTGTATAGATCGTACGGCAGCAGACGTTGTAAAGCGTGTGACGTACGCGTCAACTCGGCTCGATGACATATCCTGGATTGGCCAAACGCTTTGACATAGCCCGAAGCCACCTCTCGCAGCCTGTTGACGTATAGGATTGTAAGTCAGCTTTTCTCCGCTCTGTCTGCGAATGTGTGCAGTGTCTCTGTGTGCCCACGTATGTAACGCAAAATGAATCGTCCTTTCTCGCAATATAATGCCAACTATATCCTTTCGCAACGATTTTATCGACACGCTCTCGTCTATATAAATTCTCTCTTTCTCTCTCTCTCTTTCTCGTCAGAGCATAATATATCAGTGTAGAACGCATTACACACGTCAAGTCCTCGGCTCGTGTATTTTTTTTTTATTTTTCGACTCCGCGCGCAATTGCGAATTGTAATTAAGCAAACGATACGAAACGCGCTGACAGCGCAGCTGACGAGTTTCGCGCGGATATATAGTACATGCACGTACATGTATATACGTGCACGCCGAACATTATATAGCCTGCCAGGATGTGACATTCGAGCGGAACTGCGGGTATAAGCAGTTATCTAGTATAACAGTGGCGGTGATGTATGTATAGAGACGAGCGATCAGCGCTATATGGAACGCAAGTTTTGCCTTCCGATTTTTCCATTCGACACTGCGCGCGCGCGCTCTCGTCCGCGCGCGAGATTTCGGCTCTCGCGCGCCGATCCCTCTATAACACAGGTATATTGTAATGTACGCGGGAATTACGAATGTGCGTGTAAAAAAAGGAAAATAATAATAATGTAATAACGATAAATGTAAAGCGGAATAGTAGAGCAGAACGGCGTGTGCGGCCAGTCCCGAGTAGGTGGCTATATACACTTCTCGGCTAGTGCTTAGTGCTTACACTCGCTGGTCGTCGACCCGATGGTCGTTCACCTCCACACAGCCGCACGGAGTACAAACACACACACACCACATCTCGTTGTGTGTATACGTTAATGCGCGATAAACGCGTGACCAATAATAATCGGTGCGCGCAGCGGTATGATTGTTACGAGCAAAAAAAGATCGATATGCAAATTTTCTCTGTATATGTGTGTGTACGTCGCCGGAGCTGCTGCTGCTGCTCGCGCTCGCGCTCGAAATAGGTCAAGGCTCGCAGCGCGCGCGATGCGAGAGAGAGAGAGAGAGGAGAGGAAAAAAGAAGAGAGAATTCTCGCGATGCGCGCAAGGGATCTTTTCGAAGTTGAAAGTGCGATAAACGCAATATTGCGATCAAAACATTCCCCGCGCGCGCGTGAGACTATATATAGCTTCGATGCGAGAGAAGCATGAGGGAGAAAGAGAGAGAGAGAACATTTTGTTTCGAGAGAAAGGAGGGAGAGAAAGAGAGAGAGAGACTGCTATCGCCGCCATAAGTATACAGTTAGAAAACTGGTTCTGCTCCTTCTGCACGAGAGACAAGTCGAGATTTCTCTCTGCACCTCTCCTCTCGATTCTTCTTATTACTTCTCGCCGTTGCTCTCCGGTTCTCTCTCTCTCTCTCTCTCTCTCTCTCTCTCTCTCTCTCTCTCTCTTCTCGAAATATTCATTTTTCACTCCCGTACAACCAATGTCAACAACAACAACAACTGCGACTCGTGTACAAAATCGATCAAAGATGTATGTAAACTCGAAATCAATGTATATACTGCGTGCAACAGCAGCGATTGTATATGTAATGCGCCGAGATGCAGTCGAAAGGATTTCTGTAACGCGCAGCGCAATCGAAAGCTCTTCCGCCCGAGCTTTATACAGCGTGCGTACTGTGCAACGCACGAGCCGCCGACTCTCTCGCGCGGCGCTTTTTTTTATACCACGCGCGCGTTCGCTTCCAAATATAAACGCGGGTCGCTGAGCTTCTTGTCGTCGTGGAGCTAGCGCCGTAATAAGACAGTGATTCGCCGGCTGCTGCGCCTCGAGCACGTGGCTTCCTCGAATTTTTTTTGCCCCTCGCTTTCCTCGCATCGCCGGTAAAATTAATTGATACCGAACGAGATTTTCTCGACCATTGTATCCGTATATCAGCTTCGCCTGTGCGCGTGTATTATAGTCTCAAGTTCGACGGAGGCTCCCGTTCTAGAGTCCCTCGCGCTCGCGCATATAGATTCTATAATAAGCGCGCGCTCGCGCGACGGAGCTTCCGAAGTGAAGAAAAAAAAAGGCGGCGGATCCAGAGCGCGGACTCGAAAATAGTCTCCTCCAGTGTGCGCGTCGAGCGCCGACCCCGCGGTCTGCTGCCAGAGCCTCTGTCGTCGGTGACAATGCATAGAAATCGCGGAGGATTATAGGGTTCGCGGCGATCGAGAAAGCGGGAAGAAAAAAAAAAGAAGGCGATGAGCAAAGAGGAGCCGGTGATACGGCGGCGGGACAAGTCCCGGATCGGCTCGATTCTCGGGCGGATCTCCTGGTGCGGCTGCGGCGCCGAGTCGCGGATACCCAGCAGGCCCAAGTCGCCCGACAGCTGCCGCAATTCGCTGCTCCTGGTCGAGTCGCGGGGCAAGTCCCTCGAGAGGGACGAGGCCGACGAGAGCGACGACTTGGCGAGGCACTTTGATCTTTCGTCCATCAAGTTCATCGACGACGATGACGACGACGAGGACGACGAGGACGACGAGGATGGTTGCAGGATCGCCGGCGACGGGAAAGAAAATAGCCTGCTTATTTCGGACTGTCGGTCCAGCTGCGCTTCTGGTATACTTCGAAACAGTGTCTTCTTGCGCGTGAATAATGTATGCGGCTGTACAGAGCATTATGAGCTTTTCTTATACCTCGATCCTGACCTTCGCCGCGGCTCGGGCAGGGACGGACACGTCTCTATTGTACACCTCCCCCCTAAATAGATAGCTCATGCATAACTTAAAAATAACGATCGATTCTCGCGGACGCGACGACTGTGTGAGAGAGAGAAAGAAAACTGGGTTGTATATGTATAGTCGTACGAGTCGTAGGTAGAGAGGCGGATATATTTACGCGATGTGTGTGACCTCGAAATTAACCGAGCTTTTTTTGTCCTAGAAGTATTGGATGGACCAAATGCCGGAGGAATCAGGGATGCATGGGTCATTGCTGTGGAGAGGTGAGTTCCGACGTTGATTTTATAATGTATGCGCGTAGGCGAGGGAGAGAGAGGGATAGAGAGCCGCGTATAATAAAACGCTGTAACAATCCAATTTCTTTGATTGCAGGGGGGCACGAGAACGCTTGCAAAGGCTGACTGCCCTGAGGAATTTTCAGCCGCGAGATATACAAGCGATATTGCATCAACAGGTAAACTACTGGCCGTCGTGTATTATACCGCTGCTGCTCTTCCTTCGAAAAATTCATCATAGTATACTCGCGCTATACTCTTTTTCTCTCTACAGCGCGAGCGAGCGCGCGCGCGCGCATGCAAAAAATAGCGAACTTTACAGCCGGCATTTTTTATCTCCGCGAAATGCCTACTTGCGTAATGCCTAAAGCTGCCGCAGGAGCGGAGAGCTGTGTAATTACTCGGCTCTATTATTATTATCCGGCTCGAGAGCGTGTGCGGCTTCTGTGTTCCGGAGCGGGATGAGCGCGCGCGGCTATTGAAAAAGATTTAGCCCTTTCGGCTCGTAATCCTAATGTATACGACATGCCTCTCCGGCTCTGCGCCGCATACTCGACGTCTATGTATTTGTGTGTGTGTGTGTGTATATATATATACGTACGGACGTAAAGAAAGTCGAGAAAATGTCGAGAAAGAGAGAGAAAAAGGCCGCGCCAGCGAGATTAGCCCGCCGCCGATGCTGAGTAATGGGAATTTCATCTTGCTTGCAGATAACGGAAGGTGGAGCCGCCTCGACGAGCGACGAGCCTGCAGCCGAGAAAGATGCGACGAGCAGCCAGATCACGGTGACGCTTTCCGACAAGTTAGTATTGTATACGTATATGCATAGCATTGGATACGCCGCGCGTAAGAGTGCACGCACTCGCTGCATAAGGCGCTGCACCAGCGAAAACAGACTTTTCGCTCAGGCGAGCAGAGAGTCCTTAACTTACGTAAGACGCGCCGAGCGGACGTAACTCGGGCTCTTACGCGATGATAGAACGCCGATAAGAGAATAGAATCTCCGCTGAGCGGGGGGGGGGGGCGGGGGGCAAGGGCAGAGAGCTGCCGAGTTCTCGGTATAATGGTACTTACGCGTAACAAACAACTGCATATAGAAGCGCGCGAACGGCCAAGGTTGCATTAGCCGTAAATGCGCGCGAGCGAGCTACTCTTACGAAATTGCGATTGATTTCCGCGATAACAATGTGCGCGCTAAAATACACTTGTGCCAATTTTCCAGGGAGACGGACACTACGACGAGTGTTTACGTGGGACCGAAGCTCAGGAACGGCACGCTCGCCAAGGGCCAGCAGGGCAAGGAGGCGCAGCTGGAAAAGCAGCAGAGCTGCCCCGAGGACGCGCCGGCGGATCATTTGGTACGAACAATCAACGGCGAAACGTTCCTTGCTTATTCTCCCGTAATCGGCTGCGGCTCGATTTCACGCAATCGTTCTTCCGTTTTCAACAGACTGCGCTCCAGGTCGATGGGATTCGAAGCAGCGAGCGCCGAGCGAGCAGCCCCTTCCAGAATGGCCGCACCGAGGTGTTGATCGGCGAACCGGAGGGTGGTCCGAGGTCACCCCGCGGCTCCACCTTCTCCGCGGTCAATGATTCCACAGGCATCCTGAACGCGCCTGACGAGCGCGACTATCCAGAGCCGATACTCAGGTGCGTGTCCCCGCAAGGGGCCTTGCCAGTGTAATTGTAATTTATTGCCTCACCTGCAGCAGGGATTTTCTTTACCCACGAGCGGCTACGCAGCTTCTCTCCCTCACCTGCGTCTTAGAACGCGCATTATAGATGTCGTTAGTGTCGCCTCGTAGCGCCTCGTTGTCGTGTGTGTCAGTGTGTGTGTGTGTGTGTGTATATAGGTATTCCGGAGGCCGCCGGCGGAATCATCGGATATATTCACAATTATTAGATTAGTGTGTGTAATGCTAATAGTTCCGGTACATGCTGTCGACTGAAACAAGCTCTTTTGCACGTACTCCCCGCAATATTTGCTTTTAATTTTCTCCGTACCATTTTGCAAAACAATGGGTGAGGATAATTGCAAGAGATTAGCGCATACCACGCGTATTTACGTCTCACCTGCGCTGCAGAATTTTAACTCGCGCTGAATAGTTACTGCTGCGTGGCTCTCTCTCTCTCTCTCTCTCTCTCTCTCTCTCTCTCTCTCTCTCTCTCTCTTTCACTGGCGGCTTTTCCCGCTACGGCTGAATATTGAAATTTTTTTTCCTCTCTTTTTCCTAAAATACCGGCCAGTTGACATTCACTCTCTTTTCGAAACGACGGTAATTGGCCGATAGGCAAGTGTAACGTGTATAGAGGCGCGCGTTACACAAGAAAAACAAAGGCTCGCTCGCGGCGCGCACCGGTTGAGGACAGGAGCGCATCAATTGTTCGGTCTCGCATGTAGGCACTTCCGGCTCGGACGCGAGTTCCGCAGGTTCCGCTATTCGAATTCACGCAGAGAGAGAGAGAGAGAGAGAGAGAGAGAGAGCCCACACTCACACGCGTCATATAGAAAGAGAGACCCGTACACACACTCATCGCGGAAGAAGGCAAAAAGGCATGAGGCGCGCGCAGAGAGCGGTGCATGCGCTCCCGCAACGTACAATCAAACGCTCCAACACTCGTGCGCGGCTGGTCGTTCCTGGTGCAGAGGCGCGCAAGGTACAATGAAAAAAGGGAGGAGGAAGAGTCGGGAATTTTAAGTGCGCGCTATGGATTCGAGCGGATGGACAAAACCGCGCCTCGCGCTCGCTCGTCGGCTCGGCTCGCTATATGGCTCCGGTCTCTCTCTCTCTCTCTCTCTCTCTCTCTCTCTCTCTCTCTCTCTCTCTCTCTTCTCTATTGTGCGACCTAATTTCCAGGAAAAGGCGCATTTTTTTCTTTCATCTGCATGCGCGCACAGGCTCGTCTATATTATATATATGAAATTCGTGAGGGGAAATGAAAAACTCTTCATCGAATGTACGACCGGTACATGATTATACGAATTTGATGCGTTATACATTGTCAACGAATGAATCGCTGTACACTTATACGCGACAGCTAATCCGTAAATAATTAAATATGTACAAAGAATTTTCATCTTATTGTATGCAGAGCGTATGCGTATGGAAGACTGCATAGTGAATGTGCGTATGTGCGGCTGCAGCGGAGAGGCCCACTGTCAAGGTTGTGCGCGCGCGCGCGTGCATAGTCGGCGAGAGGAGATTTTTACGACGCCCTGCGCACAAGATCGACTTTATGACAAAGGCGTCCGGCGCGTCGATGAGAAAAAAACCGAAAGCCGCGGCAGCAGCCATCACACGAGCCCTCCGAGAAACGAGGAGGACCGCGGCGAGGCTGGAGCAGAAGAAAGAAATAGTCGACGGACGTACAATGCGCTGTGTGTACGCGCAAACTCTATTGAGAGGAGAGCCCAAGCAAAAACTGACGAGTCTACGACTGGTGTGTATAATGGAAAGAGGAGAACGTGCGCTACATGATAATGAACATGCGCATCGATATAGCCTCGGTAGCCTTGTCATCAGCCTCGAGTTACTACAAGTGTTTAAATTTTTACGACTAGAGATTTGAGAGCCACTGCTCCCAAGAGAGCAAGAGAGAGAGAGAGAGAGAGAAAGCTAAAGAAAGAGAGAGAGAGAGAGAGAATCAGTGGGAACGCGCAAAAGTTGTCGCAAGGTCCATAAGGATCGCAACGACCGGCATTCAAAAGTCCGGCTCGGGGAAAAAAGCGAACAAGGGCGACAATCACAGCGAGCTATAAACGCGTTGATAAAACTTTATACGACCGGAACCAGTGTGTGTACCGTGTATGCATGTGTGCGGCGCGGCTGCAGTACATTTCAGTTTCAGGTGTGAGCGCGCGCTTATGTATGTATATATAGCGGCCGGCGTGTATAATGTACTCTGCATACCCGCGGCGCAACGCGAGAACGTTGAGAATCCCTGCGCCTCGCTCGCTTGCTCGCTCTCTTCGCTCGACGATACACCTTCGAGGACTGAAGGAGTCGAGGCTGTGTCTATAGGTATACGCGTATAAACGCGGCGGCGGCGTTTTCTCCTTCGCGCTCTCTCTCTCTCATTCTCCACTCGTTCTGCCGACTAGAATATAATCCTACCTCTCGGTGGCTCTCGCACGGCGGAGAGTAGCTCCCGCGCGACTCTGCATCAGCGAGTATAGAGAGCGGTGTACAGTATACGAGAAGAGAGAGAGAGAGAGAGAAGAAAAGTGATTTTTCCTATAGTCGGAGAGCCAGCAGCCTGGGAGCTCGGCTCGGAAAATGCCTCTTGGGAAAATTCTCCCACCACAGGGTCGCCGCTGCCGCTCGTTCGGGGCGGGCTCGGAATGCATTCGTCGTTGAACCTGCTACGACTCAGCAGCGTGGAAAAGCCCGACTCTCTCTCTCTCGCTCACTCTCTCGTTCTCGTTTCTCTCCCTCTAAAGCATTGTATATGTATACGCGCGCACATGCCGCGCTCTGCGACTATAGAGGGCTACCTGCGCGCCCCAGTCCCCCCGACCCTCCGTGTAGTTACATAAAGATTCGGCGGTGATGAGACACACGCGCGCGCGGCGGGCAGGTTGGCCCTACGCAAACGCGCACCTGCGCTTCCTGTCTACTTAATACACATTCGTCTCGGCTCGCTGCCTCGCCGGTGCGCGTATATATGTATGCCATACGTACTCGCGCTCCAGACACGCACAGATGGACAAGTCTTTATCGCGTGTCCATATGCGTGTGTTTGCGCGCACGTATATATGCACGTTGTACGTATAGGACGACGACGACGACGACGAGCTATACACCCATCATCTGTGCAGGCGCCGCGCGCGCGAGCACGAGCCAAACAACCGAGATAGCGGCGGGTATTTAGCGACGAGACAATATTATATCTGTATCCGACTATCCGTACATTGTGTGTATTATTGTATCGCTCGTGCAGCCGCCGACGACTGTCGACGTGTAGAGAGAGAGAGAGAGAGGGGTAAGCTCGTCGGAAAGATAAGCTTTCGATATCGCTGTGCGAGTATCAGGTGTATGGAGCGCTGCGTTATATATATGTATATGCGTGCGTATATTAGAGGCGACGGTACACTGCTTAAATATAAGAGATAAACCACGTCACATTCCAGTGTGACCGCGCGGGCGCGGAGTCGCTGACTCCAGTTCTCATGCACCGTGTGTGTATATGCGTATTATATACGGGGAAAGAGAGAGACGAGAGAGAGAGAGAGAGAGAAAGACGGCCGTGGGTGCAGCGGGCGCAGGTATATATCGTATATCGAATACACGAGTATAATATAAGATCTTCTCGGGGATATATTATTGTGCCTCTCCGATATGCCGTCGTTGAGCTGCAGGACCTGCTCCGGCGAGTGTGACAATTGTACCGGTCGCTGCCGCGACGCGTGCTGGGACTACCTCGAGCGCATCAGGAGTCGATGTCCGTGCATCAGGTGAATTTTTTTTTCTCTCTCTCTCTCTCTCTCTCTCTTTCAATCTCTCTTGAATGAAAAAAAAATACATGTAACTCTAGCCCACACGTCGAAGGTGGAGCTCGTCGGATCGAGCCGCCGATCTCGCGTGTATATTGTAAAGCGTATACGTATATTCCAGCCACCGCCCAGACCAGCTGTTGTATATCTAGAGGCTGTTTAGTATAGCGATCCTTGTATACATATACTTGTGAGACATTACGTAAGAGCTAGTGAGACACACGCGCAGCAGCTATATAGATAGGTGTATATAGGTGTGCGCGCATGCTCATGTGGAATCGGCAAAATTTCCGCAGCGCATAGCAGAGATTTCAACGCCGTGCGGCGAAAAAGTGCAGCCGAGAAGTGCCGAGGAGTTTATACAGGCCGAGAACCGAGAGAGCTTCGTCTGCCAGCAGCAGCAGCAGCAGCAGCCTGCAGCAGCGGCAAATAGCATGTACACATAGTGGGGGAGGACGTCGAGCGGCGGCGGCGGCGGCGGCGGCTGAGCAATGTGCAGCAGCACAGAGAGCGGGCGAGAGTAGGGGCCCCGCGCCGCACATGCAGGTATACAGTCCGTGCGCCTGTGTATACCTATCCTACATGCGTAAGGTGCAGCAGCGGCGGCGGCGGCGGCGGCGCTCTGTACAGGCGAGCGAGCGAGAGCCCCGCGCGTATAAGCGCTCCGCTGCCATCGCAGCCGAAGCCAACCAACCAGCCAGCCAACCTCAGTCCCGCTCGAACGGCGCTCTCGAAAAGTCGGAGCGCTCGATCGCTCGGCCCCCGGCGCGCTTGTGCACTTGTAACACCCGATATTGTATGTCTCCTGTGTAAAGAAGCGAAAAAGAAAACGTCCGCGCAGCTCCCGCTTATCGCCTGGCGGTGTATTGCCTCTGTGTATTACCTGGCCGCTGTGTGTGTGCGCGGAGTCGTAGCAGTGCGCGCCGTCTCGCCGTCCACTTTGTACACGAACGCAGGCGTATATAGGCGTACGAAGAGAGAAAGAGAGAGAGAAAGAAAGAAAATCGAGCTTCGCCGAGGACTGCAGAGATGCGGCAAAGACTCGAGCGAGCGGCTCCGCAGCAGCGATCGAGCGCAGCGACGCCGATTTCTACCTGCAGCCCGCTGCCGAGGATATAAGAGATCACGTTCTTCCTCTCCTCTCGTCTCGGCGATGTGCGCCCCGGTGCTCCCGGTGCTGTTCCGTTGAAATCGCTTGTCCGTTCGCCTCCGCGCGTTACAAGCTCCGTGTGCAATTCTGCACACACATAATACAAAAACAAAGGCGACATAGTTGTCGCGGGGTCGATTTCTCGATCTCCGCGCAAACTTGTATAAAGCAAAGGTGGGCCTCTGCTGCTGCTGGAGCGAGAAAGAGAGAAAAAAAAGATTCCTTGCCTCCGAGCGAGTCTACTGCTGGTGCGCGCGGATTTTTTTCCGCGTACTGTACGCGTAAGGTCGAGGAGAAATCGGACGGCACGCCATGAGGATCCTGAAAACGCTGCACTGGTACGAATCGTCGCAATATATCGTATACATTATAATGCTCCTATCGAATATTTATGTACGCCTCCTTCTCTCTCTCTCTCTCTCTCTCTCTCTCACTCGCGGGCAGCGCGGCAGCATCGCATGCAAAATACGAGCGGTGCAGCTGTCGAGTCACCGCGCGAGAATCTTGTGCGTCACGCATGTGCTGCTGCTGCTGCTGCTATGCTACTCGTATTATATTGTCTCGCGTCTCTTTCTCTCTCGGCTCGCTCGCTCTCTCGCTTCAAACACGCCCACGAGGGCTGCTGCGGGGCGTACGATGAAACGAAGCAGAGACATTATACACGCGAGTAGCATTTTCAGTATCGGAAACTGTCTAAAAATTGTACTCTCTCTCTCTTTCTCGCTATACTTTTTTCAATCTCTCGCCGCTCTCTGTGTATCCGCGACGCAGCGAGTTTCTCGCCAAAGTGCCAAGGCTCAGCGCGGGCAAAGCTACAGTGCCGAGGACCCGAGAGCTCAAGCGACGAAATGCCATTAGGTTCGTGTGTCTGTCCCCGTCTCTCTCTCTCTCTCTGTATGTGTGTGTGTGTGTCTCCAAGTCTCTGTTGTACAGCTCCGCTGCGATTTGCCTGCGAAAATTTGCGTATAGACAGCCATTTGTAGAGACGTAGTTTCGCTCGTGTATTGTATCACGCGTATTATAGCGTATGCCCATTGCGATACTCGTATATATATAGGGCTATATCACCTCGTCGCGCGTACACGTGTGCAGGGCGCACCGAGAGCCGACGATTTTTCGGAAGAAATCGGCGTAGGGAGAGAGGAATCGACGGGAAAAGAAAAGGCGAGCCAAGAGCGCGCGCGCGCGCTCGCAGAGTCGCCGCAGGAGAATTTGATCCCGGCCGGCTTGAGAAAACGAGTTTTGCCCTCCCTTTCCCCTCGTCCTCCCCCTCCTCGCCTCCTTTATCTGTCTCTCTCTCTCTTTTTCTCTCTCCCTCTCTCGCTCGGTTTACGCAGAGGGAATTTCGACGCTTCAACGCCGCCTGTCTCGAAGCGATCGACGACGACGACGACGACGACGACGACGACGACGACAAGGAGAAACGATTCCGATTTTTTTTTCCTTTCCTCGAATTGTGTGTAACGCTCGTCTAGGCGTGTGTGTGTGTGCGCGCGCGCGCACCTCGACGTTTCTTCCTCATTCAAACTCTTCTCCGCATATATATACTTATAAAGCGAGAGGCTCCGATGTGTATAACGTACGGAAGCGTATAATGTCGCCTTTGTCTCCCGCGGCCAAACTCTCATTGTCTTGCTCCTTTTTTTGTTGTTGTTGTCGTCGTCGTCGTCGTCGTAGTGTGTAGCCCTTACGCCGAGCGTATTATAGTAACATCTATACTCCATTGAATTTAGTTGTGTACCTGTATATATTGATATAAAGCGCATTTACCAGCACTTGTGCACAGTGAGCCAGAACACAGACCGACAGTTATGTATTATATGCTCCCGTTGGCCTTTCTCCTTTTTACCTGCGTATTATATACACACCGAATTCGCCTTCTCGGGGGCAGAGAGCCGCGTTCACGAGCTGTATACGAGAGCCCGCCGCGTAAAGATTGTAATTTTTTTCTCTCTCCGGAGTCGAAGAATAATGTGCGCGCGCGCAGTTGTAGCCGCTTCTAATACTGCGCCTGTATATGTATAGTGTACGCACTGTTTTGGCCACGCGACGACAACGACACACGCGACGACTTAGTGACTGCGGCTCGAGCGCATGTAATATAGTGATCAGCCCAGGGGGGGGGGGGAGGGGGGTCCCCGAATGCAGCGATTGCCGCAGGTGCGTCGCCGAGTGTGCAGCTGCGGCAATGGTGTATAACGTGTACGTATACAACGCACCGCGACGAAACGCACGCGCCGCGGTGTGCGTCATCGCGGCTTTCCTTGCTTGCGATTACCTATAAATTTTAATATCACGAGAGACAGACCGCTGCACGTATGTAATGCGCGCGAGCCAGTCGGCCGATTGTGTACGTATAGTGTATGTGTGTGTGTGTGTGTGTGTGTACGTAAATAGAAAGTAGCGCTGAATCATACTTAATCATGTATATAGCGTATATGCATTATACACACGTGTGCACCGAATACAATGCGCGAGAACGAGAGGACGAATGGTAATGGCAACGGGACTAATCGGCTTTTTGGCTTTTACTTGCAGGTCGCGCAGCCGGAACAGCAGTGGCGTGCCTGGCCTTACCCCGCAGCACCAGCAGCAGCCGCAGCAGCAGCAGCAGGAGGCGGGAGGCCAGTCCAAGGAGCCTGCGGGCCCCGATGCCATGTGGGCCCCGGGCTTCCGGGGCCACCACCGGGAGCTGCCCGTCGACGTGCCCGACTCCCTCCTCCAAACGGCGGCCTATCCCAATAAGGTAATAAAGAAAGTAGACTCACTGGCTAACGTCTGTCAGAGTGCCGAGCCGCAGTCGCCCCCGAGCCGCGAGCCAACGGCGGCGCCGCCGCCAGCACCGGCTCCCCTTACCGCTAGCCGTATCTCCCTAGACGCTCACTTTACCGGCAAAGACAAGCGCATTATCGAGGAGAATTCCGCATTCATTATTCAAGAGCACATTGTCAAGGATCCGTTCAGGATTAGCTCCGACGACGAGGACGACGTTGAGAAGCTCGAGCTGGACGTCGACGAGATCGAGCTCGAGCTCGAGGTCGATCCCTGCCGGTTCCAGGGCCACAAAGAGTCCAGCGTCGACGCCGACGAGGACTATCCCTTCGCCAAAGAGGACTACCCGACGATGCTCAAGACCTGCAGCGACGAGTCGGCCAGTCCCAGAAGCTCGTCCGGCAGTTCCGACAGCACCGTGCCGCTCGACGCCAGTCTCGTCGTCGGCATCGCCCCCGCGGCCCAGCCGCAGCTCGCTCAGATATTCGCCAGCAGCACGTCCTTCGACAATCCCGCCTACGGGCTCTCCGATCTCCAGGATCTCCAGGACTTCGAGAACTTCGTCATGAGCAGGCCCGAGCAGATCACCGACTTCGCCCTCCTCATCGGCGAGAAGAGCCTCGACAAGCTGCACCACCACCACCACCACCACCACAACAACAACAACGACGACAAGAACAAGAGCAGCGCCAGCGCTAGCGCAGCCGTCGCCGCGGCCGCGACGAGCAGCGCCGTCAAGGCCAGCGGCACTAGCACCAGCACCCCCATCAGCGCCGGCAAGGCAAAAAAGTCCAGCAAGCCCAGCAGCAAGGAGCCCGAGTCCGAGGGCCTGCTGCGCGCCGGCTCGAGCGACGAGCTATCTCGCAGCTCCAAGCAGCTCTCCTCCATGCCGCGCATGCGAAAAAAGAACAAGCAGCAGTCGTCGAGTGGCTACTCGACCCTCAGAAGTGAAACGTCCACGGATTTCGATCAGGTCGATCACGCGTCCTTCCTCGTCGTCGGGGCCGCCGGGAAAAGCTACCGCGAGGTGGCCGTCGACTGCCCCGCGGATTTCGTACCGGTGACCAAGTGCCATCCGGTCTATCCGCCGCCGGGCAGCCTCGACACGAGAAGCGCCAGCGAGAAGCACGCGAAAAGCTCGAAAGACAAAAGCAATAAGCGCGCTAGCGACGCCGAGAGGGATAAGGAGAAGGAGAACGAGAGGCCGATCGACGCGAACGCGCTCGAGTGCCCCAGCAGGAAGGTAAGGTCGAGCTCGAAGGTCCGCAGCTTATTGATCGAGGGCTTGCAAACTCTAAAACTCAGCGCACCGCGCGGCCTACCCGAGCAGCAGCGCCGGCAGCAGCAGCAGCCGCCGCCGCCACAGCAGCGTCAGCGGCAATCATCCAACAAACGCTTTGCCTCATGCACCACCCGCACCTCCTGCACGCGCACTAGCACTCGCTCTCGCACTCACACAAATCACGCTAACAACACCATCGTCATCGCCGAGTCCCAATCGCTCGACGACAGCCTGTCCAAGTCCTTCGTCTTCTCGGCCGGCACGGCCGCCAAGCTCAAGCGCTCCAAGTCCCGGGAGAACCTCGTGGAGCTCGAGGCCCGCTGGCTCAGCGGCGGCCTCGACCCCGAGCGCGAGCTCCTCGAGACGGCCTTCATCGTCGAGCGCAACCAGAACTCGAGGAATTCCCTGAGGGAGCTGACTCCCGATCGTCGCGGCACCGCGACGACCGACGAGTCGCCCAACACCCAGAATCTGAATAACTCGAGGCTCTCGTTGGCGTATCGACGCTCCAAGCGCTACGACGTCCTCAAGAACGACGTCGACGACGACGACGTCGACTCGTCGCCGCCGCCGCCGCCGAGGCTGCTCTCGAGGAGCGAGCTCGATCTCTCGGGCAGCGACTCGCGAACGAGGCTACGCGCCTCGCTGTCCGACTCGCAGATCGTAAAGAGCGACGAAGCCGGCTCGAGGACGAAGGACTTTGTTGTCGGGGTACGTGGAGCGATTTCCCTTGAGCAGGACGACGACAGGCCAGACTTTGGGATCGAGGTAAATTTCAAAGATCTTTCTCTCCCTCTCTATAATCTCTGTTTCTTCGCTCAACTCGACTTTCCGATAAACATTATACTCACTCTGCCATCCTCATCACACAGGCGCATCGTAGACTAACACCGTAGAACAAGTAGTGAAAACCTCCAGCATGCGAGCAGGTGCAGGGAGAAAAAGTCGGACGTATATATATATACGTATAGAAACTGCACGAAATTTACGATTAATCTCGTATGTGATCTTGTGGCAATTAATGCGCTGCGGCCTCCGCGCGGCTAACTAACCCTCGACGAGACTCGAATATACAGTAGATGATTATTGACATACTTGTCTTCCAGGCACACACGCATAGTCCTCGTGGCGGTTCTAACGAATCGCCGAGAACAAAAAAAAAAGAAACGAGAAAAAAAAATTGTGAGACGTGTCGTAGCCTCCATCGAGGCGATGTGTATTGTACAATATATCCACGCAATCCTACGTTGAGCAATCAATCGTATCGCATACGTGCATATATCGTGTAAATACACACACACACACGAAACACGCCACTATCCATCGGAGAGATAAAAAAAATATATATACGAGTTACTTAATACAAAGTCGCGCGCGCTCTCCCCCCTACTCGAGAGTGAGAGAGCGCGCAGTCGATATTCGGGTCGCAGCGAAAGAAAAAAGGCATATGGGTGAATTTTGCAGGCCGGGCTGAACGGCGTGAAGCCGGCGATACCACCGAGAGACCAGAAGCGCGCCCCCGCCCGACCGCCCAAGGATAATCTGCGGATCAGCGCCCAGAACAACAACGTCGAGGAGAGCGAGCCGACGACGACTGCTGCTGCTCCGGTCGCCGCCACCACCACCGCCGCCGCCGCCGTCGTAGCCGCTGCCAAGAGCGAGCACACGCCCCAGCAGCTGCAGTCCCAGCGCAAGTACCAGGTATATAGGAGCCGCTGAGCCAGAGAGAGAAAGAGAGATAACGAGTACAGCGCGCCGCTTTTGATAACCCATTCGAGGCGCGCGCGCGCGCGAGAGAGAGTCGTTATCTAGGTATTCAGGCCAGTCGCCGGAGAGCCCGAGAAGACGAGAATAGGAGAGTAAAAGAGCGGGAGAATCGCAGCTGGAAGCCGGAAGAGTGCGAGGCTTTTCTCCGGCTTCTCGGCGGGCTATACACCGCACACTGCACAGCCCCGTCGTTAGATGACATATATTCTCTCTCTCTTTCTCTCTCGTCGAAACCGCGTGCATTATGCACTCGCTAATCTGCATATACCGAGCCTGCGATATACGTATGTGTAATTTCGTTCTGTTTTCTGCTTCTCGCGATACAGGAAGAGCTGTGGAAGCGCAAGGAGGAGGAGGAGCGTCAAGAGTACCTGAATCGCTCGCTACGCTGCTCGCAGAAGCTCCAGGCACTCGAGAGCCGCACCACCAGTCTCGCCGGACAAGAGAATCTCGGCTACACGCAGGATGAGTTCACTCCGTCGGTGGCGAAGCAGCAGCAGCAGCAGCAGCAACCTGCCAGTGAACCCGCCGAGGAGCTCGTCCGACCACTCAGTACGCATTGCGCTTGATTTTTTGTGTGTTTTAGGCGGCGATGGAGGAGGAACCTCTCTGTTTTGGAATTTTTTTTTAATGTATTTTTAAGAGGAATTCAGTCGAGTTGAAAAGACTGCGGTTGGCCGTGTCTTCGAATAAAAGTTAAATTTAATGAAATCATGTAAGCGAGCTAAAATCGAGTTCTCCGCTGAGAAGTTTATTGTAAAAGTTTAAGGGTTTTTTTTTATAATGTTATCAAGTTAAATTTTTTGTTCGAGAAGCTTCTGTCTCCACTGATTCTAAGATTCTGTTGCTCTCCGTTTAGCTTATGGCGAGGTCGTGGCGAGCCTCGAGAGGCTGCAAATCCAGCTGCGAAACATCAGCGGTAGCCTCGGCATCAGTGGACCGGGGGTTGAGGCCGAACTCGAAGCTGTTAGAACGCTACTCGTCCAGAAGCGTTTCGCCACCGCACTATCGACCCACCACGCACTCAAGGCCCGACTACGCTCCGGCAAGAGTCTCAAGCTTCACACCGACGATGCGTCCAGCCTCGCCAGAGACGTAAGCTTTTGTAATTGTAACAGTTGATTCGTCGTCTGCGACGCGGCTAACGATGCTGTTGTGATCCTAGTGCGTCGAGGTGCTCGAGCAGTGGAGCCAGCAGGCAACACCGGCCAGCTCTGCTGAAACGATAGCTGCGGCTGAGGAACTGCAGGCACTGCTCACCAGCTACGAGATGGAGGGCCTTCTGCTCGCTCACGATTCGGCGATAACGCAGGTCGAGGGGTTGCAGCGCAAGCACTCTACAGCTGGATACAGCGGTAGTCCTGGATCCCAACAGAGTGAGCAGAATAGCAGCCCCTCGGCCAGCTCTCGGGACGCCAGACTTGCCGCTGCTGCAGACACAATCAAAATCATCAAAATCGAAAAGACAAACGAACCACTTGGCGCCACTGTTAGAAACGAAGGCGATGCTGTCATAATCGGTGAGTTAATTTTATTGTACAGTTTTAGTCCAGCTTACTTTGTTTCGAGCTTGTATATAACTAGAATTTGTACCTATTCTTAGGTCGAGTGGTACGAGGAGGTGCTGCCGATAAATCCGGTCTTTTGCACGAGGGCGACGAGGTGCTCGAGGTTAATGGCGTTGAGATGCGTGGCAAAAGCGTCAATGACGTCTGCGACATACTCGCGGGTATGCAGGGTAGCCTTACCTTTCACATACTGCCAGCCCCAACGACACAACGCAACAATCTCAATCGTGGTCGTGAAGATGCTCAACAAGTAAGATCCAAAGCATATTAATATCAGCTACCGTTCCAGTCAGTCGACTGATCACGTCTAATTTACATTTTCTTTTGTCCTCATTCAGATTCACCATGTACGGGCTCATTTCGATTACGATCCAGAGGAGGATCCCTATATTCCCTGCAGAGAGCTGGGAGTGGGCTTTCAAAAAGGTGATGTACTCCATGTTATTTCACAAGAGGATCCCAACTGGTGGCAGGCTTATCGAGAAGGTGAAGAGGACCAAGCGCTTGCCGGCTTGATTCCAAGCAGAGCGTTTCAGCATCAGTAAGTCCTAAAATCACTTCTTAATCCTATTCATGAGTCAGTTTATCAGATAATGACATCTCATATGCTAATTATCATTTGTACAGGCGTGAGTCGATGAAGCAGACTATAGCTGGAGATAAGTCAACGGTGCGGGGATCGAAAAAATCCAGCACCCTGCTTTGTGCCAGAAAAAATCCAAAGAAAAAGAAGAGAAGTAAATTCGGCTCGAACTTTAATGATGATGGTTATCCTCTTTACGCCACCACCTCTATCGACGGTAATGCTCCTATGCACAAGATAGAATCTTTCGTGAAACATTTTTCTGAGTTTCTGATGTATAATTGTGAAATTTCAGATTACGATAGCGAGGAGGTATTGACATACGAAGAAGTGGCCTTATACTATCCCAGGGCAAATCACAAGAGGCCAATCGTACTAATAGGCCCGCCCAATATTGGTAGGCACGAGCTGAGACAACGACTTATGCAAGACAGCGAAAAGTTTGCAGCAGCGATACCCCGTGAGTTATATGGAATTTTTCAAACGTCAATCTTAATAAATAATAACGTAACATGATTGTTTATGCTGTTATCCTTTGTGCAGATACAAGTCGGCCCCGAAAAGACACGGAGGTAGATGGTCAGGATTATCACTTTATTTCGCGGCAGCAATTTGAATCCGACATTCTCTGCCGCAAGTTCGTGGAACATGGAGAGTATGAGAAAGCTTACTACGGCACTTCCGTTGAAGCCATCCGTACTGTTGTCAATTCTGGCAAAATTTGCGTGTTGAACCTTCACCCGCAGTCCTTGAAAATTTTACGTAACTCGGATCTCAAGCCCTACGTCGTATTTGTCGCACCACCGAGCCTTGAAAAGCTCAAGCAGAAGAGGATAAAAAATAATGAAACTTACAAAGAGGAGGAGCTTAAGGATATAATAGAAAAGGCCAGAGAAATGGAAGACAAATACGGTCATCTTTTTGACATGATCATTATTAACAACGACACGGATCGTGCATACAATCAGCTGCTTACAGAAATAAACTCGCTCGAAAGGGAACCTCAGTGGGTTCCAGCAACCTGGGTGCAATAATAGACGCCCCTTTACACAGTTGGGTTTAAGACACACGAATACCTCTACGGTGTTGATAGTATTGAGAGCGACGTCGTCACCTGAGCGCGTGCATATGTACATTACTTTATTTTACACTTTAATGAATCGATAGGTAATATAATTTATTTATTTCTTTTTTACTTTCTATCGTGTTTCGTTTAATAACAGTTATCTGTTGCTAAATAATTATTTCTTAGACCGTAGCGATCTGGAAAATCAGCTTAAGTTCAAAAGCACGTCTGGATTGACGAATTATAATCTATATGCATTCACTATTACTCAATGGAACAATAGTTTTTACACCACACACACGCTATGTAATTCCGTAGGTTTCGTAAATGTGCCCGTTTTTTATTTGAAAAAAGAAAAAAAATTACATCGGTCATGCAAGCGAATGCCTTAGACAGGCATAAACACTCAAACGCTTTGACACATTTTCGGTTGTTTTGTTGCATTTATTTCAAACAAGACTCAGGGCGAGCAAACTACGCAATCCAAGCGATTCATGTTGAAACAAGGAACTACTAGTAAAGTCGTGTTCATCATTTGCAAGACGACTTTCACAATATATACCTGAAAGAGGGCATTGCTATTGTTTTAATTATGATATAATATTATCATAATAATGTTTCTCTTTGAGAAATAAACTAATGTGCTCAGAGGCTACTTCCATAAAAATATTGGAATTAAGAAATACAACGCAGAATATAAAATTACTATAATAATAATAATAATCTTCAAAATTCAACTGTTCAATTGTACGATATGTTGCACTTTTGACATTTTAAACGTGAAATTTTTAATGTGATTGTTAACGTTTATAAATATTTACAGAATTCTTAATAAAAATGGTATTGTATGTTACGTGATTTATCGATATAAAAATAGATCTTTTCATGCATATACAATAAGTAGTAATTTAATTATTAAATATACTGGTTCAAACTTTTAAGATTAGTTTCCTACTGTTTTCAACATGATCGCACTTGGAATTAAAAAAATGCTTCAAATTTTTTTAATGTTTGCCAATGACTCTTTGATGAAAATAATTCCATTCAAATAGAGTGTAAAGCATCAAATAAGTGAAACATGATAGGTAAAAAAGTCGAAATCAATAACTTAAACATGATATAGGATAACTCACATTTGTTTAGAAAAAAGAAAAAAGTAACTCGTGTTTCAGACAAAAATTAAACTAAAAATAAATGTAGACTCGTTCAATGCAGTGAGTAGTCATATCTCGAGAAGTGTATTCGAGAACGCTGATTTATGAAACTGTGTAAAAAATAGACTTCATCGTTATGAAGTTCTGCATTGCTTGTTTTCTCAGCGGGTATGATATGAAAAAGAAAAATAGTATTACTGAACGTAAAAAGGTACTCTTTTCTTCGAATCATACGAAGATACTTTCATCGCTGTTAATTATCACCGATATAATACGTCCATTTCGTCCATCGTTTTTAAGAATTACTATCTCTCTTGTTTTGAAATGAGTGGTTAAAATATATAATGTACTTACCCACGGTGCTGTTTAGTTTTCAAAAAATTTTACATTTTTTAAATGGATCGAATTGTGTACTGTAAAACAGAAAAGTGTATAAAAATTTACCGAAGTGATTTTCTACAATGTTAGGCGACAATTAAAAAATGCGAATAACGGTTGCTCCTCTCGTTCTAAAATAACAATAACATTCGCAATTGGTCGCTACATAACGCTGTAGAAATTGTTTGCAGTACATAATTCGATCATTCGCTACGAGATGGATCGAATTTTGCAAATAAATTTTTACGTACATTTGGTACTTTATTGTGTGAAGCCAAATACTAAAAGTTACAAAAATCTCCAATGGACTGTAGCTAACAGTCTTAAGAATAAATTATTCGATAAATCGGAGCTAAAGCTAAAAATAAAAAATAAGACTCGTTGTGCCAATAAAATAAACCGTCGTCTAAGCCAGAAAAAAACGACTGCGAATTAGAAACAAATATATAAATAAATGAAATAATTATTAAATAAATGAATATATGTATATATCAACATATATACATATATACAAATGTGCCAAACAAAGGGACTTCGACAGTTCAAAATGCGCTCAAAAGGCACCGTACGATGTAGGATACGTCATTACTGTTTATGTAAATATCTGTGCAATTGTATAGAAAAGAGAAATGCAAAGTTATTATATATATTATAGTGTTAATTTTCGTGAAAAACTACGAGTAGTGCGAACTCTTCAAATAAATCTCGGAGAGATTTACGTATGCTTGATAATTGTTATATATAAAGTTACGGCGAAATTCATTACGACACAATATAAATTAATGTATCAGTTATTTGCTCTTATACATATTTTGTAGTAAATTTTAAGAAAATAAATAATTTATACAAGTACTTGCTATATTTCGATTATTTACAGAAAAAATTTGTTTGTTAGATATTATTAACGCTGCCAGAGAGATTTGCGAGTATATAAATGATTGAATGCAGCAATTGAAGAGTTCGCCAGAACTCCACCTATGGATATAGATCTATATAAAAACGTTATTATGATTGTGATGCCCTTCACCGTTTATTGCTCATGGTTATATTTTTAAGAAGTTAAAAGATGTAAATTTAATATATTATTGTACTGGTATTAATTTTATGTGTAACGCAAGCGTACAACGTTCATGAAAAAAATTATATAAAAGTTGTATATATATATTATATAAACATATATTATACGCACATACATAAAACGAGTCTATTCAATGCGTGAAAAGAAAAAGAATACAAAGTCGAGTGATGATAAATTATGGACTGTTCTGTTTTCTGCAATTCCGAATTCGTTGATGTTAAAAACATTCTGTGTGCAACAAGCAGCGAAACAGATTCTCGGTCTCATTATGGACCTATGAAACTCACAAGACAATTACATAAAAATCCTAATGCAAATTAGGTTTAATTACCGTAATACGAAGAGAGCTTATCGAAAAGAACACGATCACATTTGGAGAGTTTTCTTTTGAAATTCCTCGCCGAATACACACGAAAATTGTCGCGAGATTAAATAACGCGTATCTAAGTTATATAGCAATAACGGCGAATCATAAAATGCGAAAGGAGGTGAGACAGTGAAAAAATATGAAAAATATTAACATTTCGGTAATCGATTTCTGGAGTGCAGTGTATACCGTCTGAGTTGATATTAATACATGTATAGGCGAGGCGCGACGGTCGAAGCGGTATCTATAATAATAATATAAGTACACTGCAGTTTTGGGCAATCCTCAAATCGAATGCACCTTTTACCTGTAATAAGATCTACATCGTACTTGCCGGGCATGCATTGTTTTCGCCTGACAGTTTAAGTAAAAAAAATATTATATAGCGAAAGCTCGATAAATCTATAAGAATAAGGAGTGAGAGAGAGAGAGAGAGAGAGAGAGAGAGAGAGAGAGAGAGAGAGAGAGAAGGAGAGAGAAAGAGAGCGTGCACGTGAGAAAAATGACAGAGTGCGAGAATATGCGAAGAAGTTGTGATCAATTGTGCGGTGTGTATGCGAGAATCCCTGGAGAGGTTCCTTATTCTTTAATCCATTATGATTACTGGCGGATTTATTATATGATGATGATGATGATGGGCACGATATGTATGATATTGTGAAGGAGTTCAAATATACCTATATACTTGTACTCTCGCGAGTTGCTCTGGGCTATTCTGGAGTCATTATATAGATATGTACCTATAAATATATATATATAAATATATATTGTGTATTTTGTATATATATATAAATATATAAATATGGTTTTTAGAGTATTATAAGTATAAAAGTATTATTTTCAAAGTGATAGATATATATATAAATATGATAACGTGAAATTTTATTAAATTTCTAATGTATAAATATGATTTATGGAGATATATGTTGACAATGTGAACAAATTTTAATGCTCCCCCTCCCCACCCCAGAAAGATTTTGCAATATCGCCAGCGTCACAAACACACACACACACACATACACACATATACAGACACACAGACACAGAGCGAGAGATTGAGAAAAGGAAACCATCAACTCGACACCTAATATAATAATAATATAAAACGGCGTAGCAATTAATTTGCGTCTCGGAATTGAATCGACAGATCGACGGACTTATTATATACACAAGCTTAAGCCTGCGGCAACTTTTGCAGTATATACATGCGTTATACACATATTTAGGGTGACAAAAAAAAGCAATGCGACACGACGCGATGTATAATTATTATAAACGAAGTCGACGGTGTGAAACGAACTTACGCGATACCGATTGTTGTTTTCGAAACTTATACAAAAGAACACATAAGCGAGTTGTTTTGAGGCTGCAAATAAGTATTGAGTAATTTAGAAATGCGTTATGTTGTTGCGTATTATATATATTAGAAAAAATTAAAAAAAAAGAAAATCCACGAGGAGCGCGTGTGCGCGCGGTTCATTTTCGAGACACGACTCGATTCTCGCTAGAAGCAGGATGTTTACTATTTAGAGCAAAGCAAAACCAAAAAAAAAATGTAAAAAAAATTAAGTAAAAAATAAAAATGCGTTATCAATACAATAATTATTATATACGAGACTATCCGACCGCAAGAAACCGTGCCGACGATTCACGTTTCACCTCTACATTTCTGTTATGAATTTCCTTGAATAAAGGTTACTAATAACATTTAATTATTATTATGTATGTACCACTTGCAACAATTGCTCTTCCTCGCCATTCTCACTATACGATCATCTTCTGCAAAATAATTTAGTTTCCTGATGCGACGACTGTTTCAAAATTTTGAATTGCTGGACATATAGGGATCTGCAGCACCATCGAGTTCAGAAAACTGTTCATAGTACTACACAAGTACATTTGGCGAGATAACAAGTGTAGTGTGCAGTTTTGAATTTCGCAAAGCTTGTATATACATAATATACACCTGAATAATATCAAATTAATCAGATAAAATTTCGCTTGCTTTTCAGGGGTACACGACACTTGCTCGGCATGGATCTCGCGAAGGAATAACCGCAACTCTACGAATTTGTGATTCCATCGAAACTTTATGGTTTCAAAAGGGATGTTACATAAATTGCAGAGACACAACGCACTCAACACATCTGGTACAGCTTATTTTTTCTTCCGAACGGCATCACGGCGTGGGAAGAGCCAACGTCGCCGCACACGTCGATTCGCACAAGGCGAACGCCTTGTTGCATGCTACTAGCGTTGGATTGGCTAAAATCGCTGTTAAGCCAGCGGTACTGCCGTGGACGGCTCCTGCCCCAATGAAACACGCGGCGACCGCTGCTCCGCACGCCGCGTAGCACAGAGAGACGGAAACTGGCCCAGCGCTGGACGTTACGATGAGGCAGAGAAAAAAAAGTAATTTTATCGTCGACGCCATGGCTGAACTCTATATCTCAACCTGTGTAAAATTACAGCGTGAGATATTTTTGCGCAAAAGTATTATAAGGTTGTAAAAAATGGCATGAATCTTACGAAAATGTGTTGTTTCTATGACGGTCGTTGTTTATATCGAAGAGTACACCAGTACGCAATATACGCACTTCGAGTATGCACTGACGTGAACTGGAGATTTAGCAAGACGAGAGCGATCTTATCTTTCTCGAGAAAATGATGGCGAGGCTGAAAAACAAAAGCCTGATGCTCTTCTTGAAGTACACTGTTTGTTCGTTTACATGTCGTGAATACTACATATGACTTTAATGCAATTTATTGATGTTTAAATATGGCTCATCGCTCGACAGCCTCTCTTGAAGATAAATGGCATTTTTGCGCGTGAAATAAAAAATATTTTGCAATTTGCCGAAAATCGTTGGTTTCGCGCCAATTACACGCGGACACGGCGAGCAATACGTAATTTTTTAATTGTGCGTTATCAAAACTGCAGAATCTACAGAAAATCTACAGAATCGCAGCATATTGCGTTACACGGCAGTCTATAAATAGATTCTCCCGGAATGAATTCGGTTACTCCATATACGTATATAAAATAATGTAATCAGAAACTGTAAATAGTGCTTGTGTTTATTTTGATTTCCTATACAATACTAATCAAAATATAGAATACGCGCGAATCGTATGTGTAAATATATTGTTTATTTTTCGAACAGCATTTACTAATATACGGGAAAGAACAGTTGAATGTCACGAACTATTTGCAGGTGTAAATTTATTGTACACATACTCAAATAATTTTAGCTATAGTGTCATGCTCTCAATAGATCCGTCTTTAAATGTCATGAGAAGCGACGATAAATGAAAATCAAAAACGTTACAGTACAATTGTATAAAATATTGTAAGCATACAGAAATCAGCCATATCCGTTAAACTTTGTCGAAGCCTCAATGAAATACCGAGTGAGCTTCTAAAAGACAAGCGCAAATTGTATAATTACGAAGTAAACAGTAAAAAAGACTGTGTTTCTTGTATTTAAAGGGAACTCACCGAAATACAGTCCGCAAAGTGTTTGAAAATAATCCAAACGCTATCCACGATCTCGACACTTCGGCAGAACGAGCGAGTCTGATGGCGAAGGCGACGCCGCGTCTTACTTTTGCACCGTCTCCGTGATTTTTCGGTTTCTCTGGAGTTCAATCGTCCGATTCCGCGGTATCTCTGCGTCTGTGCTGTATCGCAAGCAGCGACGGCCAGCGACTCGGTCGGTAAGTCGGAAAACTGCATTACCCCATTGTCGATACGAAACAGTGGTCTCAAAAGTAGCCCCAAGATCCCCGCGAACGTTTGAACGTATAATGTTAGATGAAAAAAAGTGCTTAAATATAAAAAGTGAATGTACGATAATTACTTAAAAATTAAGAAAAGAAAAGTTACTACAACAAAAATTTGTTTTTTACTTAAATTATAATTATAAATATTCCGCGAAGTTTCCCCCGTACAGCATACTAAATAATTTAATTTCAGATTTATAGGCGATAGAATACCACTGAAAACGGTTGTAATAGCAGTAATAACACTAGTCTTAATAGTTTATGCTAAATAAAAGTATTAAATATTGCAAATAACATAAAATAAATGAAAAAAGCAAAATAGCCCCTTTAATACTGTGCATAGCGTTAAAGGGGCTATTTTGCTTTTTTCATTTATTTTATGTTATTTGCAATATTTAATACTTTTATTTAGCATAAACTATTAAGACTAGTGTTATTACTGCTATTACAACCGTTTTCAGTGGTATTCTATCGCCTATAAATCTGAAATTAAATTATTTAGTATGCTGTACGGGGGAAACTTCGCGGAATATTTATAATTATAATTTAAGTAAAAAACAAATTTTTGTTGTAGTAACTTTTCTTTTCTTAATTTTTAAGTAATTATCGTACATTCACTTTTTATATTTAAGCACTTTTTTTCATCTAACATTATACGTTCAAACGTTCGCGGGGATCTTGGGGCTACTTTTGAGACCACTGGTTACATAAATTACATGAGACTCAGCGCACTCAACACATCTGGTACAGCTTATTTTTTCTTCCGAACGGCATCATGGCGTGGGAAGAGCCCACGTGGCCGCACACGTTGATTCGCACAAGGCGAACGCCTTGTTGCATGCTACTAGCGTCGGATTGGCTAAAATCGCTGTTAAGCCAGCGGTACTGCCGTGGACGGCTCCTGCCCCAATGAAACACGCGGCGACCGCTGCTCCGCACGCCGCGTAGCACAGAGAGACGGAAACTGGCCCAGCGCTGGACGTTACGATGACGAGAAAAAAAAGTAATTTTATCGTCGACGCCATGGCTGAACTCTATATCTCAACCTGTGTAAAATTACAGCGTGAGATATTTTTGCGCAACGCTTTATAGGTTTAAAAAATGGCATATCTTACGAATACGGCTCTCGAGAAGAGTACACATACGCAATATACGCACTGACTATATGCACGACGTTGAAAGCAAGACGAGAGCGATCCGCTTCTTTCCGGCGCTGCTCCGATTCCGGCGATGCGGAAAAACAAAAGCCTGAAACTGGCGATACGTTTTATTGGAAGAAGCTTGATCTTTCAAATACACTACGTGGTTTACTATTATTAAATTTTATGATCATGAATACGTAAGATGGATTTTTAGTTAATTTTTGTTATTTTGCATTGACGAGATTCAATCTGAGCCGTTGCAACGCGGCTGCATGAAAAATTATACGATTCTTGAAAATTACGTCATTATCACGTTCACCGATTTATCCGATGCGCAAAATTTTCCGCTCGAAATCGAGCTTTTCCATTGGTCGATTGCTTGAAATTGTCCAGAAGCTGGTCGGCGCATTTCGACGTGTTTCTAATTATGCGAGTGGCTGTATATAAACACCTGCGCAGAATGACTATAATTTCATACTGTTGATGTTAAAATATACATGAATAATTTACGTATGCATATAAGATATGGTTTGGAAATTCGTTGTTTTATAAAAAATTTATAAAAATTTCAAAATCTTAACTATGAAATATTTAACGGAATAGATCAAGGAGCACATACTGTAGATAATATTTTGAGTTTATTCAGTCAGGTTAACATTGTTACATAATGAAAATAAAATACATAGGTAAATTTTCGCACGTACAGCAACGGCTGATAATACACACAAAAATGTATGAAAGGCGCAATATATTTTCAAAATTTTCGCCGCAAAAAATGATCGCAAAGCATTCAGTATTGCTTAAGAAAAATAATTTATACCTATAATTAACTTTATAATTTCGACAATTCCACTTATACTGCTACGATTTCAACCGAAAAAAATATAATAACATAGCGATAACTTTATCTCGCAGTATACAATACAATTAAATCGTTGAACCAATGACGTATACGTATACAGCATTTATACGTCAACAAACAAAACTCAATAATAACTCACTAATCAAAAAATTTCACGGAGTAGGCGCGACCACAGCGGCGACGCAGGCAGCTTCGCAGGTGGCGAAAGCTGCGTTGCAGGCGGCGAGAGCTGGTGTCGCGGCGATTAGAGTCGCCGGTACGGTGCCAAACGTGAAGCCCGCGGCCGCGAAGCAGGCGCAGGCCATCGCCGCGCAACCGGCGTAGCAGATCCCAGCGGCGAGGGGACCGGCACTGGCGTACTGCACGAGGAAGAGGAGGAAAAGTACGGTCTTGATGTCCATCTTCGTTTGGAGATGAATTATGAGCTCGGGTTGCTTCGAGATGAATTGATAGCGGGCACTAGGCGCTTAAGTGGTCTGGGACGATTTTTACTTCCTTGTGATTAGAAATGAATAATCCAGCGGTTGGCGTATCGTGTATTCTGTAAAGTATTCCTTCGATTAGTTGTAATGAAGTTCAAGATTACGAGTTGTATTTTTAAGTTTTACTTCGTTCTAGAAGTTTAGATAAGATGAAGCAATGTTATTTTTTTTATGAACAATAAAAAACAAAGCAATATCACTTTAATGCAATTTATTGATGTTTAAATATGGCTCATCGCTCGACAGCCTCTCTTGAAAATAAATGGCATTTTTGCGCGTGAAATAAAAAATATTTTGCAAATTGCCGAGAATCGTTGGTTTCGCGCCAATTACACGCGGACACGGCGAGCAATACGTAATTTTTTAATTGTGCGTTATCAAAACTGCAGAATCTACAGAAAATCTACAGAATCGCAGCATATTGCGTTACACGGCAGTCTATAAATAGATTCTCCCGGAATTAATTCGGTTACTCCATATACGTATGTAAAATAATGTAATCAGAAACTATAAATAGTGCTTGTGTTTATTTTGATTTCCTATATATATAATACTAATCAAAATGTAGAATACGCGCGAATCGTATGTGTAAATATATTGTTTATTTTTCGAACAGCATTTACTAATATACGGGAAAGAACAGTTGAATGTCACGAACTATTTGCAGGTGTAAATTTATTGTACACATACTCAAATAATTTTAGCTATAGTGACATGCTCTCAATAGATCCGTCTTTAAATGTCATGAGAAGCGACGATAAATGAAAATCAAAAACGTTACAGTACAATTGTATAAAATATTGTAAGCATACAGAAATCAGCCATATCCGTTAAACTTTGTCGAAGCCTCAATGAAATACCGAGTGAGCTTCTAAAAGACAAGCGCAAATTGTATAATTACGAAGTAAACAGTAAAAAAGACTGTGTTTCTTGTATTTAAAGGGAACTCACCGAAATACAGTCCGCAAAATGTTTGAAAATAATCCAAACGCTATCCACGATCTTGACACTTCGGCAGAACGAGCGAGTCTGATGGCGAAGGCGACGCCGCGTCTTACTTTTGCACCGTCTGCCCGGGGATTTTTCGGTTTCTCTGGAGTTCAATCCCGCGGTATCTCTGCGCCTGTGCTGTATCGCAAGTAGCGATGGCCAGCGATTCGGTCGGTAAGTCGGAAAACTGCATTACCCCATTGTCGATACGAAATGCGGCAAGCGGCAGTATACCGACGGGCAGAGCTTTTGCGCGCCAGTTTTAAAAATAATGCGCATTGATGTTTTCGATGCGAGAGCGTATATATATGGTATTGTAAGATGTTTTTATGCAATCTTTCATTAGTTTACGGAATAACTGCGGAGGATTCGTTTTTTTTTAAAATCTATTACAAACAGTAATAATAATTTTAACGCGTATATGAACTAACTAATAGTCAAGCTTTCACCAGTAGCACTTTTTTTTATTGAAACTTTAACATGGACAAAACAATGCAAATAGCAGAGGTGCACAGAAAAATTAAGTTAGGCGACGCGCGCACGCGCGAAATTTGAATTCACGCTCTCGCCGAGACGAAAGCTCATAGGCGGGGGTGTGCGAGTCTTGACGAATTCTCGACAGTCCGTCGACGCGTTTCGTAAGTGGCGGTGCCTTTCGCGTTACTACACGTCCGAAAGCTTCTGTATTCCGAAGCCGAGTTTTTTCATTTCCCTTTCTGCGCTCCTGGAAAAATGTTCTCGAAAGCGCAATCGGCGCACGACTCGGAAACGCAGCCTCAATAAGCACAGGTGTACACAGCTTTTTAAACAAATAACAACAAATGGCAAAATAGTAGCGGGATAATAATTCCGGCCGTACGAAGCCATGGCGAAGTTCATCGCGACCCTAAAGGCGATTATCACGAGGTTGGTCTTCGCCTCGCACGGCTTCATAGCCATTTGGCAGGTGACGAATTTCAAGCGGAATCCGATCTACTGGTACCTCTGCTGTCCCATTATTCTGCTGTTCTTCGAGGGCATTTTCACGCTCACCATCAAGGCCAATCAAGAATGGAAGTGGTGAGTCGAACTTCGCAATTCGAATTTCGCGCCACAAATTAGAGGGACGAGCGAAGCGATTCGTTTGTTTAACTAATTAGTATTTTAGATATTATTATTAGAGCATGTGTACATTACCGAAGGGCGCAAGCACAAGCGCGGGAAATTCAAATTTTAAATCGACTTTTGTACAAATTTGCCCAACGCACAAAAAGGCTACGTATCCATAACAAAAACAACAAGAGCGAATACCCTCTCTCGCACCCCCCACACGCGTGCGATGACCCAGTTGAATCTCGAAAGGCGTCTACAGACACACACACACACATATAGACACACATCATGGAAAATTAGGCCGATATATATCATCAGCACCCTATAGCTCACCCAGCCAATATTATATCTATACGTCTGTACGCGTCTATGATTCGGCAGCAGTTCTTTCCGGCGCGCGCGCCCGGCCACTAATGCACAATTTCCGGCTGTCAGGGCTGAGAGTCGAGCCACCCGCGCAAACACACATACGCCGCGGCGGCCCCACTTTTTCTCGCGCCCTCTCTCTCTCTCTCGACTTCACGTCTCTCGCGCGCCTTTTCTTATTTCTTCGCCTCGCTTACGCTTACACCTATGCGCGGCACAGGTGTGGACGAGGCGATTCTCTCACTCTCTTTCTCTCGTTCGTTAGAGTGGCCAGCGAGCCGCGAGAGATTGAAAAATGACGAGCGTGAAGGTGACCAACTTTCCGTTTCTTTTTGTGTCAGGGTCCTGGGGTGGGAGGAGGAGGGAATACGTGGAAATTGGGATGTGCGATGCTTTGTTATTGGCTTTTTTTTTAGGGAATCGCGGTGGGACGTGATTGGGAAGAAATTCAAATTTCCCGCCGATAAGTGGAGCGTTTTGTTGCGGTAAATGATTGGTATACGAAATTATTAGTAACCACCGTTGTACAATAAGTTAATACGCTTTGTAAAGGATTTTTTATCTTGGGCGAAATTTGAATTTCTATAGCTGTAATACAATATGCAGCATTATTTTAGAGTATAATACAAATGTGTAAAATTCGACGTAAACACTGTTCAATCAAGTTAACACTCGTTTAAAAAGTCGACAATTTTGTTGAATTTCTAGGTTTTGCCCATCGGTATTTCTGTACTTGGGAAGCGTCGTTCCAGCAATTTGGCTTCTCGAGTTGGACAAAGTCGATCGCCGAATAAAAAACTTGGGATCCAACGTCAATCTCAACGACACGTTCGATCTTACAAACTTGGAGGATCTAAAACAGTTGCAGAAGACGCTGGGAGTGAGTCTAATTTATCCTTACGACAAAAATTCAAACTCATCGAGATTACCCAAAACCTGCTCGTATATGCGCTTTACAGATGAACATCAAACTGCCAGACATCCAGATCTCGACGGAAACTTGGGTCACCCTCATCGAGCAATTCCTCATGCTGATCCTCATAATCGGCCGTTGGATGTTGCCGAAAGGCGAGCTGACCCGCGATCAACTCAGCCAACTGCTTCTGGTGTACATCGGGACGGCCGCGGACATAATCGAGTTCTTCGACTCCTTCAAGGAGGACAAGGTCGCGAGGGAGCCGCTGCTGGTCTACCTGACCCTCGGCATCTGGGCCTGGTCCCTCATGCAGTTCACCGTCGTCCTCACCGCCACGAAGAGCCGTAAGTCCAGGATGTCGTCCGGTGCGGCGATCAGGAGGAAGGTACCCACGGAGACCAGCTGCTGCAGCATCGACGTTTGGGCCATCGCTATCAACATGATTTTACAGGCATAAAATTTACTTATTTATTTATTTATTTTTTAATAACAGTCTTCGAAGCTCACCCAACGATCGTCGTTCCAGGACGGTCCCTTCCTGGCCTTCCGGCTGATCCTCATAATCCACTACAAGATCGTCAGCTACATGAACATCTTCTTCACCTGCAAGAACACCCTGGTGATCCTGCTGCAGCTCTATCGACTCTACGTCGTCCAGAGCGAGAGCCGCGCGCGACGTCGCAAGCAGCGTCAGAAGCAGCAGCAGAAGCGCTACGACAAGTACAACGAGATCGGCAGCATCAGCATAATCTCCCGGGCGGACGACGCTTACGGCTGCAGCGACAGGAAGCGAGCCAAGAGGCGAAAGGCCTGCGACGACGAGGACAACGACGACGACTATCGCGAGGAGAAGCGGCGGAAACGGAAGTCGAAGGACGTCGAGGCGGCGAGCGTCGCGACGGAATCCGACGAGGACGACTCCGAGGAGCTGGACCGTTACGAGGCCTCGCCGAAGAAGCGGGAAAACGGCAATAGGTATATACACATACATTCGAATTTCCCGCCAAATTCGAATTTACAATAAACGCGCGCTGACATTTTTCTTTTTTTACAGAAAACCCAAACAGGACGCCGGCTACTCGACGTCGAGCTCGCGAACCTCGTCGAAGGGCCGCCGCAAGCGCAGCAAGGAAGACCGCAAGCGCGCCGATCGCTCGGCCAGCGAGGACAACGAGGACAAGAGTCGCGAGTCGCGCTCGGCCGGCAAGAAGTCATCCAAGTCGCGCGCGGACGAGGCCAAGTCCGTCGACAAGAAGGAGCAAGGCAGCCGGGGCAAGAGCAGCCGCCGGCGAAGGAGCTCCGACGACAAGAGCGAGAACTCCAGCGAGGAGAGCGAGTCCGAGTCGGAGGAGAAGAAAAAGTGAGGCTCGTTATAATCTACGTACGCAAAATTCGGCTTCTCTAATTTTTTTTCTTTTTTGTTTAACACTTCCAGATACGACAGGCGAAAGCGACGAGCGGCTCGAGATTGACAGCGAAGCCTCGGCATCGTCGCGCTATTCTTTCTCTACTCGGCCATTCTCGTCGGCTGTATGCTCCTCATTCACGCCGGCATCAACGACGGCCTCGTGCTCACGTCGCGGAAGCGGCTGCGTCCCTACCGCGCGAACTCGACGAGCTCGCATTGACAAGCGATCGTTTGTTTTTTTTTATTTCAAATCGCCTGATTATATATTTGTAAGCCACTTTCTTTCTGTGTGCGTATACACTATACATCAATTTTTCGGTTTTCCGTATACCGTGCAGCGCGAAATATTCGTGAATCGTTGATATATCGCAACAAAATGTACAAAAAGTCTTTTATAAAACGTTATATTCTCTCTCTCTCTCTCTCTCTCTCTATCGCATGTACAGCGAATCGTTTCGATGTGTAAAAAAAACGCAAAACGTTATATTATCCGACATAATAGTCTATATATCGATGTTATCAACGCACTGTTAAAAAAAAAAGAATACTGTTAACAGACTCAACGTTCCTTTATCAACCTGACAACTCAAACGAATAAAGTTTATATAATTTCTCTAAACGCACGCACTTTCTTGAAAAAAAAAGAAATCCAAGGCTGACGATCATCAGCTTGAGCTCTTGGGCTCGTCCGACACGTCGACGCTCTCGTCAGCGTTGAAGGTCTGGAAGTAGTGCACCAGGTCCGTGGCGTACGCCTGCGAATCTAAAAACGAAAGGGGAAAGAAAAACGTTCGTCGCGATTAATCTCACTTCGCGCTCTATGTACACCTCCCGCCCCGGAATTCCACCTTTTCTGCTCTCCTCGCTGTCGGCTTCCGCCTCCTTCTGGACCTTCTTCGACAGATCCAGCACCTCGGCCATGTGGTTCTCCGCCGGTGATCTCGGGGCCGGGACCTTCAAGCTCGGATCCTCCCTCGGAGCGATGGGCTTGGGCAAGTTGGCCCGGTAAATCCCGCTGGTCGTCGGCTCGGCCAGAAGCGACGGCGCCATCGCGAAGCCCCGGCTCGTCTGGGCGAGCCGTTGCGCCTGGCTCAGCCCTGGGATGCCCGAGTAGACTCGGCCGTCGGGAGCCGTGGACGAGACCAGGCTCTCGAGTCTCTTGCGCATGAGGCTCGACTCGTTCCAGGACGAGGCGTTGCCGAGAGCGCCGCTGAAGCTCTGGCTGGACGAGGTGATGGTCGACGTTCGCTCCGGGATCTGCTTGCTCGCGGGAACGTCCGACGCTCTCACGAAGAACAGCTGACCTGGTGGGATCGACAGGCGATTGTACAGGATATTTCGGTTCATTTTTCTTTTCATCGCGAAATCATCGATTATAAACCTTTACTGTTCCCTTTGAAAGACGTGGGTACGCCGCAGAAGGGCATCGCGACGGGCGTCGTGACGACGTTGCTTCTCGCTGCCATCATCAGGCACTTTGCGGTAGCGTTTTGCTGATGGTGCTGCTGCTGCTGCTGCTGATGGATATTCCTGTACATCTCCTGCTGGAGAATCCGACTGCCGGAGAGAGTCTGCTGACTGTAGCTCGTCGTGCTCTGCTGCATACGTAGGCGCGTGTTCTGCTGCATACGCTGCAGGCTCTCCAGTTGATTGCGCAGTTGTTCCAGGTGGGAGGGTTGAGCTTGTTGACGATAGGTCGGATTGTAGGTCTGAGGGCGGTTCGCAAAGGAGGGAACGGTCAAAGGAATTTGGAGCGGTGTCGTTTGGGCTCGGAGCCGATTAAGTTAGAGAAAATACAATTGGCTCTCGGTACTGTAATAGTCGCTTTTTACGAGCTCTAGCCTTCTACAACAAAAAGCACATAAAAAGAAAATTGGCCCACAGCTTCGAGGAGATTCGGAAAATTCGAATTTCGCGCCGCCTGTGACGGGACTCGATGTTTCGGCGCGAAATTTGAATTTCAAATCGCGACGATCGGCGATTCCCTAAGAACAAAGCAGGGAGGCAGATTTAAAAGAAAAATCGAACCACCGACCGCCCTCACCGTGTGCTGCTCCATCCCGATCGTACGCCCGGTCTGTCCAGCGTATCCAACGGTCGGTAACCTCGGTCTTCCGTAATTCGCGACGGTCGTCTGATTCACCAGCTGTCGGCTCGCCGGCTGCACGATGCTCAAGCTCTGCTGCTGCTGCTGCTGCTGCTGTTGCGCGCGAGCCACGTTCAGGTTCTTCGCTTGATAATGAAGGTCGAGTCGCTCGACCCGCGGGTCCACCCTCACGATCTCGATGGGCGGCTCCGCCGGGATCTCCCGGTACGCCTCGTCGCTCGCGCTCGCGAAGAACTTGCCGTTGTACTCGGCGACCAGGCCGAACTGAAAGCAGAAAGTCAACGTCTCGAGCTGTCTTTATTTTCAAAGCGACTCGTGTCTCTCACCTGCGGATGGTAGAACGGCCGCTCGTGCATCCCGTGGGCGGGCCACTCCTTCCACTCGACCTCGTCGCGCCTGGTGGGCGCCTCGTACGTCGCCCCGACGTTCCCCAGCTTCCGGCTGACGCTGCGCGTCGTGATGTAGGACGAGGCGTTCCTCGAGCGCTTGCCGCTCGTCGCCGCGCCGGCGACGCTCTGCTCGGCCCGCCTCTTGTTCGCGGCGAGGAGCCGCTGCCGCGACGTCGTGCACCTGACCGGGTGATCCTTGCGCGAGGCGGTGCGCAGCGGGTTCCGCCGCACCTCCAGGGGCTTCTTGTTCCGGATCCTCTGGGATATCTTCCTGGGACGCTGCTGCTCGGCCTCGGCGGCCCTCGTCCTCGAGGACGACGACGACGACGACGTCCTCGCGGGCATCCTCTCCTCCGCCCGCCTCTGGCCAGTCTTCTCCTCGACCTGCTTGATGAGGAGGGTACCCGGTGGCAGCCGGCGCAGAATCTCGAGGCTCTCGAGGCTCTTACTCGTCGCCGTGGTCGTTGCAGCTCCGCCGCTCTCTGCGTGCACAAAGCGCTTTTTACGCACTCCTTTCCTCATTGTTCACTCACGCGACTCGCTCGAGTGTATATCGCGCTATACGCACACCGTCTGTCAACTGTTTTTTTTTTCGCCCCGGGCTTTCGATCGAAAATTCAAAAACGAATCGATCGCGCCGAGGTGCTCGTAGGTATACACAATTTAAAAAGAAAGAAGAAAAATTCTTTTTTAAAAAACACAGCAATCTAACCAATCCGTCCCGGCAACGTCCTCGGCTCCTTGACCTCGACGAGCCTCGCCGTCGTCGTCGTCGCCGGGGCTTCGTACCGCCTCTGCAGCTGTCCGGCGGCCGTCGGCTGCTGCTGCAGGAGCCTCGCCGGCAGCCGCCTCGGCACCGCCAGCTCCAGGTTCTCCACGAGGGCTATCACGTTCACCTCGTCCGAGGTCATGTCTCTCTCTCTCTCTCTCTCGGCTATTCTGCACTTTAGCGCGGCTGCTTCTTTTTATTACTGTTATTTATTCTGTTTTCCGAGAACGCGAGCGACTGGGAGGAGAAAACACTTTGCCCCGCGAAGCGGTGCGCGCACTTATATATCGATAAAGCGCGCGAGAGAAACGTGTCGCTATCACACATACCCCGGGGTTGAAAGGCTCGCGCGCGCGGCTCCTTTGTTTCTTCGGGATATGAAGCCCTCTTAATTCATTTATTCCACTCAACCTGCGCGCGGAGAAACAACGGCGACTCTGCGCCGGGGATGCTGTCCGTTCGATCCGATTGACGCGATGTGTATATGCGGCGATGGATCCCGACGGACGGAGGAGTGTATATTATACAAAGCCGAACCTAACCTACTTGTTGGAAGTACTGTTGGGTGTATATCGAGAGAGAGACGGGACGGATTAAAGCCCGCCGCGGTGTGTGTACGTTATATATATCGCGCGGCACAGTAGAGTTGGCTATTTAAAAGCGACGTGTAGTACGCAGAGGTCAGGGCCGTCCTTCGGGATGTAAATAATGCACTGTATCGAGGTGTGGAGACGAGTGAATTTCGGAGCTCGCTTGTTTGGCTTCCTTCCGGGAAGACACGCACTCGCTTTTACGGATGTTGGAGAAGCTTATGGATATGCTTTTGATAGGGGAACAAAAAAAAAACGTTGGGTTTGCACTTTCGCGAGTTTTTCACACATCGTTTATTTCGTCTTCGACAAGTCGTGTATATGTTATACCTTTACAGAAATTAGTCAACGAGATACAATCGAAACGCAGTGTATATTTATACTCTGGAAATTTTCGCTCTGGAGGGCTCGTTCTCCTATCGGACGAATACGAGTATAGACTACGAGTGTTACAAAGCTTCTTTACAAGAGCGACAGGCATATTGCATTGCCGCCCGACTAGAGACTGCGCCAACGATAACTTATAATCAATTAATTACACAAGCTTCTTCTACCGTACAGTGTATTTACACGAATCGGAGAAATCTTCGGCCAGCTTTTTTTCGACTCTATACAAAACGCAAGCAACGGAGCTTCGCATACGAGTACACAGCGTGCGCTTGGCATATTTACACAATTATTGAGAAAAAATCTTCGTCGAGCTCTCAGTTCATGTTGTCGGTGGTGAGGGTGAGGGACGTGAGGACCGAGCGCAGGTTCGGATTGACCCCGAGGTTCTCCCACTTGATCCACGAGAGTCTTGCCGTCAGGTCTGCAAAAAAAAATTAATAAATAAATAAATGCACAGACGGTATATAAGGCGCTATCGAGGAATAATTAATTTTGAAAAAAATCGAAACCCACCGCTCGTGTTCCACTCGGCCCTCTCGCCGTTGAACTCGCCCCGCAGGCACCTGGTGACGTGGGTGATCGGGTCGTACTTGGAGTGGAGGATGGACTTGAGGAGGGAGATGTAGGCGATGGCCAGTCTGAGGGTGTCGATCTTCGAGAGCCGCTTCTCGTAGGGGAACGTGGGCACGTGTATCCTGAGCTCGTCGAAAGCCGAGTTGATGCTGCTAAAAATCCCAACACACATCACTCACAACACGGACTCCGGGCGCGGTTGGCCGGCTCGGCGAATTCGAATTTCCCGCCGCGCGCGTGGCGCGAAATTTGAATTTTCCACGTTCGACGTTACAGTTTATAAACCTTCGAGGTGTATACATAAGAACGAGTGTCGCGCTTACACGGTTCTATACAGATTCAAATTTCGCGCCACGAAGCGGTAAAGCCCTGTGGCGCGAAATTTGAATTTCCCATCGACTTCGGCAAAGCTTCAACTCACCTAAGCATACGTTTTCGCTCTCGTATATTCGCCGCGTGACGCTGGATCCTGTAAGGACTGCCGTTCGGGTAGTAGCCCTCCTCGACGCCGTTCATGTCGTTCTCCGTGTGCTCTGTCGCCAAAAAAAAAAAAAAAAAAAAATTTCTCGTGTACAACTTTCGAATAATCGAAGCACAGGAGAAAAAATATTGATCTCACTCACCGGGAGTCGTGACGGTCACGTGGTAGTGCAGGGCCGACTGGGTGTGCTGCTGCTGTTGCTGGGAGGGGTGTGTTATGTGTTGGGGTTGTTGCTGAGGCTGTTGCTGTTGCTGTTGCTGCTGCTGCTGCTGCTGCTGGGACGGCCTGTTGGCGAAGACGCAGGAGGGCAGGTCGGCGATGTCCTCCTCGCTTATGTCACTGCTCGGGCCCAGGTAGTACTGCGAGCTGGACTTATGAATTTTGAGTATCTGAGTGCGACAATGCAGCTGACTGGGAGCTTAATGGCGGGTCTACTTTTTGAACTTAAATTTTACGTATATTGCTTGTACACTGTATTTTCTTACATTTTTGTATCAATGTATTTATGCATTTATCGTACACATCGGATTTCTTGAAACGAAAGTCCTACAACTCAAAGAAAAAACAAAACAAAAATTGAACTTACCTCGAGCACGCTACAGTCGAGTCCGCGGGCTTGGCCGTCGCCACGCCGACCCTGTGCCTCATCCTCTGGCTCCTGTCCTCGTAATCGAACACCGGATGCGAGGCCATGTCGCGCCAATTCAAATTTTCCCGCCCCGCTCTAAGCCCGCCAAATTCAAATCACCAACTTTCACAAACTCTCTCACTCCGGCTCGCGCAACTCCTACCTCGCGCCAGTCCGCGACGACAGTCGAGTCGGTCCCGGGGGATCGCCCGGCTTTATATAGCCTCCCCCCCGGCGAGGCAGCCAAGGGTGGCTCCGATCGATCGGCCCGGCAACCCCCGCGTGTGGGCGGCTCCGACGACCGGCCAATGCCCGCAGTCGCGCGAGGCCGTGAGGCTCGGATTGGCCGCGGCCGCAACGGCGGCGGGGTACGAGCTGCTCCGCTCGGCGCCTCTGCGGCTTATCGGCCTGGTTTATTAGCGCCGCGATGAAAATTTCGAGCGGGGGTGGAGGCGCGCATATACATGGGGTTTACGCGGAGACGATCGAGGCGATTTTCCCCCGGAAGCGCCGAGTCGGAAAATTTCCGAGCTTTAACGAGCTGACGATTTATGGAGGCAGAGAGAGAGAGAGAGAGCTTAATTGCGGGGGGAATTCGGGATTTCGCGCGCGATTGAGCTTGGTGGATAAATTTTTTTTTCGGTTCGGTTGAATTATTAAAAAAAAAATTTTCATTATATTTTACTGTGACAGGCGCGAGTTTAATAAATATTCAAAAAAATTGCTTGTACATTTTTCGAAAGATGTGCCTGTTTTATTTATCTGGAAATCAAAAAAAGAAGTTTCTAAAAACTAAAATGTATAGTTGTTCTCAGCAAAGTCTTAAGTTTTATATGAAAAATCGTTGTACAAACATTTATGCAAACCAAAGTCAACTATGCCCCTTGAAACCTGCAAACTGTCTATTTAATGTAAAAATATAAAATGTTAAAAAAAAAAAATTATCTATATAACTCTGTATAGCTGTATAAACTCCTTTTAAAAGGAGATTTGGGTAAGCGTTAATAAAAAAAAAAAAAAAAAAAAAACTATGCCCCTTCACCCGCTACATTTTGGCGCGAAATTTGAATTTTCGCAAACAATCTCGGTTCTCAAAACTCACGACATCGTGCGAACTCCTCTTAAACAATACCCCCGCGGTAAAACGTCAAAATCCACGTGTGTCCGCAGCAGCAGCAGCCACAGGGCTAATAAGCCCGAGCCCAATGAAATTGACTGTACATAACGCATCGCAATTGAAAAGGACTCACGGACCGGCTTATGTAAACTGCTGCGCATCGGATAATGTCGAAATATGCAAATTAGGCGTGCGCCGCGGCGAGTAAGCATAGAGACCGCAAGAGCCTCTGTCCGTCTGTGGCGCCGGGCATATTTGCCGCTCGCATGAATCCACCCCCCCCCCCACCCCCTCTGTCCCGAGGTTTCGCACGCCGAGACTTTTTATTGTCGCGAGGTATTCAGTCGGAGCCTTTTGAGCGGGTTGCGGGATGTGTGTTAGGTCATTGTTGTCGGAGAAGGCTTATTTCGAGCTGCGGAGGTGTGAATTCGTTTCGACTGTGAATGCCCGGACGCGACGTGGAGCTTTGAACTTTGTTGCATTGTCGAATTTTTTTTTTTTCTATTGACGAGGCGATGGTGGGAGTGCTGTTGAAAATTTGAATTTCGCGCCATAACAAATTGAAAACAAGATTTTGAAAAATTGAGGTTTATAACACTTGTTTTGAGCGAAATCAGCTGTTTTTTCGTCTGCTATACGTATACGGAGTCGAGGCGCGAAGTTTGAAAGTCACGTAAATAGGGAAAATTTACCTGCGATTGTATGTCTTGCAGTTGATTGATGCTTGTCGAGGCGTTTGTGAAACTGCGAGCAAACATGTTGTCGAGTTGTAAATTGAATTAGACCGATGGCATTGGCAACTGATAACGCGCGCAAAAATTGGTTTACAGCAACTCAGTTGGAATATTAATTAACAAAGTCGTGTCCCCCATTTTACACGGTATCACCGCTCCATTATTCAACAAAAATTTAGTTACTTCAAAAATCTTTACACGTTCTCTCGGTGACGACGACCACTGCAATTATCATCTCAATACAATTTCTCGCACCTCATTGTGCTCACGTCCATAGTCCCGAGCACAGCTCATTTGAATATCTGGCCAATATTGTCGGGTGTACACCTCGCAGGGCAAGTACCTATGTGTGTATATATATATAGGTATAATGTAGCTCTCATGCTGGTTATTTGCCCCGTTAGTCTCGTGCGACTACACACGAGCCTCTATGCGAAGTGTATATAGGTATATATACGTATAGGTGGTAGTTATATACTTGGGGGGGACGGGGGATATGACGAGATCTATTATTATACACGACGTTGATTCTGGGTCGAGTGCTGGTCATGGGATTCCATGGGAAGATCTGTTTGCTTATTCTTTATATAATTATGTTGAGCGCATTTGACGTATTTGCTTTGAATAAAATTTATTGCGTTACTTAATCTTGCGAATTTGTTTTTTTATATATAAACGTTCGAATCGCGCGACGTAAAACTACAGGAAACAAGATTGCAAAATACACTGCAACTTTGCTCTTGCGAAATGGAATTTGCACAGCTTCTCGGCGCGAAATTTAAATTTCCCCTCAACCGTCTAACTTCCTTTAAAAAAAAAAATCTGTACATATCAGTGTACACGTCATCCGCACAATTATCCCCACAAAGTACCTGTGCAGCGCAACTCTATCCACAATCGGAAAAATCAAATCGAGTATAAACACGCGCGCGCATCGTCTTTCCCAAATCCCCGGGTTCGATCGGATCACCCTTCCGAAACGGCCGCCGACATCCACCAAACCGGAAAAACACGCGCACTCCCCGCAAATCCACTTCTCCTAATACATCAAAACCACTCGATACACATCGCGCACACACTCCACGTATACGCGCTATTACATCGTTTCGTTTCCCGCAACAATCCCCCCCCTCCCCTCCCCTTCGCCCTATCAGTCGATCCGCGCATATTTGCCTTTCCCAACCTCGAAACAACAAACGGACCGCAGCGACGTCTTGCAAAAAAAAAGAAAGAAAGAAAGAAGAGCAAATTTGTCCAATAAATAATTCGGCAAACAGATTGATCCCCAAGGACTATAAACAGATACTTAGAGACACGCGTTTACACACACGCGCGCGCGCGCCAGCGAATTTCAGCGCGACGGGTGGGGGGGCGCTGAAGAGCCGGCGAACCCCTACTGTGAGAACCAGTCGGTAAAAGGGGGGCGCCTGCGGCGTGAAATCTCTATTATAGGGGGGTAGCCGCTCGGCTGCCGATGACAGGAGCCACATACGAAGGGATTGCGGGGAAATTAGAGAGTCAGAGAGAGAGAGAGAGAGAGCGATAAGTAGCCGCTTGTTTTCAACTGTTTCGATCGCGCGTATTCGATTAAAAAAAGGGGGGGGGAGGGTACCCCCCTAGTGGCCGATGACGCGCGCGTATCGGCCGATCGACAATTAATTTCCCAATGTTTGCGCGTGTACTGCAGTGGAGAATCGTCGGAGTCGACGAGAAATTTCGTAAGAATATCTCGCTGTGCGTATACTTGTATATATACTTATTCATTATTTATGTTTACACTCACGACTCGCCGTCTCAAAGTTCACTATACCCGCGCGAAGATACGCGCGATTGAGCATCGCCAACCGGAACGAAGCAGTTCTGCGCGGCCTATCGATGCAGATAAGATATTCTCAAAAATAATGGTATATGTGCAGTGTGTCCATCGTGAAGCGTATCACGTATATATATAGCGTTGCATTAATAAGCACAAGCTCGTTGCGAAACGCGCGTCCGGCAGTGCGTAAAGCTCGTTAAAAGCTCTCGTGTATTTTTAGCGCCTCTCTCTCTCTCTCTCTCGAGGAAATTTATAATAATAAAAACAATGCATTGTGAAATGTCATCGGGCCCTCCGTACTTGTCGCGATTAGATTGAGCCCCCACTTTCGAGGCTGATTAAAAAGCTGCGGAGATTCCGTGACGCGGCTGCAGTTCTTGCGCGATAACTATAATGCCAAGCGCGCTTTATGGAGTTTTCGAGCTGAATAAAGGTCAGTCGAGCGTCTATTGTCCGGAGAGGCGGTCGGGGTGTGCAATGGCTTGGAAGGGAATTTTCCTAGTTTTGGGCTTGGGCCTCGCGGCTACGGGCAGTCCCGCCGAGGAGAATCTCAAACTGGAGTTGGTTCAAGTGGTGAGCTCGATTTTTTTTTGTTTATTTATTTTTTTGTTTATTTTACGTCGTGTATACGTAACAATGGGACTGGGCTTTCGCAGCTCTTCCGTCACGGGGCGAGAACGGCGCTCACCTGCGAAATCGACCTGATACCCGGCCTCGACGAGAGCGTCTACGAGCCTTACGGGATGGCCCAGTTGACGACGGTACGTTATTTGTTATTTAATTATTGTCTCAGTTAATTTTTTATCGATCGATTTCGCCTTACGATACGTAGATAAGACGAGAATTGAATCAATCGATAATTGCGATCGAAGCCTGCTACACTGAAAAATTCAGAATCGAAACGTATAACCCGCTGTATTTGTAAAAAAAAATTTTTTAAATATTCAGGAAGGCATGCTGGAAGAATACAATCTCGGCAAGATGCTTCGCCAGCGCTACGGGCACTTTCTCCCGGAGCTTTTCAGGCCCGAGTACGTCCACGCCTACAGCTCCGGCTACTCCCGCACTAAAGCTTCCCTCCAGCTGGTCCTCGCCGCGCTGTATCCGCCGGCGAGCGAACTCGCCTGGTCCGACGAGCTCAACTGGATGCCCATTGCTTTTCACTCGAATCCGCGGCGTTTGGACGTGTTGATGAAGTCGAGGAGTTGCCCGACGTAAGTATGATTATATGGAAGTGAACAATTTTTTTTTTTTATTTTTAATTGCGACCACGCGCGCGATTTTCAGGTACAAACAGAAATTGCAAGAGTTTTACCAGTCGGCTGAGTTCCAAAGGGGCCTGCAGGAGCACAGCGAGATTCTCGAGGTGTTGCGCGGCGCTCACGGCAAGGATTTCGAGTACGACCAGATAATGTGCGCCTACTGCATCAACGTGATCAATGTGAGAGGAATCGATTTCGATTTAATTGAACTGAATTAATTCAATTTGTAATAAAAGTACAATTCAATTTATTTTAGAAAAGCATGAATCTCACCATGAGCAGCTGGTACAGCGAGGAAAACTTTGACAAACTCGTCAAGCTGGCCAAGTTTTATTTGAGCTCGTTGTCGCACACGGACACGTTGAAGCGCCTCAACGGCGGTACTCTGCTGAGGAAATTCGTCGAGAATATGGGTCACCAAAAAATGAAATCGTCACGCAGGAAGATTTATCTGTACAGCGGGCACGACAAGACCGTCTACTCGTTTCTCAAAGCGAACAATATTACGCTGTCGTGGATACCCGATTACGGAAGCGCTGTAATTATGGAGAGACTTGTGGATCAACGAAACAGAGCCTACGTGAAGGTATGGGATTTCGAGATTATTTTTTAGGTTTCACGATTGATTTTTCATCGTTTGGATTTTTCAGCTGCTGCTGTGGTCGGGAAATCCGAAGAAACTGACGGCTTTGAAGCTGGAAAACTGCGACGAGGTGTGTCCGCTGACGGAGTATTTGAAGATTATTAATAATTACTTGCCGTCGAACGAGGAGATGCGCTGCCTCTTTAAGAATATTTTGTCAACTGATTTGGAGAAAATTTTGAACAATGAATTTAACAACCGAGACGGGGATTAAGGCTTTTGTGTTATGAACTGCGTATTCGAGTTAATTTGAAAAATTCAAATTTCGCGCCACGTTGTAGTCAATATTGCTGATTTTTGCTTGCAATGAAAGAAAGTGAGGGACATTAAAATTATAAAGATTCACGAGGAAAGTTCGATTAAAAAAATGACAATGTTGTAAGCAGAGATGCGGCGCGAAATTCGAATTTTTGGTTAACACCTTTGAAAAAAATTCTAAATGAAATTTATTTCAAAGGTTCGTTGTACGAAAAAAAATATTTTACTGATTAGACGTGATTGATACAATGGAAAATGTCATTTACGTGAATGAAGCCAGTATTACACTAACGATAACATGTATTATGATCTGTACATAAGTATTTACTTTTTTAGTGCATATGCGGTAGTAGATGGAAAAAATTTTTTACGATTGCTATTTCATTATGATAATGTTCCATTGTATCAGTATCATACATTATTATAGGATTTTTTCAAAGAAAACCTTTTTCCTTTGCTTGCGTTGCTGTATTTTTGTACATGACATTAATTTTTATAACTTATTTTGTGTATTGACTTTTGCACTATAAAAACGCGATTAAAAATTGAATTCATTTTTTCATCAAAAAATAGAAACCTTTCAATAAAAAAATACATAAGGTAACTATTTTACTGCTGACTTATACTAAGTATTTTACTCAATATTACACAATAATGCGTCGAATAAGTCGAGTTAATGGCCAATCAATCACAGTTAAGCTTTTTTTCTGAAATCGATCATCGCTGAAACAAGTTTGTATTATGAAATCCAATTAATACCATTATCTTCAAGGCTAGATGAACGATACTGAAAAATATTTAGATTTAATATCAGATAAGACAGTAGAAACCGACGGATTTAAAAAAGAAATATTTGATCTTCGACTTTACCGTGCGAGACACTGAAAAAAATGAAACTCTCTTTAATCCTCAGTTTCTTTGCATTTTACAATAATTTCCTACTCGGAAAAGCGTCGGATAGTAATTTCACGTTAGAACTCGTGCAAGTGGTGAGTAAAAAAATCAGTGAAATTAATCAAGGAGTGACGTAACTTTTTCATCGCCCCTTCGATCCCTCAGCTGTTCAGACATGGGGATAAGACGCCCGACAGCATCGAACGCTACAAAACCGATCCTTACGATCCGGACGTTTATCAGGAATACGGTTACGGACAGTTGACCAGAGTAAGTTTTTTTTTTTTTTTTTTTAATTAAAAACTAAAAATATATTAGAAAAAAAAAATTATTATTAACAGACCGGCATGCAAAGAGCTTACAAACTCGGCCAGCTGTTGAGGCGACGCTACGACAGTTTCCTGGGCGACTACAACGTCCGCGACGTCTACGCCTACAGCACGGACTACGATCGCACGAAAACTTCTTTACAGCTGGTGTTGAACGGCTTGTATCCTCCGAGCGAGAAGACACGATGGAGCTCGAGAATCGAGTGGTTTCCAATACCCGTCCACTACGAGCCTTTTGAAACCGATTTCATACCGTTCGATATTTACGCCAAATGTTCGGACAGGTAATTTTCCATAATTTTTGTTTTTTTGGTAAATTTTACGGTACATCGACGTTCGCCGATCGTTTCAGGTACGTCAAGTTGCTGAAAGAGGCGGAAAGGTTGCCCGAAGTCGCCGAAAGAATCGAAAAGTACGGCGAGTTCACCGAGTACCTGAAGAACGAGACGAAAATGCCTTCCGCGAAGATTTCCTCCGCGTTTGCCATAGCTGCCAACATAGAGAGCGTCGTGAGTGAAAAAAAAATTTTTTCTCCCATCCTTACACCAAACCGTTGTACTTTCGATCCCCCCAGTCAAGTCTGGGCCTGCCTCTGCCGGGCTGGTGTACCCCAGCCGTCCACGAGAAGCTCCAGGAGATTCGCAGCCTGTTCTACGACCTGATCGGCTACACGGCTTCGCTGAGGAGAATCGCGATCGGGCCTACGATCGAACGACTGCTCGCCAACGTAAACGGGGACGACGGGAGGAAAATCTACGTTTACGGCGCGCACGACATCAACGTCGCTCTGCTCACCAGAGCGCACAATTTCACGAGGATTCCCGCGACGCCGAGCTTCGGCAGTGCTGTGGTTCTGGAGAAATTGAGGGGACCGGATGGTCGCGTTTACCTGAGGGTATATGCGAGATTGTCGTCGTTGTTATTTTTTTCCGAGGGTACAGCATTTTTATACGGTTTTTTTTTTGCAGATCTTGTACTGGACTGGCGCGAGCGAGAAATTGACGGTCGAGAAACTGGAGGATTGCGATCGCGAGTGTCCGCTGTCGGATTACGCGGACATCGTGAGTCCCGTTCTTCCCGATCCCGAATTTAGGAAGTGCAAAATTCAAGCGAGAATCGAAATGTGACGTATCGTTGAATGAAACAGCTGTATCGGGCAATTTCGTTCGAAAGCTACAAATGCGAGAATTAATCGTTTGTAATCTAGGCGAATAATCGCAGTTGAAATACGTAAATGATTATTTATCGTTGGCATCGTATTACACACATTGTTAATGATTGGACGTATTTAACTTGTGTAATCCAAATATTTATTACGAGAAATTCATGACGTGCGGTTTGGTGTATTATATGGATCGTATATTCTAAATGTAAATGTAAAACTCGACGTTGCATACAATTATTTCATGTTCCTTATCAGATAAGACGACTGATTGCGGTATTATAATATATACGTATCAGTTCGTAAAAAGTCCTAGACATTTAATACCTTTCTCATAAAATATGGATAGAATGGAAGCTGTTTTTATTCTATGTACCTCTACATTTTATAATAAATTATTATTTGTAAAAGTATTTGATAATACCTTCATTGAAAATAAAATTCATTTCAATAACTCGCTTGGGCTTAGAAAAATACTTGAAACAGAATAAACAGCAGTTTTTGGTAAAAAAAAAATTTTTCTATATTGCATTTAATGTGGGAACGAAAATTAATTAACGAATGGGTTCCGATACCTATAAATTCATATTCATGTTAAATGTTCACATATAGAGCCTTTTGAATCATTTTTCAAATAATTTTACTACATGAAAAATTTTCTAGGGTATAATCGAGGTACGCGCTATTCTTACAAATTGTTATATATGAGCAGTAATTCATATCAGTTCATTTCAGGGCTGCCTTTGCCTGACTGGTGTATAGCGCAGCAGCTGACAATTTCCCAGCCTTCCTAACTTTTCCAAAAATTATCTCTCATTTACTCACGAGGGAGGAAGTATCCTAAAATCACGTGTTAACTGCAGTGCATATCAATGTTTACTGACAGATTTTTCGTCCACACTATCAGCACTATTTTCTCCGATTACAATCGAAAAAGCATATATTGCATGTGCCGATAAAGAGAAAAAAATATATCTGAAAAATCAATACTATCTTGCAGATAAACAGTAGTGTGCATTATTGAGTGGGCTTTATCTATTTATTGATGTTTTAAGATAATTGCACACAAATAATAATTGTATCTTTTGATCTCATTAGTCGTTTACGAGACAGCAGTAATAAATCTGCGAAAACATCGGATGCATTAATATCAGATAAGAATTGAATAAAACAGTTTAGGTGTCAGTTCACACAGTGTATTATTACTTTTCCTGTTTTTGCGGTGACCTGCGAAAATGAAGCTTTTCCTGGTTCTTAGTTGCTTCACACTTCACAGCGTACTCGCAAAGGCATCGAACATCAATTTCAAATTAGAACTCGTGCAAGTGGTGAGTAAAAGTTAAATTCGTTGCTACAGTTATTTTCGTCGAGGACGTCTGAAACTCTGACGTTACCGACTTTGAATTGATTTACGAAATGAGAAGCTTGGTTTGGTGAATCGAAAAATCGATTGATTAAAATTTTTCAATTCTTCGTACTCACCAGATCTTCAGACACGGAGACAAAATACCCAGCGAATTGGAACGTTACAAAAACGATCCCTACGATCCGGCAGTCTACGAGCAATATGGTTACGGGCAATTGACACAGGTAAGGCATTCCCTGCGCTATTCCAAAACTGCCAGATCTAAAAGAACGTTTTAACCGGCAGATCGGCATGGCTCGAGAATTCAAAATCGGCCAGCTGCTGAGGGATCGTTACAACGATTTTCTCGGCAACTACTTCGTCGATCACGTCTACTCTCGTAGTACGGATTTCGATCGGACCAAGGCGTCCCTGCAGCTGGTGCTGAGAGGCCTGTTTCCGCCGAACACGCCAGAGACGAAATGGAGTCAGAGCATCGATTGGTTTCCGATACCCGCGTATTACGAGCCTTTGGACACCGATTTCACGTTTATGAACACCGTATACCCTCAAAAGTGCCCCGAGTAATTGTCGATTGTTATTGTTTAATTCAACGGTAAGCATTGCCCATAAAATGATATGACAACACGTGTTAACAACTCATCAGGTACACCAAGTTAATGCTCGAAGCCGAACGGAATTCCCCCGAAGTGGCCGAGCTGTACGACAATTACGGTTACGTTCTGGAGTACATCAGGAATCAGACTCAACTGAATTCAACGTCAGTTTTCCACCTCAGCCTGGCTTCAACCAACATAGAAAGCGTCGTGAGTTGACAGTGAATTTCTCCACAGTGATACGAGTCCAAATCCCATTGCTCATATCAACAATGTCCCTAATTACGTCGCTTCCAGATATCTTTAGGTCTGCCTTTGCCCGACTGGTGCACCGATGACGTTTACGAGATGCTGCAGTGGATCCGAATCGTGACGTTGGACATCGTGACGTCCACGAGAACTTTGGCAAGAATGGCAGCTGGACCGGCCGTCCAGATGCTCTTGGAAAACGTCCGGGACAGCGAGAAGCCCTGAGAACAGGCGGAAAATTTACTTGTACGGTGCGCACGACATCAACGTTGCTATCGTCAGCAGAGCTCTAAATTTCACGGGGATCCCGCGGATCCCTTACTACGGATCCAGCGTGATCGTGGAAAAATTGAGGGGATCGGACGATCAGATTTACATCAGGGTAAAATACCTTGTCGATCGTTGTCCGTTGAGATTTTTGGTAATTTTCATCGTGATAATGTATGATACGTTTGTTTTCAACAGATGCTCTACTGGACTGGTGTCACTGAGGAACTCGTGAACGTGAAACTGGAGGACTGCGACTACGAGTGTCCGCTGTCGAAATTCGTGGATATAGTCAGCCCTATTCTCCCCGTTGGTTGGTGCAATTCAGGAGAACGGCAATCGAAAGTATTGCGATGATCATTAGTTTCGAATAAAGAATTTAACAACATTCAGTCGCTGTACTTAATTGTTAATTTATCCTTCGGTATATTATATATACCATTGGCGTAATAATAGTTTTCTGTTTCTCTCCTAAATTCCTACTTGCATGAAACTCATTGCAATTTGTCGACTAACTGCGATTAGAATTTCCAGCTATCGCTGGCAGCAAATATATGATTATTACACTGATATAGCTATCTATCCAGAACATTGCGGTATATATATTACGAGGACGCATTCATTCAAGATTCATTCTACTGATGCAAAATGAAGGCTCTCTTGTTTCTAAGTCTGTCCATGTTCCATCGCAATTTGCTGCTTACAAACGCATCGAGCGACGGCTTCGAATTAGAACTGGTGCAAGTTGTGCGTGAAAATCAAATTTTTCCTCGTTAATCGTGTTTCCTTTTGGGTTCTTATAAATTTTTATTCAACAAAAACTTTAGTTATTCCGACATGGGGACAGAACGCCCAACGGAATCGAACGTTACGAAACCGATCCCTACGATCCAGTCGGCTATCAAAAATACGGTTACGGTCAATTGTCAGCAGTGAGTATTGCTCTGAGCGCCTGGAAACTGGCCAAAAATTTGTGAAAAATTTTTAATCCGCAGACTGGCAAGCGACGGGCGTACAAACTCGGGCAGATGCTGAGGAAGCATTACGACGATTTTCTCGGGGACTACAATGTCCACGACGTCTACGGCTACAGTACGGACTACGATCGTGCGAAAATGTCTTTGCAGCTGGTGCTGAGCGGTCTGTATCCCCCGACCGAAGAGACACGCTGGAGCAAAGAAATCGATTGGATTCCGATACCTATCCACTACGAACCTTTCGAAACGAATTTCCTGCAATATGATTTTCTTGGCATCTGTTCGGAAAGGTATAATTGTTCAAGAATTTAATTTACGGCACTGTACATCATTAATGAAGCAATTCAATTAAATGCGCTTAAGATTCATGAAATTATTGGACGAAGCTGAGCAATCACACGAAATATCCGAAATAATGAAAAACAATCGAGACATTTTTGAGTACATCAAGAATGAAACTCATATAACATCTACTCGAGTTACTCAACTTGCTTTGATAGCTTCGAATCTAGAATGTGTTGTAAGTGGAACATACTTATACCAGTTTGAAATATATTGATGCCTCGTTAAAATTGTATCGTTCGGTCGCAGTTGAGTTTAGGTCTTCCATTGCCAGACTGGTGTTCTAACTTAGTTTACGAGAAACTCCAAGAAGTATTCGCCTTATTCTATGATCTTGAATCGTACACACCGTTGATGATAAAAATTGCTTTTGGGCCTATTATCGATCGATTATTGGAAAACATTTATAACGCTGAGAAGGGTGAAACCAAGAAAAAAATATATCTGCACAGCGCACACGATTTACAGATCGGACAGTTTATCAGAGCTCACGACTTCACGAATATTCCCGAGAGACCGAAGTTTGGAAGTGCTGTGATCGTTGAAAAATTGAGAGGAAAAGATGACGATCATACTTACATAAGAGTATATACAATAAATATGCTTATATATTGTTTCCCATTGTATTGTGGTTTATTTAATTTCGAGATATAAAAAACATCCTATTTATTTGCAGATCCTTTACTGGGCTGGTGTAACCGACAAATTAACAGCTCTGAAATTAGAAAAATGTAACTACAATTGTTTACTCGCAGATTACGTAGATATCATAAGTCCATTTCTTCCTGACCCTGGATATACTAAGTGTGAAAGATGAGAAATCAGCAGAGGTCAAAATAGCAAAGAAAAATAGCATAAGTTTTTTTTCTCATAAAACGGATGACATGCATAATCAAGTACATAAATATTTTATGTTAAATACTTTATTCAATTTTATTCAGATTTATAGCGTGGCAAGTGAAACCAATGAAAGAACAATATTTCACAGTGAAGCATTTTTTATGTGAAGATATAATTAGTCTGGATATTTACGCGTCTTCGAAAATTATAAAAATATTCAAATATCAATTTAATTTTTCATGTACATTTTTTTGAATACCGACTTTGACTTTTAAACCTGAAAACCGCCTTTATGTGAATAGATATTTTATCAAATCATTTTTATAAAATATATAATAAATATTTCCATTTATACAGGAAAAAGTTGCACTTCGCAGTAGATCATGTTTATTAATCTGGCAAAAAAACTGTCTGTTTAACATCAGATAAGAACAGATTAGAACGCTTTAGTCTTACTACGTTGTATTGCAGCTCAATTGGCGATAAAAGCCGATGCAGTTAAAGCTTTACCGATTCTAAGTTTACTCGAAATTTTGTTACAACTTATTTGGTTTGGTAACTTATTTTGTTACAACTTATATTTTGTTACAAGCACATCAAACGGGAACATGTGCAACATGCAAAATTGGTGAAAGAACGGCAATTAAGTTTCACCGACGATAAAATAATCATAAAACTGATTGTAATAACTAATTGTAAGCATGATGTAGGTCAAGATCAAATTTAAATCTCTTAATTTTCATAGTATTTTATCAACTAATCACAAAAAAAATGCGCCAACGGTCGATTAGAATTTCCAGCCGTCGTAAAAGCTGCAGCAGATATAAAGATTACTACTAGCTTGGTGATAATTATATACAGCATACATTACGAGAACGCATTCATTCAAGATTCATTGTACTGATTTGCAAAATGAAGGCTCTCTTGTTTCTAAGTTACTCTATTCTTTGTAAAACCTTACTGCTAACAAATGCATCCAACGATAACTTCAAATTAGAACTGGTGCAAGTTGTAGGTAGAAGTAAGATTTGTGTTCGTTTGATCGTGTGATTTTTGCGTCCTTCTAAATTTGTTGTTTAACAAAAACTTTAGCTATTCCGACATGGAGATAAAACGCCCAGCCAAAAGGAACGTTACGAAACCGATCCCTACGATCCAGACGACTATCGAGACTACGGTTACGGTCAATTGACAGTAGTGAGTATCATTTTAAGCGCCTCAAACTACTAAATTCATGAGAAGACTGGTGAGTGGACCTTTTGTGGAGCAGCTTCTGGAAAATATAAGCGACAACGATAAGCTCGAAAGCAAGAAAAAAATTTATTTGTTCTGCAACGAGGCCAACGTTGCAGTTTTCGCCACAATTCACAACTTTACGGGTATTCCCGCGATACCGGCGTTTGGAAGCGCTGTGATCACTGAGAGATTGAGATGACCAGATGATCAAATTGATCTAAGAGCCAATATTCATAAATTGCACTTATTACAATTTTCAGTTATAATTTATGATTATAAAGTGTTTTACCGATTCGCAGATGCTGCACTGGACTGGTGTTTCCGAGGAATTGATAGCCTTAAAATTTGAGGACTGTTATGTTCCGAGTATTCTGGAGCAATTTCGATTGTTTTCGAATATTCGAAACATTGTGTATTGCACTGTAAGCTGACTATGTACTTCCATAATTACGGAGGTTGCAACCTCTGCCGTCAGCGTTAATTGCCAGATTAATTAACACGATCTACTGCGAAGTGCAACTTTTTCGGCCGGAGAGAGCGATCGGTGACAATGAGCTGAGCAATTAGGCAGTCCCTCTCGAGCCATTAAGCAGAGTAGAGTCTATATTGAGCATTAGGCCATAGTAGAAGAAAAATCAGAATCTTTGTCATAGACAACTAAAAATAGAATACTACGAAATTGTCAGATTAGAATTTTGTTGACACGAATATCGTTTAGACCATCGTTTACATTGTTTAAGCAGCATTAATAAATAACCAATTTGAACGAAAGGCGTAATACTGAGGTTTGAATTTAACGCAAACAGTCTAGCCCAAGCCTGTTGATTTACCACAGAGAAATAGCCAAGGCACTACTCATTATACCAAGCATCAAGGTAAGAATTTCAATTAAATATAACATTTCCATAATTTAATCAAACAAAGAAACAGAAAATCAGCTCACAAGTTGGGAATGACCACCCGATACTTGCGGAGCAAGTATTTGAGCAAGGACTCAATTGATAATAAATATTAAAATTAGCTTGAGTGCAAGGACTCTCTCTAATAAGGACTGTGCAAGCGAATGTTTACTGTCGAATTACGTGGATATAATAAGCCATGTTCTTCCTCGCAGTGGTGAAAATGAGTGCAAAACATGAAGGCAACAGGTGGAACAATAATCATGAAAATTTTAAAAATATTCAAATATCAATCCTTAAAAATTATTTTTGTATGAATAGATTCTTTATAAAATAACTTTGATAAATGACATATGCTAAAATATAATTAATATTTCCATTAGGTTTGAATACTATGTAGTAGACTTTCAAAGTAGGTGACGTTAATTAATGAAAATAAATTTTATTTTTAATATCAGATAATAATGCATTCTTCTGCTGTCTCTTCCCTTATCTCCTCTTAGCTGTAGAAGTGATTAAGTTTGCTCTCAATTTGAAAAAGCCTGAATACAAAACTATGCGTACATATTATTGCACTGTATCGAATAACTGTAAAATGTGTCAATTGTCGATTGAAATTTTTAGCTATCACAAAAGCTGCAGATGATATGAAGCTTTTTAATCTTGCTAAAGATAGCCTTTGAATTCAGTTTATATTACGACAACTCGTCGATTCAAGATTCATTATACTGTTGAAAATGAAAGTTTTGTTGACTCTGAGTTTCTTAATATTTTACAATAATTTAACACCTACAAAAGCAATTAAAGAAAATTTCACATTGGAACTTGTGCAAGTGGTAAGTAAATGTAACAGTAATTTTATTTGACTTTATTAATTTTGTTATTATCGTTCTTTCATACACTAATTTAATAATTCAGTTATTCAGACATGGAGACAGGACACCCCTCGACTACGAACGCTACAAAACCGATCCTTACGATCCTGAATTTTATGAGGAATACGGTTATGGGCAATTGACCAAAGTCAGTATTCTCAGATCAGCTAAATATATGAAAACAGTCTTTAGAAATTTTTCAATTTTTTTCTTCTTTTTGGACGAAAAATTCGGTTATTCATACACTGCCAAAAATCATAATTTACAGATCGGTATGAAACGAGAACACAAACTGGGACAAATGCTGAGGAAACGTTATAACGAATTTCTTGGCGATTACAACGTTGAAGATGTCTATGCCTACAGTACGGACACAGATCGCACAAAGACTTCTTTACAGCTGGTACTGAACGGTCTGTATCCCCCGACTGAAAAGACACGCTGGAGCAAAGAAATCGATTGGATTCCAATACCAACGCACTACGAACCTTTCAAAACCGATTTCATGTCGTTCGATTTTTTCGGTGTCTGTTCAGACGGGTAATTTATTTATGAGAACTTAATTTACAGCGCTATACATTAATAAAATTATTTAATTGAATGCGCTTACGTTAGGTACCAGAAATTATTTGACGAAGCCGAGGAATCACATGGAGTAATAAAAATAATGAAAAAAAACCGAGACATTTTTGAGTACGTCAAGAATGAAACTCAAATAACATCTACTCGAGCTACTGCGTTTACTTTGATAGCTTTGAATCTAGAATGCGCTGTAAGTGACAGATACATGTACCAGTTTGAAAACAGTAGCATTTTTTTAATTGTGTCGTTTGGTCGCAGTTGAGTTTAGGTCTTCCATTGCCAGACTGGTGTTCCAATGCAATTTACGAAAAACTCAAAGAAGTGTACATTTCAATGTACGATATTACGTCGCATACCACATTGATGAAAAAAATGACTATTGGGCCTATTATCGAGCGATTCTTGGAGAATATTTATAACGGCGAGAAGGGTAAAGCTAAGAAAAAAATTCATCTGTACAGCGGACACGATATGCAGATTGGACATTTTACCAGAGCTCACAACTTCAAGAATGTCCCCGCGAGACCGGATTTCGGAAGTGCTGTGATCATTGAAAAATTGAGAGGAAGCGACGATAATACTTACATAAGAGTACATACTTCGCTATTCTTGTTTCTTATTTTTATTGTTTATTAATTCATTTCTAGATTATAAAATGTCTTATTTATTTGTAGATGCTCTACTGGACTGGTGTAACCGAGAAATTAATAGCTCTGAAATTAGAAAAATGTAATTACGAATGCTTGCTGTCAGATTACGTAAATATCATCAGTCCAGTTCTTCCTGAACCTGGATTTACTAAGTGCGAAAGATGAAAAATTAACAGCAAAGAAGAATTTAATGTAAAACAGTAGATATCGATAAGATCAGTATCAGTAAAAACCATGTCAGAGTTGCGATTTTTAGATTTTAGTGGCATAATATATTTATAAATAAAGCGTCTTTGTGTGTTAAACCATAAAAATACTTTGAAATAAACAGATATTTCATACAATTATTTTCATGAAAAATATAGGCCGCAATGCAATAATATTATTAGTACTAATTTTTACTGTGCAGCAGTGATAGCAGGCGGCGGTAAATATTTAGGCAAATAAAAATTTGTCTCCTCAGCATCAGAAGATAAGAGCAGATAAAAACACTTTCGTCTCATTATACAGTTTTGCTGTTCTTCTCGCGATAAAAGAAGTCGACGCAATGAAAGCTTTCCCGATTCTAAGTTACTCTATTCTTTGCATCAACTTGCTGCTCACAAGCGCATCTGACAGTAGCTTCAAATTAGAACTGGTGCAAGTCGTAAGTAGAAGTAAAATTTCGTCATCGTCAATTGTGCGATTTTTGGTGTTCTTTTCAATTGCTTTAATAAAAAATTCAGTTATTCCGACATGGAGATAAGACGCCCAGCCAAATCGAGCGCTACGAAACCGATCCCCACGATCCAGTCGGCTACCGAGACTACGGTTACGGTCAATTGACAGTAGTGAGTATTGTTTTCAGGGCTTCGAAACTGCCGGACGTTTTTGAAAAAATGATGATCTACAGTATGGCAAGCGACGGGCGCACAAACTCGGGCAGATGCTGAGACAGCGTTATAACAATTTTCTGGGGGATTACAACGTCCGCGACGTCTACGCCTACAGTACGGACTTCGATCGCACGAAAATGTCTTTGCAGCTGGTACTGAGCGGTCTGTATCCTCCGACTGAAACAACACGATGGTCCAAATTAATTAACTGGACTCCAATACCCATCCACTTCCAGCCTACCAAAACAGATTTCATATTTTTGAATGTTACCCCTGCGTGTTATGATAAGTAATTTTTAATTAATCGATGAAATTCACTGACAATTCAAATTTCGCGCCGTAATGTAGCTTTACCGTTTGCAAGATTTTGGCGCGAAATTTGAATTTTCGATTGGCTCTCGCCTCGTTTTAACGTATATTGCCAATGTGTGTTAGGTACGCTAAATTATTTATGCAGTTTGAAAAGTCGCCCGCAATAACTGAAGTATACGAGAAGTATCGAAGCGTTATTGAATACATCAAGAATAAAGCTAAATTACCTTCTACCAGCGTTTTCTCTTTGTACATGCTAGCTTTTAATATAGAATGTGTCGTAAGTTGAAAGTATTATTCTCACAGATGTATCAGTATCCGAAGTGCTACTGCTCATTAACTACATGTCCTTTGATTCGTAGTTGAATTTAAATTTGCCTTTGCCACACTGGTACACCAAAGCTGTTGAGGAGGTACTCGAGAAGTTTCCCACACTCTTCTACGAGCTTACAACCTACACTGGATTCATGAGAAGATTAGCGAGTGGACCTTTCATCGAGCGACTTTTGGAGAATATAAACAACAATGACCAGTCGAAAAACAAGAAAAAAGTTTACTTATACAGTGGACACGACATCAACGTCGCAACTTTCGTCAGAACTCACAAGTTTACGGATGTTCCCGCAGCGGCGACCTACGGAAGCGCAGTGATCGTCGAGAAATTGAGAGGACCGGACGATCGAGTTTATTTAAGAGTAAACGCCGTTCAATCGTCTCGCTAACGGTTTTTATTGATTTATAGTGAAAAATTTTTTATTCTTTCGCAGATGCTGTACTGGAGCGCCGCTACCGAGGAGCTAATAGTCTTAAAACTCGAGAACTGTAGTTACGTATGTTTGCTGTCGGATTACGTGAATATTGTAAGCCCGAATCTCCCTAGACGCAATGAAAACGAGTGTGAACTGTAATTATGCAATAATTAGGGAAGTAGACACAAATCAATATTAAACAGAGTTTTATTAATTTACATATGCGTATGAAGGAGATTGAAATTCGACGAAGCGCACTTGTGCGCAAAATTCCTCTGACGCGCTTTTATCCAACTAAGCAAATATATTGACGCACACGATGAAATATACAAATTTAGCACAGAGTTTTATCACAACTAAAGGAATAAGTAAGATAAGTCCGGTTCAAGAAACTAAGCTTCACAGTCGGCGTGTTTACAAGATTTCGTTTGATCGAGATACAATTGTTTAAATGTCGCCGACAGACGTATACAACCTAGTCTTCGAAATCGAGATAACGATAGTCTGCGCAACATAGAACTGTTGCCACTTAATAGTAGCTCAGTGACACTATACGTCATCCACAGTTAATCCCGCGCATAACGACTTAGCGCGTCTCACACCACGAATACATGTCATGTACACTATACTATACACAAGCATAATTACAAAGTCTTACTGCGCGTTATTCAACGTTAGAGATAGTCGACAGTCGGGCAACAGTTATCGCAGATTTTCCTCGAAATTTTTCCACGATAAGAAGCTTTTTCCCACGCGCCCGAGAAAAGTCGAAGAATCCGCCGAAAATCGCGCGGAAAGCAAACAATACCCCCCCCCCCCCTCTTCGAATACACTCTCGAAACCTCGCAGATATAAATCAATGAAAGCCTCACCGCACGAACGTCGCCCCCCCCCCCTTCCACTCGAGACTCGGACGCACTCGTGACAAATCGAGATAAATAATCGGGAACGGCGACCCTCACTCGAGCGCATCCGTCACGCGGAGTACGGCGTAAGTGCACTCGACACACTTCGCTCTCTCTCTGTGCTCTTCGCCGATTTTTCAAGGCACCGCCTCGCGTCCCGCGTGAGAAAGCTGTGCTTCCCGAGAATCTTCCTCGATACTATCACGACTTTCGCTTTTTTTTTGGACGCTATTCGAATTTCGCGCGCCCGAGAGCTTGCGCAAGCTCGACGCGTCAGAAGACCTGGAGGCTGTTGCTGATGCTGTCGGCCACGAGAACGTCGCCGGTGTCCGGCAGGCAGACCAGACCGGATATCCAGCCGAAGCGGCCGGGGCCGGAGCCCTGACTCCCGAACGCCCGGATGAACTCGCCCTGGGCCGTGAACACCTGGACGCGCTTGTTGTCCGAGTCGCCCACGTAGATGTTGCTCTGCGAGTCGAGCTTCACGACTTCCGGCGATCTGCGATGGTTTTCGAAGGGGTTTGAGTATTGATGGTTTTTTGCTGGTTGGGTAGTGCAGGGGGGGCGAAGAGATACTTACTTCAGGAGACCTTTGTAGACTCCGAAGCCGCCGATCGTGAACATCAGTTGGCCCCGGTGATTGAACACCTGCGATGGGAATGAAATTTAATTTTATATCGTTTTTATACGTGGAAAACTACATTCAAATTTCGCGCCATAATATGCGATAGTGAATTTACACGATAACTCTGTAATTAGAAATTATACTTTGTAACTATAACTAGAAATTATAGTTTGTAATTACATTTTAATTTTTTTGTTACAAACTATAGCTTGTAATTATTGGACGCGAAAAATGGCGCGAAATTCGAAATCCCCACCTTGATCTTATGATTTCCAGAGTCGGCCACGACGACGGCCGCGTCGTTCACCGCGACGTCCGTGGGCTCGTTGAAATCGTGAACGCCGAGCACCGCGGGTATCCTCCCGGCGACGACGTCCGCTCCCGCCGACGACGACGACGACGACGACCTCCTGCTCGGTCCGATGCCGCCCTTGTAGCTGCCGTCGGCTCCGATTATTTGGACCCGGTCGTTGCCCATGTCGGCCACGTAGAGCCAGTCGCGCGACTGCTGGCAAGCTATGCCCCACGGCGAGTGGAACTGAAGCTCCCCGCTGCCCTTCTCGCCGCCGATGCTGCGCACCAGCTCGCCCCGGCGGTCGTACACGAAGATCGCGTGCTTCCACTTGTCTGCGGATTTTTTTTAATTTTTCAGAAAATTTTTCGCTGCGCTACTCGACCGTCGCGTACTGTATTGCAATATACCTGTGACGTAAATTTCCTGGCGACTCTCGACGAAGGCGACGCACTGGGGCGCCGTCATGTCCGGATTGCGGATCCTGCGGACGATGCGGTGCAGCCGGTCGAGCACCAGGACCTGGTTGCTGCCCGGACAGGCCACGTAGACGTCGGATCTGCGGGAATCGATCGCCAGACCCGACGGACGCTGCAGGTCGGCCTTACGCAGGCTCAGCTGCTTCGGTCTGCAGATTTGTACAGATTGCGGTTTGGTTCGTAGCGTCGTTAATTCTACGGTAATCGTCCAGCTTTCGTTTCAGAATGAATTCGAATCGAAAAGAAGTATGCAACGATTATTGGAAAAAAAAGCAAAAATTTTAAGAGGACTGATTCTTTCGAGGTGGACGTTGTGGAGAGAAACAAATACCTGGAAAACGCCCTGTTCTCCCTGTCGCGCAGTCTCCCCTCGTCCCTCGTCACCTCGGCGCAATCCGGAAAGCTCCAGGCCAGTGCCTTCGCCATCGCTTCCGTCGCCTTCTCCCGAAGACACAGGAAGTCGTTCACCTGCCAAGAAAAAACATTTCTTCAAAAATCTCCTCTTCACCCCCACGGCAATCCAATCAACACCCCATAATTTATTCATCCTCTCTCTCTCTCTCTCTCTCTCAGCGCATCAGCAGCTCTATAACGAGGCTCCCCGAAAATCCCGAAAATTCAATCGATTGCCGCTCTAGAACACAAACCGTATTATGTATATCCCCCCGCGGGCAAACAAGCCGACTCCCGCAACTACACGTGTCCGGGATGAGATCCGCCCCCCTCCATCACCCCGAAAGCTCGGGGCTCGCTCTCTTTGTCGAGGCCCGCCCGACACGCGCCGAGAGAGCGAGAGAGACACGCGGCGACGACTCCCGCTTTGTACTTCGCGCGGGGTGCGACGGACAAAAGACTGTTTGCCGGGCCTCGATTGCCCGGTGTGTGTGTGTATATATATATAGGTTAGTCGAGGGGGAGGTGGGGAGTTGCATTGCTCCACGCGCGCGCGGTTCGGAGCATTTGTTTTAGATTTTCCGACGAGGGGTGCGGGCGGAGGAGGTGTTTCCGAAGTGCCGCCTCGATGGATTTGTAATTGTCGGGTGTTTGTGTATTGTAACGCCTCGTGCGCCCGAGAGGCGAATAAGCGGGGAAACGACGGCTTTTCCTGTTTCGAGGAAATCGTAGACTGTCATTTGGGAAGCTATACTTTGATTGTATACGTATGTAGGGCATAATTTTTTGGATAGTTGTGTTATTGAAAATTTGAATTTCGCGCCATAACGCGACGGACTGAATAAAGCTTTGTTTATTAATTGACGTTTGTATAATAAGTGCCATAAAGTAGTAAATAATTAAACGTTAATGAAAAATTCTATATCTTAAAATATTTTGAGTGCCGCTGTAGCAGTCGATTGAAAATTTGAATTTCGCGCCATAATGTGTGACACGTTAAAAAAGCTTTATTTATTGATTTACTTGCGCATATAAAATCTCGTAAAATAGAAAATAACTATACGACGATTTTTTATATATTGTAGAATGTTTTGGCTGCCGCTATTTTCCGGCGGGAAATTCAGATCACATCGCCTCGACGCTGCTTTTAATCGAAACTGCCCACCAGCGCATTCAGCCGCGCATGTAAAATTTAAATGCAATTTAAACCCATGTAAATCCATCTCGCATCTACGCCTTTTGAAAATCCCTCTCCCAGCAGCGCTCGCCGCACAATGCATTAGCCAATCGCTCAATTCAAAACCGCTTAACCGAAAACTATTTCTCGTATACGCGCGGCAGCCGTCAATTTCAGGCCGATTAAAAGCATCCGACGCTCGATTTCTTCCCGTGTCGCCTATATAATATACACGCGTTACGCGCGTAATAAGCCTAATCTCGTCGAAAAAGAAAAAATAAGCCGATCCCGTGTTGTACAGCTATAGGCGATAAAGGACTTAAAACATCAGGACACGAAACGCCAGAGACACACACGTCATGCGAATAGATATATCGACAGGAAAACAATCGAAGCCGTCGACACCTCCGCAGCCGCGAAATTTCAAATTCCCACTTTTCGAAGCCACTCGTTCGCTCGCTCTCGAGGTGCATACGCACTTATACTAAAAAAAAAGTCCCCCCCAACAACAAGAACGTCCGCGTATATAAGTACCGCTACAAATTGGCTTGACCCCGTCGTCGCAAGGCTGCTGCAGTAGCGCACAGTCGTAAACATCGGTCGCACTCTCAGTCGCGCGCATAATGATACACCAGTTAGTTACGCGTCAGTTGATTTTCCCATGGGTCCGTATAGGTATATATGTATACACCGTACGGTATATACGCGTACACGTATACAGGAGGTGAGCATAGAGCGGCGCAATATGTTACTGCGGCTAATTTTAGGGCGGTGAGGCGCGTGCCGCTCACGGCTGTGTATATCTGGTAATAGTCGGGGGAGCCCTCGACGCAAAGGGAATTTATAGGGCCACTCGAGGAGAGAGATCGGGGAATTTTGATTTTTGCGGATCATCGAGTCGAGTCCCATATATGCGTACGCGTGTGTGTGTGTGAGAGAGAGAAGTGGGGATTTTCGGGTTGATGCCGACTGATTTGGGTAATTGAGTGTGAGTGATTTGGAGGAAATCGATCATTGGGACTTGATTGAGGCTTTGCGGGTGATTCTGGCCTGTTCCGATAATTACTCGAGAAATTAAAATTTCACGCCATTCGACGATCGATAAAAGAATCGAGACTTTGTATAATTACGATCGAACTAGAATCGGAAACCTGTTTTTATTAAAAATTACTGTAGGTGTAAAATAGTTAAGGTGTGACATATACTTGTTTGAGCAGAAATAAACTATATATTTTATGTATATTTTGTAAAGCAAAATTTGAGCTTAAGCAATTATGACACCTATTAACACTTTTATACTATTTTATACAATAATTTTTAATAAAACAGATTTCCACTATAGCTTAATTATTGTAATTATTCAAAGTTTTTATTCTTACTTGTCTGTGAAATGGCGCGAAATTTAAATCTTCATATTCGCGATATATTGCCCATAGTGTCAGTAGACTTATTTTCAATTATGAGAATACCGCATCGCATCTGTTATCCAAATATTAAAACAATCCAACATATATCATATACCACCTCCATTAGCAAACTAAAAGAAAAACGATTTCACAATAAAATTTTCGTCCAACAAAAAAAAATACTTGACGCTCAATTACCCCCTCGCAGCCAGCGAACAAACCTCGGGAGCAAAATAAAAATCAGAACGACCCGAGCAGGCGAAAAAAATCTCTCTCTCTCTCCCTCTCCCTCGCGCAGTAAAGCTCATCCCCCCGCGAAGCTTGCAGTTTCACTCTTTATAGCGGAGGACTGCGGCTGACGTAAATTATTAGCTCCGGGTACGAGGAGGGGGGGGGGGATCGTTCGTACAGCTCATACTGGGCGTGGCTTAGCCTCCGGTTGCTGCACAGCGCACATAGAGGCCAGCAAGGGGTCGTGGGCGTGGCCACATCCCTTACGCGGATCGCAAATTGATTCCGCGCTCGACGTCGCGCGAAACGCGTTTACGTATATATATACGGCGACTGCTGTGTACATGGCGGCTATATAACACTGCGATTTAGTGCCTGGAATATCACATAGCCGTTTGCAGGACGGTATAGTAATCCGAGGCGAGATTATGGGCTTCTCGTTAGTCTCGCGCGATTTTTGCAAGCTCGCAAGCGCGGCGTGGCGCGAAATTTGAATTTTCGAATTCGAGCTTTGCAGAAGGCGACTCCGCTCGTTGGTTCAATTAGCATTTTTAAAAGTCTAATAAACAGATTCATTCGAAAGCGTATAATTTTTATGTATACAGTCGCTACAGATTACTTTGAGAATTCGTATAAAAAAATTCTCACAATGAAAACTTTCCAGCCGGCAGCGTTTAGAATAATATACGATCAGTTTGTGTTTGTTTAGTTCGTGGACGTGAGTTATGAGAGGAAAGTTTGGCTGCGAACCGCAGCGACGAGAAAAACAGTGTATATCGCGTTTACAACGCCTCGTGTACACGAAAGTAACGACTCGTTCCGATCGAAAAGAATTTCGCCAAATCATCGAAATTCCGATTAATTTATCGTTCGCTTTATTTACGCCACACACCTATATTCACGACAATAAAAAAAATTCGGCTGAAAGTAAGCACAGCGTTATGTCCTCCCGGAGCGAATATTACGAAGCTCGACGTACATGTATATACCCACTAAAATTCTCGAACTATCTCCGGGTCCACTTTGCAAGCACCCCCGCAACGATTTCCCTCCCTCCGCACCGCACTCACCCTCGCGGCCTCGCGAACGTCGGCCGTTTGTGCCAGTGGTAATGGCCTGTCAGCGCCAGACGCCAGCGCTTGTCTCTCTCTCTCTCTTCTCTCGCTTTCTCTTCCACAGCGCGATTTCGTGCCGGGGAACCGAGAGAACGTTTGCTTCGTATATGGACTGGAAGCTTCTTCGATCGCTCTGTGTGTCTCTATTGTTCCGATTTTGCATTGTTATTTATCACGATTTTTATTAAAAGTTATTGATCTTGTTGTTACCATTGTTTTCGGGGCTGAATCGCGGAATTGTTTGCATTTCAGGATTGGGGAGAATTTCGAGTTTTCCTTTTGAAAATTCGAATTTCGCGCCAAAACGGAGCTTGAAACTGCACAATGCTTAAAACCGCGTAAAACGCTGAACTAAACAACATAACGTTGTGCAACGAACACAAATTGCGATTCGTTAAAAAATTTACTTTCAACAAATTGATTTCTTATTTAAATTATATTTATTATGTATTATACGTATAACATCGGGGTAATCGAACGAAACTGTTTGTTTTTTTATTATTCCACTCTGATTTCCTCGTCTGCTAAATTACGCCGGGAAATTCGAATAAAACCGCGCCTATTAACAAATCCTCCCGAGAAATCCCAGCCTCTCGTCCTTCGAACTCTCGAAATAGCGCGTACGCGTACAGTATACCCGGTCTGCGCGGCTTTTCGCGATCAATACAGCCTCGGAGCCCCCGGATTCTGCGGCGGACAGCTCGCGGCGCTAAAGCGACGGTTCGCTTTCGGCTCTGTGTACCCGTCAACCTACTCGTCCTCGTCATCGCTGTTGTCGAAAAAAAAGAGATTTAATCGCCCAAAAAAAAAAAGGAATAATCGAACCTTCTCGTCGCCGTCGGCGACATCGTCGAAATCCGCGGTTCTCCGCTTGGCCAGTTCGAGCTGAGAGATCTGCATGAGTTTCTTTATAATCGCAGCCGACTCCTCGGCTCTCGTCCACAAATCGTCGAGTCTCGCGAGCTTCAGGCTCTTCTCCTCGAGCAGCGCGGCGATCCTCGCGTCGTACTCCTTGCAGACGATCGTCTTGTTTCGCTCCGTTTTGCCCTGGAGCGTGAGCAGAAATTTTTTTTAATAAATTAAAAAAAAAGTAAAATTTTGAATAAACAAATAAATATACGGTTTAGACAGCGAAATATTACCTTCAACTCGACGACTCGATGCTCGAGCTTGCTGATTGTGCTTTGCAGCTGATCGATTGTCGTTTTGAGCTGGTCCTTCAGTTGCGCAACGTCCTGGCTCTGACAGTCGTCGTAGAAAACCTTTGTGGATTCGCAGCATCGCGTATTGTATTAGAAATAATTTACTGTCTCGTTAACGAGTGGATATACAAGCCTTACGGAAACGTCGATTGCTCCCGTCGTCGATGCCGTCCAATATACGCAATAATAAAACGCATTGTTTGCCCGAAGAAAATTCTGGAAACCAGCGGAAACGCCTCTTATCCAAACCGAATTTCACGAAAACTTTACGATATCGCGCGCGGGCTTTTCCCTTTTTTTTTTAAACAAATAACACCTTATCTCCCTACTGTTTGCCGTGCGCAAAGCTCGAGAAAATCGAAACGCGTGCGCAACGTTGCGTATGTATACACATGTATACGTTCAATTGTTTACCCGCTATTTCACAAACCGTAACAATTTCAAACAAATTTTTTTTATCGTAACTCATCCCGACGATGCGGAGTCGCCGCGAAAGCAATACACGTTTCCATAAAACGTCGATTTTTTTTTTTCATATATATACACACACACACCAGATCGCAGTCCGGACAGCTATCGGCAGGTACCTCGGATCCGGCCATCGTCAGACACCTCGGCTTCTCGTCCTCCTTCCGCCTGCCGATCAGAGGCGCGAAATTCACCACGAGACTGTTGGCTTTGTCGGGGACGCGGGCGACGAAAGTGCCCTTGTCGACGGCCCGCAGGACCCGCTCGATGCTCGGATTCGTCGGCAGCGTTTCCGGACCGCTGCTGTACAGGGTCGTCGTCGAGCTGCAGATCGAGCAGCTGACGACTTTGCGGGAGTCTGGAAGAGCCGATGGGTTTTTGGGTTTGAAAATTTTTTTGAATTTGATTCAAAAAAATTTTTATTGCACGAAATTATGCTTGTATTGTTGTCCTTTGTATACAAAACATCTCGAATCAATGTACGCATATGGCACTTTTGATTGTGAAATTATTTTGGTTATAAGCAATTCGCTGCATCTCATCGCAAAGATCTGTGGCGAACGCGATTTTCACGTTCCTTCAACGTTGCGAAGCCGAGGTCAAGATCAATCGCAATCTAATCTTCATTTTCTTTTCGTTCGTTGCTTCGGATTTCTTTCGCGAATCGCGACGAGGATCGCTTATCAATTGCGCGATATATTGGCCAACGCGTTTTTGTAATAAATCAATTTAAATGACACGCTTCGTGTGTGCGATGCCGACGAGATATAATTATTATTATATAACAAACAAAACGCATAAAACAATACGCCGGCAATCACTCGATTGTTTGGCGATCGAAGAAGTCGATATAGAGACGTTATCGCGAAGCTCTCGCGATGCGTCGTATCGTGCGTTCATCGACGAAAGAATTTCAAAATAAATTGCAATAAGTAAGTCAGTCGAGTGTCCGAATCGGTTTATTGTATTCATAATAAATGTCCAAGGTGTGCAGTGTATTATTAATTTTTTTTTCAATTTTATGACATAAATAATAAGTTTAAGCATTTCACCTTACCTTCACTTTTCGAAGACTCCTCCAACTTCATTTCCAGGCAGTTTTTGCAAAAGGTATGTTGACAGTCCAACGTCTTTGGCGACTGCAGTTTATTCTTGCATATCGGGCAAAATATTATGTCCTCGAGTATTCCCAGCGAGCTTCTGTTAAAACGAAATCGTAACGGGCGCGAAGTGTCAAGTGTATCGTTATAATCAGTGACGAAGATTATCGCAACTCCGTTAATTTCTTTTTTTAATAGATGCTTTTTTTGCGTAAGAAAATTGTTTCTCGAAATCGATGGTAAACATTTTTCCAAAATTTATCGCAATCTTCAGAGTCTTCGAAGAAAATCGAAAAAATTTAAAAACAATTTTTCCATCCACTTCCTCAACAAAAGCAACTACCGACAATAATCAATAACAACAACTCCCAAACTCCCCACGAAAAGCCAAAAAACCTCACCTCGGCCGATGCCTCCTGTATCCGTGCCGCCTCCTCAGCGTGACGACCTCCTCGGCGACCGAGGCGTTGTTCTCGCTGACGCTCCGCCTCAGCTCCTGCGTTCGAATCTTCCCGGCGCGATCCACCTGTCCCGCGTTCGACAGCGAGATCTGCTTCTTGAACATCGCCTTCAGCCTCGCCGACATTGCGCAACGCGTCTGTACACGCGCGCCGTTTTATTACGCACGAAAACACACGTGTGCCGCGTCTTGCCACTTTCTGCGCCGAGTGCGCTTGATATCGCCGAATTAAAGCTTCTCTCTCTCTCGCTCTCCAGTTCACACGGCGATCATCGCCGGACTGCGCGATTTTCCCGGGAGAACGTCTCTCTCTCTGTCTCTCTCTCGAGCGTTCCAGAGACGATAACAAAAAAATAAATAAATAAAATAAAACACACGGGGCGATTCGGTGTGTGTGTGTAAGTACTTATCGCATTAGCGCGCTTATTGATCGTAATTACCAGAGGCTGCTGGTGCGAATCCGACGTCGCGTTTGTTGTGTGATGTGTGTGTGTGTGATGTGACGTGTAGTGTGACGAGTCGAGATTACGTATCGTAAGGCTGAGGAGCGTCTATCTCGCTATCCCACTTCGAGTCTCGTCGCCGTGTGATTAGCTGGCCGAGAAAGAGAGAAATATATAAAGGAGAGATATTGTGCGAGGAGATGGCGCGATTTGTTTTCTCTTACCCGCGGGCCGAGTGTTTTGGTGTTCGCTGCGCTAATGATGCGGTATAAGCGGGAGATAGGGAGAGATAGAGAGAGAGAGCGAGGAGAGAGTGAATTATTAATTGGGTTTGAACGCGAGATACTGTGTGGGCCGTGTATAGCGGAAGTTTTTAAATTTCTCCTTGAGAGACAGTTTGAGGATGATCTTTTTGATTGTGTCGTGTTTGGTCAATGCTGGTGACACACGGTTTCAATGCCTTTGGGATGGACGGGAGTTTAGATAATTTTTTTGTGGGTGTAGATTAATTTTCGAGCGAGGAAACCAATAAAATTTTGTGTGTTGCCGTTGATTTGCGTAAGTTTATCAATTTTTTCAGAATTTTTCATATTTTTAAAAGAAACTGAAAAATTTTCTTTCATAAAAAAGAATCTGCTCGAAATAAAAACATGATATAATGTGTACGACGTGTTAGTAATAAAAAAAAACTGACGTCTAATTTGAAACGTATACGCGCGAGTTATTTTGGGACGTATGAAATAAAGACTTTGAACTGCGGAGAATCCAAGTTTTGATTAATTTCTCGCATAATTACGCATTGGACATTTAATCTTTCTCCTTTGTGTGTTTATCGTAAATTCGCGTTTAATTCTTGACTCACGTTTGTTCTATTTTTATGAGGCGTGTGATAATAATATTAATTTCTTTTTTATTCAATATGTCTTTATGGTATTATGTAAGACTAATATATATTTGTTTAAATAATTCAAATTCGTGTTCTGAGTGTCAATCAAATCTATAATTATTTCGATTATCAGGTAATTATTGCAGTGAAATTCAAAGTCAAAACTAACTGTAACATTGAGAACAGCATCAATATAAAATTAAAACAGCATTTAAAAAATAAAAGAACCCAAAAAACTCAAATACATTTTTATCGCGTATCTTAAGAATTCACGACTAATACAAAGCTAAAGAAATCAACAAAATGTTTGTGCATATTTACATACGGTTGTCCTCGGTTTATTTCTTAAAGCTATTGATAACAGAAGTCTAAATTGCAATTATCAGCGAAGTCCATGTATTTTTGCTCGAAAACTTCCCAGTCGCAAACCCCGTCGGGACAACCAAGTAGTGGCCAAGGACGTTCGCTCGCGTGAATCGTAACTTTGTAAGTAGATTTGTTGTCTGAATCACACCTATAGGAACAAAAGAAGAAATATAATAATTAACATTTATCATGAATGTTCGAAGTTAATAATCGTTCAATTATCTGCAGATAACTAAAATCTGTACCTGTAAAGAACGAAGATAACGTTACCACCGAAAGGTCCAACCAGCGAAGTTCGAAATTTCCTGTCGACCATCTCTACGTAATTATCCGCCAAAAAAGGATTCTCACTCTTGGTCATTCCCAGCGCTCCCATTGTCGCGCCCAGCATGAAGGTGTGGCCAATGTAGAAAGCTCCCCTGAGCTCAGCACTTTCTTCACGACCGTATCTCACCACATTTCTGGACATGTCAGCATCGATTGTACGTCACACGTTAAAGCGATTGTTAATTTCGCAAGTGTTGTCACCTGAATCGTTGGATCAGATCCTTCACCACGGGACACGCGGCCATCTTGTTGATGAGCCTTCCAGGACCAGCGTAGTAGTAGCTGCTAAGATCCTCTCGATATTCGAAGGCTTGGATGTCCTCAGGATCGAAGACCAAGCACCAAGTGGACCACTGGCCGTATCTCTTCGAAGCCGTCTCGTATCGGCATATCTCCCAGATCAGAACAAAAGTCTCTATTAAAGGAATAGATCTGTATGTTTCAAAATAAGGCTCTCGTTTTTCTGTACAAATGGATGTTCACGGTACCTGTGTCGATTTCGTTTACGAAACCGAGTCGTTCACTGATCCTCTGTTGGGCCAGTCTGAATTCCGTTCCGTTTTCAGTGAATGCATCAGTCTCGTTCCACGGCCGGTTCAGCTTTAAACTGTCTTGATAGGCTGGACAGTTCATGTTCACCTGGACAAACAGGATTACTTAGTATTTGTCATTTCTCTTTATTAAATTCAATCTATATTTATGTACGTACGTATAGAAACGTATCGTTCTTTGGAACATCCTCTGGTTCAATTGTAATTCCCTCGTCCTTGAAAATTCCATCGATCAGGGCTGCCTGAGTAGCACGTGTCCTTTGTTTGTCCGTACTTCTGAACTACCCACAGAAATATTGATCAATTTCTATCCTTAATAAATTTTATTTAAAAAAAATAATCAAATCCACACACTCTATAATCTTTCTGCGAGACACCCGCAATGCTTCCTGCACTCAAGAGTTCAGGGAAAGTATTTTTCAGGCGTTTGCCCAACTGCCTCATCTCCTCCTTGCCGTTTTCATGCAATTGATCTGGTGGCATCTCACTGACGGGTGGCATCAGTGTCCATTGCTTCAAGAGCTCCAGATCAGAGTCGCAAAGTTGACCGCCTGTGGATAATATACGATATCCAATTTGATTGATTTGAATAATTCGACGAATTCGTTATATACCCGCGTTAATTTACTTACGGCCTTTTGCGTGATTTTCAATAATTGTATCTCTTAATTGGTCAAGCAAAGCATATTTATTGATTATATCGATTTCAGGATAACGAGCGCCATGACGGATGAAAGCCCAGATCTGCAGCGGTTGGCAGTCTGCAGCAATTAATAATCGTTAGAATTTGATGATGCCACGAGTATTTTGAGCAAAACCAAATCTTTTCACAAAATAAAATCATAACAAAATATAATCGTGTAATTAAGAAAACTTACTTGACTCCGACGTCAGCCGCGTGAGATTATTGCCTCTGGCCCTTTCGTACGTGGTTCTACTACCAAAAAATAGATAGTGAATTTCTTGCTCCGAGTAACAGCGGATCTCCATCGGGTAAACGAACGTCGAAATGGCCCACGAGAGCACCACTAGAACTACCACAGCCCAAATGGCGCCCAACCAAACAATCCATTTTTTCATTTCAAGCTGGACGAAACGGTTTGTGTAAATCGTTACGCGGAGATGTTCGTCGTTTCAAACATGAGGTAGCAGACTTCCACAAATTTTCGAGGAAATATTCGTTTGTCGGAGCGAGACCGAAAGATATAGCGAGGAAACTCAACCTTTTTTTATTCGTATCAAGAAAGCAGAAGCAATACCTGCGTCTGCAATGATAAAACAGATGATAAATTCCTCTGAGGTGTACTACGCATGTTTTATTATTGATAACAAAAGTCTATATAAATGTGTGATCCGCGAGGACGGAGTTATTTCGTTTGTATTTATGGTGTCTTCCGCGATGTAGAGATAATAATTATGATGGTGTAATATAGCATAAGCTTAAATATTATGAGCTCATTTAGTGTTCCCTTATTATGTTTACATTATTTGACATATTTTCTATTGTCAGAAATCGTAGTGAGAGGTGAAGAAAGGGCTAATTTGAAAGTTTATTTGAAAAGAACCTATGTCCCATTTCCATTTCTATACGATCAAAATCTTATCACAAAATTTACTTTAATCGTTAGCCAGATTCAACTCTTTGCGACCTTGCTCAAAATCGAAGAAATTAAAAAAGATTCACACACACACTCGGATCAGACTACAACAGTCTATTTCCCGCCAATTAAATGTAACGCCACTACGGACATGGGTACATAAAGAAACTCAGGTAAGCTCTCCAGCTCAGTCGACCGCCGGGACTCGAGCTGGACGGATCTATATTTTGTTTATTATTTCCCAGCAATTAAATGTCACAATTCTCTTAGGACATCAACATCCGAAGCCACTTCTCACTTACAAAGATGAGTACAATTTTTGTTTATTTATTGTTTCCCAGTCCATACCCTCCGCAATGTACTCGCGTGACTTGGTTTAACGTACGAGTCGCTGTTGTACACGACGGTTTACGGGTTTTGGTCCGAGGGCGCAGTTCACTTCGGTGACCAGTGAGACGGATCGAAGCTGAGACCTATTGCTGATCAGTACGACGTCAGACGACTCGTCCGGTATAACTGGAGTCGTCGCGTGGATATTGCTCCCTTTGACCGAAAACATTTTCCCTGAAATTAATAATTATATAAGAATTTATTGCATGAAACTAATAGTACTTAAGTTTGTCTTTCAGCGATTCAACCTCAAACCATTGCGGATAGGAGTTGAAGGATGTACGCATTACGTCGACATCAGGATCCCGCGGACGAGACGGATTTACACACTTTGATCAGGACATCAACATCGAAAGCCGTTCGACACGTGAGGTGAGTACAATCTTTTTAATTTGTTATTTGGATTTTGGATGTGGGCCGTTTGTTGACGTCTGAATTAATTGATAAAAATTTGTCATAAAAGTTCAAAATTCCATTCGAGCAAATTTCTTTATTGTAATCAGATATAACATTTTGGAATAATAAAGTATCTATGAAATACAAAATATCATGTATATATAGTACTATATATAATTTACATTGTTATTAACATAATGAAGTATGTTATCGAAATCTGGAAAATGGAAGAGAGAGGCTGTGCAAATATGTCTTAATACTTGCTAAGCTTTTTCCGTTGAAGGGAAAATTAACGGAAATGAATAATTGTAAACGCAAATGGAAAATACGTATTACTGATTTCAAGTGCGTTTACAAATTTTCGATCGTTATGAAATTAAATTAAACGATGTGACAATTTAAACTCGAATAATCGCTGGTCTTCAATCAAATGTCAACCAGAATTTAAATCAAAGATCGTAGTACTTCGATTCTATGTAATGATAAGCATTTTCCGTACCTATATCATGTCCGAAAACTTTGAACGGAAAATGTATGAAAAATGATAACGTGTAAATGTACAAAAAATTTTTATCTTCCAATGTCAAGTTGTGGGCAACTAGATTAAGTAATGTTCAACATATAATTTTCATAATACTTGTGTAATGAACTGAGCTTTGCTCTGGTCGATGTCAAAAAATCATTAGGATACAAAATCGAATATTGCTTTTATCATCACAGTTAGTAGAACCATATGGTCACTATATCGCACCCGAAAAGCGACGTTTTCATCGCTTAGCACCCGCGAAACACTTTACGAGAAAAGGCACATGTATATTGTATACGAACATCGTAATTTTTTTTTTCAATACTGCATCTTATAATCTAAAGATTTTTAAAGTACATAAACGTTTTAAGAATTTTTTTTTGAAGAACTATCTTTGGAATACTTGTAGGTAGTTCCGTTAATCTCTTTTTTTCGCATACTTTTTGTTCGCCTATCTTCGACAATAGCTTTCTCTTTTAAACTATCAAATAGTTTTTCTCTACATGCAATCTTTATATTAGCATTATTCTTTTGCTATAACTTACGATAAAACTCCCTTTAAAATGTAACATTTTTATAATGGTAGTTAGTACAGGTCATGTCTATATATGCAGATCTATTACACGTTAAAATAATAGTTTTCTACAGTTCGAATTTTAAAGCCTATTATAAGTTAACAGTTATTCAAATACTTTCACGCATTTTTCCTATCGAGGTATTCAAATATTTTACTTTGTTAATAACTAAAGTAATCTGTATATCAATGGTCAGTAAGAGGTTAAGAGTGTAATATATTTTCCTTCGTTTCTTCAGTCTTCTGGAATCGGTGTATTGCAATTGCCGTGCCACAGTTTTGTCTCGGAATCGCAACGCGAATAGTTGGCAAAAACGTCTGCGTAACCCCGATCTCTCCACCAAGTGCACAACTGACGATTCCATCCGCAATCTATCGTGTGAATAAATTCTGGTCTTTCCATTCCAAGCAATGTGTAGAAATCTTGATCTCCCAGATGCCCCTGTAAAAAGAGAATTAATTTTAGCAAATGCTCTGAGATCATATGAAAGTAAACAGAAACGAAAATTAAAATTAACCAACCTTAAATTCATATTTCTCTACTAAATGCTCTACACTATCCTGGCTAACAATCTGGTCGTACTCTAAAGATTCCCGAAGTCCCTTGAGATTCAGAAGCACTACTCCACTATTGTATCCTGGATACCCGCCAAGGTATCCAGGTTCTCCGAAGGTAGTCTTAGGATTCTTACTTCGATATATGTATAATACGTGTCTATAAACAGGAGTCAATTCTGGACCCAGTCCGAATAAAGCTTGCTTTCCAAAATTGTCAAACTCCTTGAACAGTTTCTTAACGTCTACTCTGAATTTTGTATCCGCATCTATCATTACCGCTACATCTTGATCCTGAGGAGTTATCCTGTGCAAGCCCAGAGACAGGAAGAATAAAGCATCCGAGTAATACGTTCCTGGTTTACTGCTAAAGTGCGGTGACATCACCGAGACTATATCCTCTATTTCCGCCGCTAACTTATGAACATTGTAATATTGCACCTGCAAACGAATCGTAAACAATGAACTTTCTAATAAACAATAAATTGCCATTACCTCGAACCCAACTAAAATTACCTTCATTTTCTTCTTGGTCACCAGAAAGTTGTACTCCACAACTTTCTCAGCGATGACCCTGCTCTCCTCGTCAGTGATGACATGGAAGACAACACCACCCGTCGAGTGCCTCAACAGCGACTCCACGAACATCCTGAACTTCCTCCTCATCGGCGAGTTGCTGGTCACCTTGGTAAATATGCACCAGACATTGTAAACCTCCTCCTTCCTCCTCCTCTCGCCACCGGCCAGGCTCCCGTTTCGCGTCGCGACGACCCCAGGAGCTAAGGTGGTCGTGGTGGAGTTGAGCCTCTGAGCAGACGCGTTGCGCGCATCGTCGAAGAGGAGGCTGGACACGTCGGTGATGACATTCGGCGCGCGTAGGCAGTAGAGGCCGAGGCTCAGGGTGCAGAGGACCAGCGTCAGCTTCAGGAATAGCTTGCAGTTACGTGAGGGACGCATAACCAGTCGCTCACCAGGCGAATCATCGCAGCATCCGGAGAGATTTTTAGGTTGGATTTCGGGCTGTGCGGATGACACTCCTCAGGACGACGTTGCTAGTTGGTACATGTACACTTGTTGCGCGAAGAGGAGAACGTAAACATTCGCGAAGTGATGTGGGAAGAGAGAGAGAGAGACAGCAGTTTCCAGATGGCAGCGATCCGGTGTACTGTGAAGTTGCCGATTTGGAGATCTGTGAAGGGACTGATCGATTTATCGACCGGGGATGAAGAAGGCGGGAGATTTGAAATTTCGATCGAGCTGTGTTTTATTTTTTTGTTCTTATTATTCTTTAATAGGCTGCTGAAGGAAAATGATAGATGCAGGATGTAGAAGGAATTAAGAGCAAAAAAATTTTTTTTTTCAATTAACTTTAATGAAATTTTAAGTTATAATAATATAATAACGCTTGTATAAATAGATTACAACTTTGCCATATTATATGAAATAAATTGTAAAGTGAGGAGCAATTATTAAATACAATATTGACAGTAACGTGCTATTTACAAAACAGCTTGCTCAAACTTCGGAAAATTTTATTTTCAATACAATTCTAACATGGCCTTAAAACTAGAAAAAGTTATCTTTACAAAATATTATTCATCTTACAGTTTCGCCTACTGACTTCGCATATCCTACGCGGGATACATAACCATTCTCTTCGAAAAAAATTTGGCAAAAAAATCTTTCAAAAACAAAGTAAGTATAAAAAAAAACAGCTTAGTAATTAGGAAGAATGGAAAATATTCTTCGAAAAATGCTGCGTGATTATATCAATCATTTAAAGTAAAAGACTGCCCTTTGTTGAACTATGTAATGCCAGCTATGCTCGTTTAATTAAACATTGTTTCGTATGCAATCAGTACAATTATAAAGCAGCTGTGGCTATTTTCTACTCATTTTTTTTTTCATTCACTCGCTCTCTACTACATACATATACGCATTAATCGTTGTACAATGTATTAAAATAAGATGAGTGTTACCTTTGGTCCCGTTGATAGAATCTTACAGTTTAGAATCATTGATTAGAACATTGGTTAGTAGTATAATGTTATATTATATAAAAGTGACCATCGTCGAAAAATCGACATGACTATGTATGTGAAAAGTTCGGATGATCGTCTATACATGTTTTGAGTTTTTTTCTTTTAATTTGTTTTTTTTACAAAAAATAATAATTTTTTTGGATCTTTGACTTCTACGTGCGAGGCCAACTCGCGCTTGGCAAATATTTACAACAGTTCTGACGATCATCGAGAGCAGCGTTAGACTCTTTTCACACATTCATTTTCTCAACAAAAGGAAAAACCTTACACAACTAACATACAGAAATAGAGCACCAAAAAAATTTCCTTAAGTTCTTTAAACAGCTATAACGAAAAACGTATCCTTCTTCCCAAAAAAAAGATAAACCACTAACACTAATATTTACAGAAAGTAACATTAGACGTTTGAGAACAACGAAAAGGCCGAGTAAACCTTTCACATACTTTTTTCTGTACAAATTTCTCGATGAATTTCACGAAAACAAGGACTTAACTTTAATAAACAACAATTATTAATACAAATAATAGCAATCGAACGGCCTCAAACGCCTTTCAACTCTCGAACAACGCATAACCATGTAATTCAATTTCACATAACTCTAATTCTAACATTATGACTGACTGACAACTAGCATTCTTGCTTCTTTATAGACCTTCTCTCGAAAAGTCTTTTCATTTCGCTTCAGGCTTTGTTCACCTTTCTTTTTCATCTAACTCGTGGAAAAATTGGCTTCCAGCCTTGTAGCTCGTCCGTATTTAACATCTCTCTGTAGTCTGAAAGTAAGTAATCATAATCAGTAAAAAAAGAACTTCAGAAAAATACAGTTTTAAAATCAATAAGAACGTAACAATACTCACACTTCTCAATTTTTGTCGACCACCGAAATTTCTGATCGACTCCAGAAGCTGATCCCTAGGATCCGCCTGGATCGTGGGTGGGCTCGACTTGGACCTCGCGTTCACGCTCTTTAGCGTGACACCCGTGATGATCGGCATCGTCGGCGGCTTTGGCACCGTGTGCTCCTTTTCCTTCTGAATGAAACTTTTCGTTGGCGCAGTGGTGATCGACGGCTTGGGTGCCGAGCCGTTCGCGAACCTGAAGTTCGATACGCCGTTCACGTGTTGAACGTTGTTGTTGTTATTGTTGTTGATGACACCATTATGATTGACATTATTATTATTGTTGGTGTTTAAAGTATTGTTATTGTTCGTAATGCCAACGACGGATGTGTAGCGTTTAACGGGTGGTACTGGGCCGTTGGTGCTGCGAAGGTTACCGAAGGTCGTCGTTGTGACGTGCGATTCACCGAAACCGTTCTGCTTGGGAACGACTATCTCTGGCTTGGGACGGTCGAGATATTCAGACAAACGGTTGTGAGGATTGCGCGTGGGTGGCTTTGGACGTAGACGAACGTCTACTTGACCAAAGGCCTTCGTTAACTCCCTGAAGTTCACCTACAACGACAAAAAACGCAATAAATACAAATTCAAAAGCATTCTGATTGCTTAGATTTTCAATAAACTAACCGAGGTCGTATCAACGCGCGATTCGTCGTCCTTGTCAACCTCGGCAGGCTTGGTGTGCACGACTGTTTGCTCTTTCTTCTCGTGCGTCGCCATACCGTTTTGCATTCTCTCGTTCTTCTCCTCAACTGCGTGACTACCTCCGCCATTGAGATTGACGACAGTTTTCGCGCCAGACGTGCTATTGTTGGCTTTGTTTTTACCACCAAACTTGTAGTCCGTGTCGGTCTTAATTTGTACATTGACACAGGGTCGCTCGGACCAGCTACCAAGACTCACCGTAGGAGGTCCGCCATACGTGTAGCGCTTTGACGGTTCTTGAGGACGACGGTTCACCCGTAGATGAACGTCGGAAGTCGTCGAGGAGACGGTTGGCGATTCCTGAGGCTCTTCACGCTGAGGCTCTTGCCTGAAACGCGATTGAGCATCATCGTCCGGACTTGGATTTACTTGAAAAATCTGAGAATGGTGATTTTTGTCTTACCGTTTTTTCGTAGTAAAACTATCACTGGTGCTTTTGTAGCCGCTTTCATCAGTCGCTTGCGCACTTTTCAATTGCGGTAAAATACTTTTCAGTACCTGCAACGAAACGAGCGTTAATAACATTACGTAACTTGGTTGAGCGGTATTTGCACGCTCGAAGAAACAAAGTGCGCACCTGCAAGGACTGTAACTGCTTTTCCTTAGTGGGTTCCTCCTGGTTTCTGAGGATATTGTCCCTCCACTGGGAAAACTTTTCCTTGTGTCTGGGTATCTCGTCGTTCGTGCTCTGATTGACGTTGGCCAGGCTCGTGAATCTTTTCGACGACTCCTTGATCTCGCGATTCGCGCGATCGCCGAACTTCTTGTCGTCTCGACTCTTCTCAATTTCGTTGGCACGGTTTTGGAACTTCTCGTTGCTCGACAGCGTGATGTAGCTCTTGGATCGGTGCACCGACACCTTCTCCCTCAGCGCGTCGTTTCGTTCCGCTGGAAAGCAGGCAGAATAAATCATTTTCTCTTCCGCTCAAATCGCGATTAACAATGAAACAGAGTAGAAACCTACCAAGCTTGGCGCGATCTTCGACTAGAGGCACGGAGACCCTCTCCATGCTTTGGGCGTTTTTGATCCCGCCGTTCCAAAGCCTCTCGTCGGCGTAGTCAGCAGCGACGCTTCTGCCCCTCGTGAGCGTGGCAAAAGTGCTCAAGACTCGGTTGTCGTTGTGGACCGGCTGCTCCATGTTCTCGAATATGTCCAAGCTCTTCTGTCGCGAGTACGTCGTGATGGTGAAGTTGGACAGATTGTTCTCGACGGGCGCGATCTTGGGCGCGTACGACTCGTCGTCTCTGGTGACTACTGGCTCGACGATGGGCTTGTGACTGTTGATCTTGGTCTCGAGCTCGGATATCACCTCGGCCTTTTTGCTCAGCTCCGAGGCCTCTGTTGCGGACAGCTGAGGAGACGTGGCGGCGGTGATTTTCGGAGGTGGTTTCGGACGCACGAAATCGACCTGGTCGACCGAGGCTTTGACGACGGGTTTCGGCTCTGGTGGAGCTGGCTTCGGAGGCTCGACGGGCTTCGGAGGCTTCTGGGTCTGGTGAATCTCGGCCTCGATGGAAATGGGCTCCTTGGCCGGTTCGATTGGGACTAGAAACAAAAAAAAATGTATCAATTCAACGCTTACGATTTCCAATACATATAAGCTCCGAGACGAAAGTGATATCGTACCTCTTTCCTTGGAAGGACTAGCCTCGTGGTTGTCGTCGCGGAAGGCACTCGGTGGCGCGGGAATCTGATACTCCCAGTCGCCGATGCTGAGATCCTCGCCGCTGGCCGAGACGTAGTCGCTGGTGTCCTGTTGCGATCCAAGTGTCGCGTTGTTGCCGCTCTCGCTCACCGCAGGCGACTGATGATTCGCGCGGCTTTCTAAAATTTTGTCAGGTCGTCAGATATTTTTTTTTTTTTTTACCCAATGAATATTCACGAGCCACCTGCTCTGTATAAGGGAACGCGCGATTGTTTTGATTATCGAGGCCGTTAACGTGGGTGTCGATGACGACGGTATAGACAGACGACCGAGTGAGAGGATTACATAGTGAATCCGTAGAGGACGAATTTTGTCAAGGTGCCTTGGCGACGGCGACGTTGGCTTTTACAGTTACAGGGATTGTGTATTGCGTGGACTGTTGACGGGAACTAATGCGCGTACGCTGCGTCGCGTATATATGCAAATTGCGGAGTGCCTATACGAGGTTCGGTACTATCTATAATTATGCGGAGTTTCGTAACTCTCGCTAGTCATTACACTTTTCAGAATTGAAAAATAGAAAAATTTTTTTTTCCGCCACACTTGTACGTACTCCGGACTCAAAATTATTCGTGCACGCAAAAAACCAGCGACACACACCTCTACCAGTCGAGACGTTCCTTTTCTCC